>VXBT01001432.1:399057-495652 GCA_013400235.1 Oriolus oriolus | reverse complement strand
CCCTTCCCTTCCCTTCCCTTCCCTTCCTTTCCCTTCCCTTCCCTTCTTCTGAAAACACACATCCCATTTATTGATTTGTGAGTGTTTTATTTACTTTTACTTTGTTTGGAGAATTTGTTCCCGGGGAGAATACCAAGCAAAAGAGTATTATTAATTTACCATCGATTCTTACAACTCACATCCATAGTCATACCAAGCAATCTGCCAATACCACCACGGGACAGTGATCCTGTATGCAATGTAAGCAATAATGAAATTTATTGCTGTTGATACTTTCATGGAATATGGGATAATAAAATTAATCTCCACAGGATTAATGTCACCTTTTGCAACTCAGTTTTCTTGTACTTTGCAACATCTGTTCCCATGGTGTCCTCACTTCCATCCCACCTCCCTTTCCCCGTGGTAGGAGAGTGCTCAGTGTGCAGCTGCTCAGCAATGCTGCTGCACATGCTGCACATGAGGAAAGGGAACAGGATTTTACTTGATTAAGGAGCAGAAGCTTAGGATTTTAAGGAAGAAGTCTCTCTGCCCCCAGCATCCTCCACAAGCTGTCCATACCCATCATGAGGTATGAGCTGAGATCAGGGGTCAATGGAGAGACACTGACCTACCTCACTTTGATCAATCTCTTGGGTGCCATCAATCCCTTATCCAAAGTGTTCAAGAGTTTTAATGTACCTGGTGATTTTTTAATACCTTCGTCAAGCATATGTATTGTGAAAGACTCAAGCCATACCCACGGGAACACAGATGTGAACACCAGGAGTCTGGGGACAGTTAAAACCAGTTTGTTCTCATGACCAGGTGTGGGCTCAGGTGACTCTTGTCTGGCAGCTGCTTTCCTTGCAAGAGAAACTTAACACAAACCCCTCCTACATGCAAAGTGGTCCAGCAGTGGGATTCCTCTGAGCTTCTTCCATCTTTCATCCAGGGAAGATGGAGATCAGTCACCACTAATAACAGATTAATAGGACTCAAGTGGCAGTTCATTGTGGTAAGCATTTTTAAAAGGCTGTAATGTTGTGATCAGCTGGGTCAGCTGCTGAATTTTGAGCAGGTAGCAAAGTTTTGGGGTCATTTACAAGCTTGACCTAGTCACTCCAGCAGGAAGGACTCTATTTACTCTGCACAACCCAGCCTTCTATTTCACATGACTTATAAAGAGCATATTCCTCTGAGTGCATATTTGAAAGGGTGTGTTCCTCATAGATGCTGTTTATTAACATTTCTGCATTCCCATCAGCTTTTTATCTCCTCCTTGCAATTAAATTGACTATCAGTGGAGACAAAGAGTACTTTAATCTATGGGCCCACTACAAACAGTAAGGCAAAGATTTCCAAAGCAAAACATTTCAAGTCTGACCCATTTACCTTTCAGATTACTGATTTCAAACTGCAGTTTCCCACTACACTTTATTGCAACTGAAAGATGCCAAAACAACTGTTTTCTTTTACATAGTTATTCCTTTCCAATGCTTTTTTTGTGATGAACATGGAAAAATAATTTTCATAATGTCCATATGCATCAGGAAACACTGGTTTTAACTGCAGGTGATGAAAAATAAATGCTTTCCTTCCACACCTTCAGACAGCTCAGTCCAGCTACCATCTCTGCATAGCTGGTCTGACACTGGTTGCTGTCATTTCTACTCAATAGCCCCCATGAATTAACCAAGAAGGTGGCTTCTTTCTGGCCTTTTTATGAAGAGACAGTTTGCAGTGTGAAACCCTCAGTGAAGGTAGTGTCAACTCACACCAGACCCACTCATACATCAGGCACTTTCCTCCTTTGATTCTTTGGGGGGCTGAATCCAGTCCCACCATTCTCCAAGAGCCTCCCAATTCTCACTTGAACTCAGTCCTTAACTGAAAAGCATGATCCCAGATCCCAGAAACAGACCAGAAAAGGTAGGATAACAAGGTTAGAAGCAAGTATAACTCCACTAAAACAGAGGTTAAGATGGTGTTTGAAGCTTTTCCTTTCTTTTAAGATCTTAATACACAAGAAAATACTATAATGACATCTTGTGTGTCTGGCTGCTGCTGTGTACAGCCTGGTTTATGTTACTATTCAAAGCATGAATCATGTAAGTGGTATCTTTATGCTGAAGCATTTACCTCAATCATTAGTTTGCTTTTACAAGTTTAGAAATTAATTTTGGCACCAATGTTGCTCTGTTAGCAAGGTTATAGCTTACAGACATACAGATAAATGGTAAGAAGATTTAGCAGACCAAAAAACTGAAAAGCAGTCCCTCAAAAAAGAAAAGCAAATACTGAGTCTAATAGCTCAGATAACCTCCTTCAATACAATAATGTAAGGTGCTTTATGTTTGAACTTCAGATGTTTAGATACACTCCCCTCAAAGCAGATTCTGTAACCTGAATCAAGCAGCTCTATGATGGGCCAGGAAAGTGGCACTGCAGAGATTTCTGTTAAACACAAATGGGTGTCTGAAATAGCAAGCATTATGGTATGATGCAGGAGAGTGGGGAAGTGATCTGTGGAAGGCTTTGAGACATGTGAAAAAGGAGAGGGCTAAGAAGGTAACTGAAAATTGGGACAAGATGCATCAGGAATGTGCCTGAATAACATGATATCTTTTGTTTTTCAGATGGATGCCTTTCAGACAGGGGAATACAAGTCAGCCAAATCTCTCTGGACATCTGTATGGTATCACAAAGGAATTATTGACTAAAACTGCAAAAATGGGAATCAGCACAGAAATGGATTAGGAGATGAGGACGTTCCTGAGGAGATGACAAAGGGTTCTCTCACAAAGAAATCTAACAAACGGAAACAATTTTTTCAGGAGTGGGGCTAAGCATCAATTCAGCATGATCACTGGCAGAGAAAATGGGAACATCCAGTAGTATTTATTGATATAAACTGGTGGCATAATCAACATAGAGGAGACTCATGACCCAGAAAGCCAGGCTAATGAATCCAAACAAAACTGAATAATTTACAAAACCCAAGCTCATGCACACAGGGACAAGTTACCCAAGTGTTTGCAATCATCAGGAGTCCTGCCAGCTGAATACAAGCCTGGAAGGAGACCTGTGTATACAGGTTGTGTCAGGACCCAGAGCTCTGACCTGGCTCTTGTCACTCAGCTTCTGAAGCCAAACTGAGCAGTAGATGGGAAAAGGCAGGTGCAGTACATAAATTTCCAAAAAAGACAGCTACAGAGTAGTGCCCACTGGACATGGACAGCCCTGGGGAGACCTCACAGGTCTGCTGTGCACAGCTTCCTCAGCTATTTCTGCGTTGAAGAAGCTGAAGCAATGAACATGAAGTGGATGCTGACTGTGGGGTTACTGGGGAGGCTGTGTTAACACACCAGATGGGACAAGTCAGGATTTACAGCCAAAGGAAAGCCAAGGCTGAGAACAGACACGACTGACCTTTGTAAATGCAGTAGTAGATTAAAAAACAGAGAGGGGAAAAAAGCAGCTTGAGCCCAATACAAATTTCAAATGAGTCTAAACCATCCATAACTAACCTTTACTCTGGAGATCATGAGCATGTTCCTCACAACTATGGTAGCCTTGTGCTGGAGCAACCTCCCAAATGAGCAGCAAGGACAAGAAGTCTCCCTGCTTCCTGGATGGACCTGGCTAAGGGCTTGGACACAGTTATGAACTGGTCATAAATGAGAAGACTGACCTTCATTACCCAGGATTTTTTTTCCAGGCCCATTTGTTCCATTTCAGCTGCAGAGGAAGTGCCAAGGAGTCAGCAAAAGTTAGAAAACTATGGATGACATGTGCTTACAGATGGGAATATGGAAGAAGGACAGACCATTGAAATACATGGAGAAAGCCCTAGTGGATGGCAGTCTCCTATAAGCAATAGTATTTGCTTGTGAGAGTCTGTGTACGTATAACTACAGCCACAATTAATCACCATACTCTTCATCCATCCATTGTAAGATTCCTATTAACTCAAAATATCTAGTAAGACAATTAAAAACACCACTTCCTTCCTCCTCTGCTAATGACACAGGAACAGAAGTGGCCCTACCTGTGCCAGTTTGCATCACGGCAAGGGTGCATCCTCACAGTGCAGTGCAGAACCAGCATGGCAGCACCAGCTCCTGGCCTCCCTTCCCTCCCATGGGCAGCAAGGATCCTTCAACACAGTCACCTGCAGTCCACCATCTCCACGAAGAGGAGATGGAGCGTTGTGCTATGCTGAATTACAAATTGTCCCTAAGCACCGTGTGTAAAGGAGCAGAGACTGAATACAAATTGACTCCAAAGTAAAAACATCCCAGAGAAAGTGCAAAAGCAGCAGCACTGAATTTATTAAACTTGACCCTTTTTGTTTTTCTGATTAGAAAAAAATTTCAAAGTCTCCTGGAAAATGTAGTGGGCCAGACTGCATTTGTTCCACTTGGATAAGAAGCTTCCTGAAAACCCTGTGAAACAGCACAGAGTGCAGCTTTGCCTTTGCAGGAAAAAGTCATCACTGGTTGATAAAGAAAACACTGAATGATCTGTGCCCAGGGCTTCACTGTTTTGCTTATAGTCTGCTTAGTCAAGGAGGAAGGGCAGGAGCAGAGCAATCTGCCAGGTTGGAAAGGGGATGGAAATCAGTGTTTGCAAATCTACAGTGTGCTGAAAGTACTTATTGAACTTAAATAAAAGGTTAACTGCCAAGGACTATGACTTTTTTCCATTTTTCATATGGCTGTTTCTTTGCAAGAACTGAACACTGAGTTGTTTGCAAGAAAGGAACTGATTTCCACTGAGAGAGAGAGCCTGGGCTTTTTTCTCTTTTTAATTGACCTCATCAAGTACTTTTCAAAGAGGTAACCAGAGAAACAGAAAAACAGATGCTTTCTAGTTCATATTTACAATGTTTTCTCTCTGAAACTCATGCTCTGATGGAAGACTGTGTAATACAGTAGTGCCTGGGGACAGGATGGAAGTGAGTGCTGGTGTGTACCTTGATCCCTGGAGGAAAATATCCCCTTCAATATTTTTCACATTTACTCAGAAATACCTAAACCCACTGCACTCCTTGCATGCCAAGAAGGGAGCCAAGAACTCAAATATATTTTTTCCTTCTCTCCAAAGAGCATATTTCCCCACTCAAGAGAAAAAAAATCCCATCAGTCTGACAGACTTCCAGGAAACAGGGGGATTATTTTTTAGTTGCCAGGGTGCAAGCTCTGTTTCTTTAGGCACTGACAAGAAAGGGGCTATTTTACATCCCTGTTTACATAACTAACAAATATAGGAGAATGCTTAGCAACCTTTTGTCAAGCAGCACGAGATTCACCTTCCTAAAAACAGACTCATCAAGATGAGGTGCAATCATTTCACTCTGTTTTAGTGTGTGTTAACAGGGGAAATTATTACTTTACTTCAGGTTACCCAGACATCTTTTTTCCATGTTCTCCAAAGGCTTCAGGTTTTTTAAAGGTACATTTTTATTTAATGTTAAGGACCTACTTTCCCCCTTTCTACTCAAGAAGCCTTTTATCTGTTATTTCCTCATTTTAACAAAATGTTAATATGCTAAGAATATACTGAAATATGTTGTAATTTCCCCATTCTGTTTCATCAACAAGGAGCTCTTAGATAATGGCAAAAGTGGTTTGGCTTGAGGGAAAGGAGACAGACCAAATGCAAGAAAGAGATTATACAGGCAGAATTTTAAGATGCTTCATTAAAGTGAACCCAAATGCCACAACTGCCACTTCAAAATTTACCTTCCTGCAGGGACGAGCCAGCAGCCACTGTTTTCTCTAAAGGGCATACCCCAGAAGTGGTTCATATGCAGAGGAGAGCATCCTGGCACCCCCAACATGATAACCAATTTGCACAATATCACACCTGCTCAGTATGAACCTGGGCCCATCTAGGCAGGAGCCAAAAGCACGGACACAAAGAAGAGAGCTCCGTGGCCTCCCACACCTGACTGCAGCCACAAATAGTGAGGGCAGGGCTGGATTTGGGGCTTGCCAAAGTGAGTTTGGTCTTGCAGGTAGTTGATGGGCAAAGAGGGGATCAGCTGGTTTTGACTTCTGCCCATGGGCAAACCAGTTCCCCCCAAGACACCTCGGTAGCTGCTTGCTATTTTACATCTGCCCATAGTGAAGCCCCAGCTCTCTTTCTATTGAAGTTTTAAATTAAAAGTGGTTCAAGCTGCTCAGAGAGCCACCTGGCAAATTACTGAAATACTTCCTTCACACTAACATTTCCCTTCCCCCTGAAGCCAGCAGGTGACATCTGGAAAACATACAAAACAAAGAGAAAATTGTCATTTCGAAGGAATTAGTAACTCCACTCCATCTGTGTGGGCGCTGCAGCCCCGCTGACCTCCTGTACGACAGAGCTGGGAAGCTCTGCAGGAGCAGGGCCAGCATCCTGGCCATGCATCACTTCCCCACCACAGATACCTCAGTGTGCCTTGTGTCAAAGGGAACGGGAATGTCTTGAGCCAAAAGTGAAAGAGCATCCTGTGGAGTTTAGCTAAAATAAATACAGTTTAAGGTGCTGGGTGGTATGACTCAGTTCTAGGAGGGGATGTTTGTGGTATGAGAGGGAAGTCAGTGTGTTGCTTGCAGGATTCTACTCTCAATATGCTGGCACAGTGTTCTGGTGAGAGCTGGAGGTAGTCCTTATAGCCAGCCACAAGAGAGCCTTCTCCTGCTCGTGAGGAACATGGACATCAGCAGCAGGAGGAGCACACAGCACAGTCTTTGTCACTGACCCCAGTGCTGCTGCTGGCTCAGGGCTTTCAGTGGTGCCCATCAGAGAGACTTCGAGCATCACAGCTCTCTGCCTGCCTGCCCCACTGCATGGGCTTGACGTGCTGATCTACACTCTCAAATGCACAGGAGCAAAAGCAGAGGAATATAAAGACAAGAAAGAGTGAGACAAATGAGTAGGCAGAGGATACACAAGCCCTTCCTTCCAGGTCAGCGTGTCACGCGTTCACGCAAGCTGTGGTTCATGTCTGCATTTTGTCAGGTGCACCTGCAGTCTCACCAGTGAGGGGCTTTCTTCTTCTCTACCAACTCTGCACAACGTTAAGTCAGCTTTACTCTTTTGTCATCTTTTCTCTTCCTGAGTCCACTGGCCTGGGACTGTCTGGGAGACTCCTCACTACTCCATCACCACTTTCCTACACAGCCTTGGGCTGATTATTGCCTTCTTGTGACCCTGTGAAATAGGGGAAATTTGAAGCACTATGTATTTGTGCTTCAAATACATAGTAACAGGTTTTAAAAAAATAAAATAAAAAAGACAGGTGCTTAGGGTGTGCAGCAATGAGTGCCATACATACACTGGAAATCTTTTATTTAGAGACAAGAGATGCTGCAGGGCTGTAGATTAGTTTTACTACACGAAGCAAATCTGGTGTATGTGATATGGAGGCACGGAATTTCCCCTCTCTGGTGGCGCTTTGTGCAGCCTGGTAGGCTTAGCCAGCCTGTGCTGGCTGGCTCAAGTGGCTGTGATGGCAGAAGAAGGTAGTCTCCTTCTGCACAGTCAGTTCCTGCTTTTCTAGGGCTCATAAATAAGGAAAAGCACAGCATGAACAACATCCTCTGGTCCCCACATTCCCTATAGCGTGCTGTGCAGGTGAAGCTAAGTAACCCCACACTTCAGGTGTAAGACAGAAATGCAGCAGGCATGCACAAGAGCTCCGTGAACTTGCCTATGTTTGTGCAGTGGGAAGGAGCCAGGTGGGGAATCCACCTGTTTAATCTGCCAGTCCAAGAAATTAGCTCCCAGGGCAATGACTGCCCTGGGATGATGAGATTTGACCTTGGGCACAACACCATGCTCATGTGGCTGGCCAGCTTCCAGACCAGAGCCAGCGCTTGTCCTCTCAGCTGGGAGCAGGGTGCATCCAGCTGCACCCTGCTGAGGAAACACATCCCTGGCCTGCCAAGTTTTAGAAATGTGTTTGACAAAAAAGTCCCGGACTCCAAGACTGAAACAGGAACAGGGATGAGATGGGACCTGCTCGAGCCGTGTTACCCTCATCATTTTTGGCAGATACTGAAGTACAAAAAACCCCCATGCTATGCCTAGGAACTCATAAAAAAAATGTACTCTTACTGTAAATGCATTAAAAACATGACACGAAAGGGAAAATCATTTAAACTTCGCAGAGACTTGTTGGTTTTGACTTGTCTGAGCGACAATGGAAAGCAAGGATGAGGAACATCTAACACTTTTTTTACTACGGACTTTAAAGCGTGTTAAAGTAACATCCACAGCCAGACATTTCAAAACAATGCATAATACTCTGTGGTAAGAAGCGACAGTAATAATTAAATCACATTTTCTTTCAGCACTGCTGGTATTGTAGTTGAGCTCAAAGTCAAATTAACGTCAACAAATGATTAAATGAGCAGCATTACGCCGGCTGTGTAATGACATATAGGAGGACTGGTGCTGGTAGTTCAACAGAAGCTGAACCATTCCAACACGTGGAGTGATTAGATGATGCTCGAGTGTCCCACTCAGTCCTTCCCTCCCAGACATAGAGCTTTCTTTTGGACAGAGCTGTGGGAGAGAGAGTTGATGTGACCAGCAGGAGGCAGGAGGCACAGGTGGCTCTGTGGTGCTCAGAGGAGATGAAAAACACCTGTCCTGTGGGAGAAAAGCCATATCTTTGCCGTGTATATGGAGACTTCTCTCCCAAAGGACATGGCATAATCAGAAATAAGAAAACTAAACCCAAAAAAGCGCATAGCAATCTTAGTCTCTTCAGCAGGCAAGGGGAAGCTGAGATGCGGGTGAGAGCTCTGACTTGTGAGCAGGAAAAGAGTGGCTGGAAGGTTGTGGGGCCACAGGGCCAGAGGCATAAGGGTGCACAAAGCAGGAGATATGGGCAGGTACATCAGAATCTGAAGAAGCAGGAGGTAAACAGCAGGGGGATATTTTTCTTTGAACTGGCATGTCCTGAGGGTTCTCTGTTGCTTGTTTCCTCCTCTAACCTTTCGAGGAGAAAGCTTTAAGTAGCAGAGAAGACAGATCAAAAAATCCGGAGGACCCACACAAGAGACCTCCAAGGTAGACCAAAGGCCTCCGAGGAAAGTGACCTCCTGAAGCTGTTGCCAAACAATACCGTGTATACAGTATAAACACTCTTCCCTGCATTCTGGGAAACTTTCAGAAGATAAGTACTTGAAATGTGATCAGTGCTCTCCTCTGCTGATAAATCAGCAACAACAAAAAATGACATGTTGATTAATTTGATTAGCTTGGTTTGATTCATATGTGGTCTTCCAGAATGCCAGGAGGACAGAAGCTGAAGCAAAATCAAACTAA
Source organism: Oriolus oriolus (assembly GCA_013400235.1). Classification (NCBI taxonomy): domain Eukaryota; kingdom Metazoa; phylum Chordata; class Aves; order Passeriformes; family Corvidae; genus Oriolus; species Oriolus oriolus. Next base: position 486,346 of record VXBT01001432.1, on the reverse strand, counting down.
AAGTATTTTACCCTATGGGATACAAGGGAGGCCACAGATTTGGACTCAAACCCCAGGTTTCCCTTCAGCCTTTGGTTCTGAACTGAATCCCAAAACTCTGGGGGACTGTCTAACCTGCAGTCACATCTGCCGTGGCAAGGTTTAGCTCAGGACATAGGAAACATGTGAGATCACAACAAGGTTCTGTGAATTCTCATCCTTTCTAGACCCTGTTTTTCTTCAGATTTACCCTAAGCCTGACCCAGTTCTGAAGACTGGCACCACAGTGCAGAATTCACCATGGAAGACACAGCATCTGCTGTCCTGAACATCTCCTTAGGAGAAGGTAAGTTTAGCTAGAAGCCAAAACCTACCCATTTTTATATAGCAGCTTCTCTGAGTGCATTACATCCCGTCCCCTGTCACCAAGCTGCTAGCCAGGTATGAAGAATGTTATCTCTCTTTGGCTCTAATGCACCTCTATAACAATTCTAAAGAGCGTGGCTGGCCATTCTGTGTAGCAAACTAAAACCACCCCTACCAACAGTGAAGCTGTCCAAACAAAAATTAATTTCCTGAGCTGGCACATCTCACCCAATTAATCTTGCAGCAGCCTGCCAAAATCAGTACTACGCGTGTTGGAGCAAACTTGCTTACTTGGATGTCATGACTTCTCAGGAAACCGGACTATAGGAACTTCAGAAAACTGAATTGAAAGTGTATCTTTGAGCTGCCACATAGGCTGCGTCTCCCTTCTGTAGCATAAAGGCATAGCATAAAGTCACATAAAGAAATAGTTTTACTCAATTGGGCAGGGTAAGTTTATAACCATGGTTTCTAAATGTTTCCTAAAGAGCCAACCTGTCCAATGCTCTTCCTACATTTTCTTGGATGGCATATGAGGCCAAGGATTTCCAGTTACCCAAAAGGCCAGAAATGGTGCTCCGAGTTGTTCCAAATGAAACCCTTACTGCAATTATTTAAAACCATCTGTGCAGCTTCTGACCAACCAAACTCCCTTACCCTGGAGGGCAGGCTATGGCACGGCAGGAAGATAATCCAATGCTTTCTATTTGCTGTCTGTGAATTCAGCCAAAAAGACTGAAGCATTACATAAGCTATGGCATGTTCACAAAAACTTGCTGTGCCAACAAGAAATAACAGCCTGGAAAGCCACTATACGTTATAAAAATCACAGACCAGATGCTGTGACATCCTATGAGTTTATATCCCCAGAAGAAAATAAATTAAATGAGGAATGCCTTCACTTTTCACACAGCCCGCTGTAAGCCTTTACAGTGAGTTATTGCTGACTAAGCCAGTAGCTGTGCTGCACACACACACACACAAATACACCACATTTCCCCATGTTTCCCTGACAGCCTCCACTGTAAGACCCTCTTGCAGTTTAATCAGAAGTTTGCCTGTCTTTAAATACTTTGACCAAGACTTTCATGCAGTGAAGATGGTTGATCTCAAGGTTAACCTGTGTAATGGATGGAAGCAGGGCTCAGAGGCAGCTGTCTCCGAGCACCTGATCCTGACCTCCCTGGGCATCTCTGTCTCAAGGCTGATGAGAAGGTGCAGCTCCTCCTGTTCCTGCAGCTGCGGTTTCTGGGTGCTGATGGCTGTGAGGAGGCTCAAGACCACAGCAGAAGGATGGAATTTTAGGGGTCCCCCAGGACGGGGAGGGAATGGCATGCAAAGATTAGGAACAAACTCCATGGTTGTAATGCAAAAGTTGGGAAAGCATGAATGAAACAAATCATGAAAAGGAGCTGAGGAATAACAGGGAACGTGGGAATGACTACCTGAATCAGGAGGCAGATTTGGGAGATGGGAGGAAGAAGGGGAGAGGTCTATACTGTCAGTGCAGCTGTGAGGCATATTTAGGAGTCAGGTGAAAGCACATAACCTGATAGGTAGAAAAAGAAACTTAGGCTGGGAGCTGGGATGAGGGGAAGACTGAGATGTGGAAGAGAAAAAAGGTCTGGAGCTGGCAGCAAAGCAGGAGAGAGGTAGAAGCTGAGGCTAAGAGAAACAGGAAGCTGGAGTCAGTGATGAGACACTAAGACAGAGATGATGTTATCAAAACCTCAAGACTGGTTGGTGTGGCATAGGAAACCTTAAACCTGGCTTTTGCTAAGTCCTGAAGGCTTGGCTTGCAATCTGTGCTGTGTTGTTTCAGAGTAGACTTCACATGTAATGACTGCACATGTGCTTTCAAGTGCACATAGTTCTGAAGGCCTGATGAAGGGCTGGCATCCACATCTGTGTGCTGTGACTTTTGAGGTGGACAAACCACCAGGATAGCAGGACATCTCATCTCACCTTTGGCAAGTACACGCCCCTGTGGGGCAAGGAGTGTACACAAGTAAGCCAGCACAGACGGTACACAAATGAGGAACCCAAGTGAGCAGGCAGTGGCACCAAGGTGATCACTCAATCCATGTGGCCACAGCTTCCCAGGGACTGCAGCCCCTCTTTTTTCCTGCTAACAGCGGCATTCAGATCAGGCATGTTCCAGGAACCAGCTGCCTTGACTGAGGTGGAAGAAAGGATTAATATCTCTGCAGCTTGCTGCTGCCCACAGCTGAACAAGCAGCTCCTCATGGTGCCTCCTCACCAGCGCACCAGGAGATGCTTGTGTGGATCAGCATTGCAGAGCACCCTCCTCAGAGACCAGAAGGTAGCCTCAGCTGGGAAAGGTCAAGGCCAAGTATCTAACTTTTCCCACTGCTTCTACAAACCCAGTTTATCAGCACGTGGTGTGCATTTACCCCCCTTTTAACCAGCAAGAGACTGCGCTACCAGAAAGCCAGCATGGAGCAGACCCTGAGGCACACCTACCCCCAGCCTCACCCTCTGCTGCTGTTTCAGCAGTGTCTAAGAGCGTTTTCCAGAGGAGCAACAGCTTTGCAGGAGCCAGAGACGTCTCGCTGCCCGCAGTGTGCCAGGCCAGCTGCTCTCCACGGGACAGAGCCAGCGAAGGGATGTGACTCACGCAGGAGTCGCCCGTCGGGAAACAGCTGGCGGCGCTCAGTGGTGCTGGGGTGCTGGGCGCAGAGCCTCCTCCAGGCTGTGAAAAGCGTGCTCTGGGCCTTCTTGATGGGCCATGTGCTTCAGAGCCAAAACTCACGGGGTTTGAGGCCAAACAGATGGACTTCACTGGGAGAGGGGGGAGGCCACCTGAGTAAGGGTAACTCAAGCCAACACCAAACATGTGTAGGGCCCCTTAGCAACAAGAGATTAGCCTAAGCATGCCATTGCATTGCAGACTTCTGGATATGCACATGCTCTCCCTTACTCACACATGCTAAAAGCCTCCCTGGACTTCAGCATCCTCAGTGGCCTCCCTCCAGAAGCCTCCCCATGCTGCTCCAACCTGCTCAACAGAGCCCACGAGCCAAGTCCCGGCACTTCTTGTCGCTTCCCACACCAAGCAGTGTAATATCAAGCACCAAACATACCTCAGTCTGCCTTTTCTTTTCACCCCAGGATATCACAGGCTCTTCCATATCATGTATCTATGAGAGGAAGAAGATAGTCAGCACAGGGGTTTCTAAAAGGATACCATTACCACCAGCAACACACAAATCATGTCACAGTGCTGATGGCTTGTGGGCATTCAAAAATGTCCAGGGTCAACAGTGCCTGTCATGACTGGCACAGCTGCTGCTGGTGTTGTTGATTCAGAACAGCCTTACACTGGCAGGTGATTCCATTAAGGCTGCACTTTATCTAAGCCCTAGTACGGCCTCTGTGGGTTCCTTGGATGCAGTCCTTTGCCTGACTGCACACAAGCTGCCCCACACTTCTGCATGGGTGCAGTGGGGGCCCCTGCCTGTCCTGTTTGAGAGGCCCATGGCAGAGAGACAATGAGAAGCAACCCAGAGAGCCTTCTCCTGGAAAGCATAACTGGGAGCTGGGCCATGCTCAACATTTGCTTCTTTCCCATATATAAAATCCTCCTCAAGATGGGAGTGACATGTGCAGCAGAGAACTCTGCCTTCCTCTCAAATGCTTCTCCTTGGCTTGTTGCCTTTCATAGCAAAGCTGTAACTCCTCTAGCGATTTCCTTTCATCATGCATGCAGAGCTTGTCCTCTTGCTGCTACCTTCCCCAGCTGTGCCAATGCCCATGGCACTGTAACCCTGTCCCATGTGTGCAGGAGTATGTAAACTGAACAGGGCTAGTGAAAAACCTCCTCTCCCTCCCTATCTGGATCATGTGCTCAAAACCAAAACACTCTGGAGGCATCACTGCTCCATGTTCTGGGTCCTGTCATCAGCAGCATGGACTCTTACCAGGACATAACCCAGCTGTCTTTTCTCTGCAAGCTCCTCCCTGCTGTCATAATGTGATTGATGGCCAGGAAGAGCCAGACAGAAGAAAGACAACAGGGGGCAAAGAAATGGGAGAGAAGGCAGTGGAAGAGAAGAGTGGGGAAAACCCCTTATAATGGTGGAAAACAGACAGAAAATGAAAAAGAAGAAAGGCAGATGATGGTGAGCAAGTAGAGAGAAGAAGGAAAGAAAAACTAAAGAGAACAAAAAGTGTAAAGCAACAGGAAACTGAGGAAGTATAAAAGGAAAATTAAAGCTGAGGCAGTCCCCATCTTGAAGATAAACAATACAAGAGAAAGCCTTTTGGCTAGCACACGGTAAATAGCTTGGTCAGGAGGCAGCAGATGCTGCCCTTTCTGGGAGTCTGGGGCAGCCATTTGTCACAGGCAGGATCAAAGGCATCCGAAGAGACTTTTGAGGGAGTTACCGCAGTAGGATCAGAGGCAAAATCTGTCCTGCAAGCTGGAAAGGGTCATTAAATCAGTTATCAGAGAGCTGATCTGTTGCAAGTTCATGCTTGGTTTGTTTGGCAGCAGCGTGTTTCTGTGCCCATGTCCTGCTCGCTGCACTCGCCTGGGGAGCACAGGGAGTTCACAACACACCAGCAAGAAAACTTTCTGCCTCCTGAGATAATGGGGCCAATCTGTGCTCCATGCAGGGATCTGTGCTCTCTTCCAGTGTAGCTATCCACCTAGTTATAAAGGTGGTCTCTCACAAAATAAAAGTCTATTTGAACTCTGCTTAATATATTTTTTTCATTGCTGAGATGAAAACCTTATGATGAAAGCCCACATTTTATCAATTTAAGGAATACTAAAAGAAAGAAATGCTGATACATTAAATGTCAAATCAGAGGAAATGAGTAAAACCCACTTTATTCTCTTTATAACCTTCTGAGGATACCAACCCAATTCTGACTTCATGACCTCCATGCAGTTCCACACATGGAAGGAGGCTGCAGGCATGAATATGGGGGCAGAAGTTGTACAAGGAGGTTGAGGGAGTTCACAGCACTGCTGCTTTTGATCCTGTGAGGACAATTACCCTGCCGAAGCACATGGTTGCTGGCGCACACTAGACTTGCTAGGTCAGAAAATGCTGGAGCCCTTCCATGGGCTCTTTGCTTTTGAATCTCAGCTCTCTGTGTTCAGAGTGACTAATTACACTGTTTTTTGGAAGGAGATTTTACTAATCTGCAAGACGTAGGGTAAGTTTTTCCAAAAATCCCAAGGGATTTAAAAGCACTTCTTCTTGCTTTCTAGCCGAGTGTAGATGCCTGCACTGCTCTAAAGCACCACCACAAATCAGAAAATGCTCACCAAACTGTGCTTGTACATACTTGGTGAACAACCAGCAAAAAACCAGGGGAGGAGACACAAGGTGGGATCCTGGCCTCTGTGTCACTACGGGAGCAGAACTGGGGGCGGAAATCAGCTTCTCACTGCCTCCAGCTAGTGCCAAGCATCCAGTTGCTACATTCAGCAAAAAATAAACACAAATTTTTAAAACATGATTTGTGTTTTGGCCTGACATGAGCATTGGGAACACTCCTCTTGCAGATTCTGTGGCCATGAAATATTTCTTCACTAAAAAGCTCCTTCACTCATAGGAAAAATTTCTTCACTGGAAGAGTGGTCAGGCACTGGAATAGGCAGCCCAGGGAAGTGGTGGATACCATCCCTGGAAACGTTCAAAAAACATGTAGATGTGGTGCTTAGGAACATGGTTTAGGGGTGGACCTGTCAGTGTCAGGTTAATGGTTGGACTTGATGATCTTAGAGGTCTTTTCCAACATTAATGATTCTGTGATTCTATAATATTAAGTAAAAATATTCATCCTCAAATTACAGTAGATAGGAAAAGTTTACAGCTGCTGTAAACTGATATCCCTATGCAGGTATCAGAGTTGGCTTCCTCAGAAATGGCTTTCAGAGAGCAGTGGGAATTTGCACAACATGAATCTCTGCCCCTGAGCGCCCACATATCAAACCACAAAAACATCTTTAGCATTAAAGGCTGAGCTGGAACAACAAAGTCAGACTCTTAATTAATGAAAAGAAAAATTATCAAGAGATTAAGACAATTACAATGGAAACACTATTTCTGATCCATTAAGGCATCTTGGAGATCTTGGTTTAGAACACTACTCATCTTTCCCAGAAACAAAACAACAGGGAAGCAGCAATAACATGCAAATTAGACTTGGCTAAATGAAGGCTTTTGGTAAGCAGAGTAACTAGTTCAATATTTTTAAACTGTTAGTAAGGATTGGGGTTCATTTTTTTTAAGAGCAGTGATGGCATAAACGCATTTATAGGCATAAAATGGAGGAGGGAAAATTTTTTAATTGCATCAGATGCAAAAAACCCTTCTAGACCCACACATACACAGGTAAAGAAAAAGTACAGGTGCTGTGTCAAGAAAAAAGCAACACATATGGTTATATTGCTGGTTCATTGTGTATATTTCTTAGATTAGCAAGTCTTTTAAATCCTGTTACAGTCTTTTAATCACCTTGCACTGAGGGAAGTTATTTCTGTTAGATAATGGTGTGGTTTGTTGCATTGTGGTTGATGGATGAAGGTGCAGAGGGGTGATGTTGTTATGCAGTACTTTTCCACGGTTCCCCAGTCAAGGTTACAAAGAGCTCCCAATAATTCTTCACTGGCACTGGAGAAAAGAATGTCACGACCCTTCTGACCCTGGAAGCAGAGTGTTTCTCTTTTCTGTTGTTTCTCATGCTGTTACCTTGTCAGTGCAAGGCTACACGAGGGTATCAGCAGTTCTGAAACCTTTCTTCACCATGATATTCGAGCATACCCCTTCTTGTTCAGATCCATTGTGCATGTGATGTCTTGAAGCTGGATATGGAGCTGCTACACTTTAACATCTGAGCTGTTCCTAGTGCAAAGCCTTTCCCCTTGCCTACACCACACATCATACTGGAAACCAGTATCCCATTCTGAGATGGTGGCCACTGGGATTCAGCTTTACAGTCACTCCTACCATATGTGCTCTCAGTAACAAGTGAGGGGACTGACCCTACAGCCACACAGACCCTCTTACCCATGTCATTATCAGATCCATGCTGTGGCTTGGTTAATTAACTGTGGTTGTGCTCCTGGGCTCATTTGAGGTCCACCTGTTGGAGCAGGAAAGCAGTCTCTGGCAGGAAGGGGGCTGGTTCTCTTGTTTCTGGATTCCTTCCTCTGGCTGTACCTTGAAGGATGTCTCTTCTTCAGGTCTCACTCTATAGCTGTGCAGCAATTTTGTGCCTCAAACTGTTACAGTGTTCCTTCAGTTTTACATCTCATGGTAGCAGGTTTGTTTTAGACATAGTTGGCCAAAGCTTTAGCAGTGTGTTAATAGGAATGTGAAGCTGACATTTTCTAGAAACAAACTCAGGAACCACCTCATCTATTTTCAGTGTCTGAACTGAAGAAGAATGTAATATGTAAACATACAGTATCAACTGCTGTAAGCTAGTTCAAAATGGTTTTTATCTTTAAATTTTAGTATTAAAAGCTCTTGGTCATAAAATCACAGAAAATGTTTATTTTCTTTTAAAACAAAAGTATTTTTTACATTCTTAGGAGATGATTTTTGTAATGACCTGCACTCAGGTCTTGAGATGTTCAGTCTAACATGATATAAATGTATATTCTTATAGCTCTCAATAATGAAGCTAATCAGCCTGTTATTCTTTCTCCAAAGGATTAACTTTTTCCTTTGTCACATCTGACTTTTGAAAACATCAGAGTCAGCACTGGGTAGACTGCGTTTACAGAGGAGATGAAATCACTTCAGGACAAATACTCAGTGTACTGTTATATGCTATTATTTCAAAGTCCAACTGCAAACTTAAGCAGGATGCTGGCCAAACTGCTTAGCTACCAAATGTGTTTGCATTCGTGTTTACAAACTGAACACATCCCTCCCTTCTTTTAATTAAAATAAAAAAAACCCTTGTAGTTTATTAAACTGATCCTGCACTTGCTCGCCAAAATTTGGACAGGGAATGTCCCTTCCAGTCAATCACCAAAATTAGTGACTGCAATTCTCCCCATCATCCCTTTGCCACACCCTGTGTCAGTGGAGACATCTCCACCCCACTCAGAAACGATCCATCTCCTCCAGACAAAAACATGATGTATGCTAGGGAAATCAGCTGGTCTTTGGCAACTGCATATTTCTGGGCACTAGAAAAGCTCCCATGTTTCTGGTGTAAGCGGGGGTGATAATCCTCCCTTATCTGACAGGATTATTGTGAAATCACTCTATTTATGTTTGTAAAAAAGACTGATATTCTGTGCAGTCTGAAGGAGTAGAGCCTGTCAAAGAAACCCAAGGATGTAGCTCTGCAGAGGATGCTGGGAACTGCCTGGGAAGTGGGATGAACTGATCCAGCAGAAAGGACATACCAATGGGATGCAAAGGTTCAGGAGAAAGTCAACATTTCATAGACTAATTTTTCTGACAGCTGATGGAAAACTAACAGAAAAACCCCTCCAACCCCTCACCAAGCCCCACCCCCCCAACCAAACCAACCAACCAGCAAACAAACAAACAGAACCACGAAACCAAACAAAAATCACAACCAAAAAAACCCCCAAACCAAGAAAAAACCCCCACAACCTGTTCATCACATTACTACAGGAGACACCAACCAAGAGTGACAGACTGACGGGACTGGACTGGACTGTAACATCATATTTTCCGAGGAGGTTATGTTAGAAAACAAAAGTGCACAGCCAGGGCAGTCAGCTGGGATTGTCTGTACCAACACAGAGCCTCTGAAGAAAAACCACAAGCATCACACAGGACTAGGACCTCTTTGGCCTGTGACAAACACAAATGGGCAGAAAAAAGGCTCTTTCTGCTCCGTCCCTTCAGAGAGGCTTTTCCAGGCTTCTCAGTCCCTAAAGGAGAAACGACCCAGTATAGCTTTGGTGGAAAGCATGTAAACAGATGTACTCTCAAATACTTATTTAGCCAAGCACTGAATTTTCCCTGGCACACATTACTACACAGTTGCAAAATTTCTTACGACTCTGTAGAGGAGATTCCTGTACTGCATGATCAGTAGAAAAAATTCCCACCCACTTCATCAGAGCTGGAGTTTTACCCAGCCTCTCATTCCTTCATGCCTTTTTCTGTCTGGAGGGGGAAGTTTGCACTGTTTTTTCATATCATGGGCTGGTTTCTATATACACTCAGTTACACCAAGCCACAGCTTGCCTCTGCACCATCCTTCAGGTGCAGCTCCCCACCTTTTTGCCCTTACAAAGCACAGCAGCCAGAGCTGAAAGAGCATCCTTTTGCTTCCAATGAAAACACTCCTGCGGCCTTTGGATTCTTCAGTTTTCTTATTCCAAGTCAGTCGCTTTGATTTTGTATTACTCAGCTTGTATTTCAAAGGACTTTGTCCCCCGTGTGATCTGAAGTAAATTAAAAGTTGTCATAAGCTAGAGGACTTAGAAAAGAAAAAGTGCATTCACTATCTGAGCAAATGTGCAGAAATCAAGTCCATTGTAGGGTTTTTGCCTTACAGAAATCCTATTCTTGGTGTGCAATAGATAACAAGGTTGCCTGCCAGACATTCATTCTTCTTTCTCCTCACCATGCACAGAAAAATTCTGGGGCTGAACCACAGTGATGTAAGATAAGGATAAAAGTGACGGCTCAAACTACTGTAGCCAAAAGCTCCAAGAGTCTCCACTATTCCCTGTATCAGGGCAGGCTGGTGAAGGTCCTATGACACCAGATCCCTGCTCCGCTGCCCAGCACAGGGAGCTGAATGAGCTAGAGAAGAGCCCTGCTGGATGCAGGTCCTACAGGGGGGCAGCCCATGGGACTGCCGCATCTCATCCCGCTGCTGGGGTCAGGAAGTAGTGCCCTGTTCCCATAGGTGCTGGCCCAGGTGCTGCTAAGGCCAGCCAACAGGGAAAACCACCTGTAAGGCTGCTGCAGCAGCATCCCAGAGAGAAGGAGGAGTTCCCCCTCCACCCCAAAGTGTCCTGTGCTCACAGTGAGGCACCCAGCCCCTTCTAAGTGCTGACAGCAGCAAAGCCATTTGCTGATGGAGGTCTGATCCAGGTGTCCCCACCACTACTGCAAAGCACGTTCCTGGTGGAGCCGCATGATCCCGCTGCCTGTGGGAACCATCGCCTTGCACCCCTGCTCAGAACCTGCTTGGCCCCCACCTGGCTCTGGGCCAGTCTCCGCAGGATGCCAAGGCCATCAGCTCTGATACCATCTCAGAGGGGTGCCAGAAGAGGCTCTGCCTCCACTCACACTGGCCACCAAAGGTGCTCACCAGACTTGACAAGGCCATGAGCAGAATGAATGAATTTTTAGTACGTTTTCCCTAGCAGGAGAAAAAATACCACACTGAGAGAGAAGCTGTGCAAAAAATGAACAGACACAGGCACTGCTTTGCAAAAGAGGTCTGGCTTTAGGATTAGATAATTTTAATAAGCAGCAATATAGTAGTGTCTGCCAAAATACTTGCCATGTTAAGTCTCTCTCTATCAAAGGACTGAGCAGTGAAACCTGCATGCTGTATGGCACCCCTAATTACCTTCTACAAAATCACATTTATCTCCATACTATACTTACAAATGGTCAGCTGATCAGTTCAGTTAAGCTGCACTTAGCTGATGTTTATTGCATTTGCATAAACAGTGTTACTCTAAGACACCAGCCAAGACCAGCGTGAATAACAGTGAAAACCTCAAACCACAAATAAGGGTGAAGATTTGTTTTTACAAAATGAAGTAAAATGAAAAGTATTCTAGGCATAGGTTTGAAAGTTTTTTGACACAGCTACAAAAACTACTCTCAGACTATGTTTTAAATTTAAAAAATTATACAGAGGGACTGCATATCTAGCTGAATAAAATGCTAGCACAAAAGTTAGTATTACCATAAAAAAAAGGGTGTTAGGAGCAAGCACAGTCTGTAGGGCATGGGAAAGATTAGTTAGTCAGTAAAGAAGCTTATGGTTAAAAGTTCAGGAAGTACAAGTATAGAAATTAAAAAGGCAAGTAGGTGTAAAGAAATGAAATCTTTTTTTCTGCCATGTATAGAAGGTAGAAGGACTGAAAAGTGAGGCTGATGGGCAAAATGGAGAAGGTTGAAATGAGGGATAACCTACACAAGTCCCACAACCCGAGTTTTTAATAAAGATGGTCACCTTGAACATGGGAACAAAGATGTGATGGTTGACACTAGCTGGAGAGAGCAGGTGCCCAAAACTAGGATGTAAGTAAATCTGAAAGAAGATAGTTCATGAAATGTTGATGGCACATACATTACTTCCCCCATAACTCTGGAGAACCTACAACTGGAAAAGGGTGAAGCCAAAGTAACTAAAGGCACTGTGACAAGTAGAAAAGGCAATGAAACCTAAAGTGCATTTAGTAGGGCTAACATGATTTTTGGGGTACAAGACAACTGCTTTCTGGAAGAAGAAAATGCAAAAGACCTGTTCTTTTTGACCTCGAGTAAAACATTTCCCACTGCATTTCTTGTGGGGATAGCTGCAAGTGACAGCAGACTAAAAGCAGAGAACAGACTGCTATGGAAGGGATTGGTGGAGTTCATCCAGTGGAAAGTATTGGATCTCAGAGCAACACTCAGAAATGACCTGAATGACCAGCTACAGTTTTTCATGTGTTAATGAAATCTTTGCTAATGCAATATAGAAAGGCACTGCCAAGAGGGAAGGACTGCAATGTCATTTGGGGGAAAAAAAAAGGGATGACCTCTAAGTCTGGAACAGTAGAAATTAAATTAAAAGTACTAAGTCATATATACTTAATGTCTAGTACGAAGAATCTCTGCTATTTCCCATGAGTTTGTTTGTATGAGAGGATGGAGGAGACAGGCTGAAGTGTATTATTTAGGGTGGTGTCAAGCCAAAAATGTGGTGCATCCATAAGAACAGTAGATGTGATCACAAGATGAAACAGGTATTTCGAACACAAGAACTCATGAATCAGTGAGATTACACAAAGTTCTTGTGACACCTAATTTGTACTGCTGTGCACAATTTTTTGTAAAGAGTAAATTTAATTGGAGTCGTACTAAGCAAGGTTACTGGGGAGATCAAGTGACCAGAGAAGTTACTCTACACAAGAAGAACAGAAAAATAAGGTTGAATGTGTGCAATTGCTCTCTAAAGCTGTATCAGTTAAAACACACCAGGGATGGAAAATACCTTTCTTTAAATGAAAGGTTAATGGCAGCACAAAACCCCAAGTCAATAGAAATGGTCCTTAAGTGACAGGATTTCCTGCAGCCAGCTCTGAAAAAAGGTTTAGGACAGGTATGTGGGCTTGAAACAAAGCCTGATCCACTCATCCTACTAGTTGGTTTCAATAGTCATAGATAAATGAGAGAAGAGAGGAGAGAAGAGGAGAGGAGAGGAGATTAAGATGCAGCAGAAAAAAAGTTACCTCTGAACTGCAGCTCTTACTTCACTGTAGAGGTCATTGGGTTCCAACCCCACCCAAGGCAGCTGTGCTTGAGTTTTTCAAACCAAGCCCAAAGCTTGTGATTTTGTTTTTGGCTGAGGGAGAGAACAGAAGACTGCTTGAAAGGAATTCTTGGAAGGAACAGGGAGGGTGGGAGAAGAAAGCTGCACATGATGTGCTGGTCAGGGAGGATGCAAAGGGGCATCTCCGAGGTGGTATAATGGAGATCCAGCAACAGCTGGAAATACCTGAAAATCAACAGGATAAATTAAGGGTAGCCAATATGCAGCAAATGGGCATGCAATAAGTGTGCCTGATACAAATAGCATGCACACAAATATCACAGGCAGCCCTGAATACCTCTTCAAAAGCTTATTTTTTTTAACAGAAATCAAATTTACAGCTCATCTGGAATTTATTTCAATTTTATTTTCTTTTGCAAGGAAATGCTCTACATTTCATCTAATAATTTGCAAATGGATGGAAAAAGTAGGATGTGTTTAGGAATCCCCAATACATGTTTTACAAACAACCCTGCAACTCAACCTCCATCATTCCTCTGCTCTGGGTGAGTCACCAGCAGACATAAAAGACAAGGAAGGAAGCACTGGGGTTAATGAAAAACAGCCTGCTTGCAGACTTAATTCTGATGTTAACAATCAAAGAAAACAGAAGATACAGTATTCCTTCCAAAGCAAAAACACTCCATTTGTTCAGAGCAAGCCAAAACCTAAACAGGAATAATCTATTCCCCACAGTGTTGCAGAGGAAGAAAAATACAGAATGAACACTATTCACAGAAAAGGTTCTGAAATTTCTATAGCACTGTCAGTGGTAGCAGGAGCTGTACATGTGGAGAAGGGAAGCAGCTCCCAGCCACGGTTACTCTTTAAGTGGGTCTCCATACACACTAGCCGTGGTCACGGGGTGGCCTTGCAGATTTTCTCAACATCCAGAAGCGATGGTGAGTGTCCAGCAGAGTGCATGTTCACAGGATACTGCTATCATAATTTCTGCTTGAGCTGCCCTTTCAATTTATTAGGCTCCTTCATTTCAGAGATGAGGTTTTCCTAGTTTGCCTACCTCTTCTCACCCAGTGATGGTGGGCATACTGGGAAACACAGGAACTGGAAGAAGGAGGCCCTGCAGAGGCAAAGGCAATGAAGCCTGACCACCTAACAAGAGCTACTGCATCTTGTGGCCCATATTCTAATTACTGTAGGTCATTACTTGTACCCTTTCCTCTGTACTTCTCCTCAGAAGACCTATTTAGTCAGAGGGTCACAGATAATTCCAGCAGCATAAAGAAGTGCCCTTTCCAAACAGACCTGCCCTGGGAACGTATGCCACTGTAAGGACGTCAAGTGCTGCTGATGCAGGCACAACACTACTGGTTGTTGGGACAGCTGGGCCCTGCTCCCCAGATGGAGCACTGTGCTGCCTTGGTGGTGCTCTGCTGGCATGGTCAGTGTTGCCTGCCTAAAACTATTGCTGCATGGTGTGCTCCTTCCTCAAAATCCCCAAAGGTGGCTGTGCTGGCAGAGCTCCTCTGTGCAGAACCCTGAGCTTAACATCCCATCCTGTCACATTCCCTGCACCAGTCAGGACAGGATTTCATGCAGCAGGAATAGGTCCAACACCCCGGGGCACCTCTTTCAAAATAAACCTACAGATCCTGTCTGCAAACAACATATTGTGTGTCTATAGAGAATCAGAGAAGTCAATCAGTCAGTCAGTGTACCCATCCACCTCAACCAGCATCCCCCATCCTTTAAGAGCTGCTCAAATGATCAAATATTCACCTGCAGACAGGTCATTAAAGGGCAGTCTCTACTTCAAGCCTACATCAGACTTGCACCTCTGGCTCTAGCACCGTTATTGTGCTTCTATCACATCTGGTCAAGTGTGACTCTATCACACACGTTCTGTCCGAAGGCATAGATGGCTGCTAACGAGAAAGGAGGCTCCTGCAGATGAAAGACAGGAATTCAGCTGCCAAAGGAATCATGCCCAGAGAAATTTCCCCAGAAAGTGTATTTCTTAGCCCACATGTCACATTATTTGAAAACTTGAAATTCCTATAATCTTCAGAAATGGATAAAAGCATGTCCTTTCCTAAATGGCAAGTTACTTCAGGGCCAACTTTCTATAGTGTAAGTTGCTTCTCCTCTTAAAGTCCTGAAACCCAAGGCTTTGCACCCAGTATCTATTTCATTTACTGGCCTGCTTGAAGGTCTTTATTGTCTGTTAGAAAGGCCTGCACCTTGCTGAAATTATACTGCATCATAGTTGCTAGCAAATTCCTTGTGCCTTCCCTTGGCATTGGGTCAAATAAGAAAATGTGTGAATAAAAACCTTTTCCTTCTTAATGAGAAATCTTGTAAACAATAGAAAAACAAATTACATCTTTACAAGTACCAGATAAATAAAACTAAATCTAAAAAAACTGTACTTCCTGTAGAAAATGTTATGAGCTGTTTACTCTGACAAACAATTGAGAGCATTGACTCTTAAGTGTTTCACTAGGCTAACAGTATGGAAAAAAGTTGCAGCAGTGAAAGCTATTTCAAGACACTTCTGCAATGTGCATCAGGCTTGCTTAAGCACAACCCACCCAAGAGATGAACACAGATAGCCAGGCCATGCACATATCTGCCCGTCCTGCTCTGTGTCTGTCCATAGGACAGAGCAGCTTCTCTTCTGTGAACAAAGATTTTAAGTGGGATGAAATCACTAGGCCTTTAGACAATGATTAGTTCTCTTTTCTTTCACGCTTAACTACAACCAAGCATCCACACCACGGTAGGTGATGCTATTTGGACCTGGTGATTCTCCAATCTCTAATGATGAGGGAATAATAGGCTTGGAAACAGTAAGGGCAAACCTTCCTCTACAGAGGTGGCTGCAACACTGGTGGGATGAAAAGTGTTTTTTCCTGATGTTCCTCTCTCACACCAGCTTCCACTTCAACATGCTCGGGCATCCTGGGATGAAGAAGAAGTGGTGCCAGCCACAGATGTGGGAATGGGAGCAAGGCCACCCCTGCAGAGGCAGTCTGTACAGGTGGCACCATCACAGTTACAGAGAGGGGGACCAGGAGAGGATACATTCATGATGACTGAGGTTGACCAAGTCATTTCCATAATATGAAACACCTCTGGAAGAAACACCTGAGCAGGTGTGATGAGACGTGGTACGGTTCACCACCTGACTTCCCTCCATTAAGATCCCAGCAGCTCTGTGATGCTGATAGAGAAGTGACTTACACCTGCTGAAAGGCTGGCACTTTTGTTTTGCTCTGAAGCAGCTCCAATTCAGAGTGATCAAAATCATTGGCAGACAAAGCCTGCATGTCCTTTTCCAGAGTGGTGTTGATATTTTTGATATGTCACACTGATAAATCAATATCTGACCGGAGATTTCTCATCTAGTCCTATTGATATTATAAATGTTCTGCAAGAGGACAAAGTTCATCACTTTTGCCTCAAAAGCATAAAAGCAGACATAAATACATAGCAAAGAAGGGATCCACCCTGAAGTCTGTTTCCTTTATAAGAGCTAAAAATATTTGGGTAGCTCTTGATGCAGTCCCACAGAGTTAAGTCATTGTATGCTATTGACTTTGATGTAATAGATATACTATTATCTACTGACATGTTTTATGATAGTTTCATACCCTGATTGACATAACCCACTACAAAACCTCATATCTGAACTTAGATCAAAAGAGATTATGCACTAGCTGAGACAGATGCTTTTTATTCAGTTCTCTCAGAAATGCCTGGAATTTCTATGGCAAGCCTTCTCGGGACTTCCTGC
Source organism: Oriolus oriolus (assembly GCA_013400235.1). Lineage (NCBI taxonomy): Eukaryota > Metazoa > Chordata > Aves > Passeriformes > Corvidae > Oriolus > Oriolus oriolus. Next base: position 469,725 of record VXBT01001432.1, on the reverse strand, counting down.
AGATAGCTGGTCATCCACTGAGCAGTCTGCAGATTTCCAGAGGTTGCTGCAGAACTTATGAGAGCTGGAAGGAAACTCATTTTCCATAGCTCAGGCCACATTTTTCTCTTGGAGAGCCCTACATTCCATGGGTTTCACTGTCTGAGTTTAATATATATGACATTCAAATTTCTAAATGTGTTCTCAGTGAGAGAGATTTTTTTTATTTTTGCTACCACAAATATTTCAAAGCAGGCATCACGATAGGAAAAGCACTGGAAGAGGAGAAGTGTTAGATGATAGAAGGGTGAAGTAACAGTATAAAGGCTGATACACTCAGAGAAGTCTGCAAAAACTGGCCATTAATTTAGAAAGGAGCGTTAATGGGAGCTAACTGGCAAGATTTTTTTTGCTGGAGCCTGAAAGTCTCAACCCCTGGTGACCACCAGCAACACATCATTTCAAGGCTTCCCAAGGTGTGACGCTCCTTCTGACACGAGACACACCCTCTGTGTCAGGAGAGCAGACACAGAGTTTCTGAGCATACTGACAATTTTGACATTTTCTGACAGTCAGTCAGGAGGAGTTTCCTGTGAGCACAAGCAGCAAGTGCCCTGTGTCATAAGCCTGGCACACAGAGTTATTTAGATCTAAACTGGATCTTGACACCCGCCCCTCCTCCCCACCCCATACCAGCAGTGCTGGGTCTGAGCATTGGGATTCTGCAGTGACTTGCTTGGCTTGTGCTCCACAATCTCTGTGGTTGCTTGTAAAAGCCACCTACCTGCTTGTCAGTGGTTACTGCGAGTGTTGGTGAGATCTGGCGGCAAGAAATTGCTAGATGCACAATGACAGGGCAAGAGGGGGTCTCGTTTCCTGTGAAGTGCATGGCACTAAGCTGATGCCACCCTTGGGGACAGGGGCCTTGCTGTGGCAATTCTGTGTGCAAAGCTTTGTGGGAGCCTTGCTGTGAGGTCCAAGAGCAGCAGAAGAGCCTTTCTCCTCCCTCCTCCTCCTTCATACCTTGGTCACCTTGCCCCCCCCAGCCAGCTGAGGGCAAACACACAATCCTGGAAAGATCCTAGTGCTACTCACTGTGTTCACAGATACCCTTAAGTTGCTGACCACGCCAGCAAAGCTGGAAGGCGAAGTCCAGCTGTAGGAAAATTTACTAGAACTTGGCAAGTACTGGGTGACTGCTATCTCAGCAAACACTAAAAACCTGACCCCCTTCCCCAACACTGTCAGTTTACCGTGGGAGGATTGGCCATTCTGGGCTGTGCTGGGCCTGGCCCTGCTGGCATGGAGGGAAGAGCTGTGCACAGGGGAAATAAGGCATCCCAGGGCTTGAATTTGGTTGTGATCCATCCCCCCTTGAATGGAGGCAAGGGCACTGAAATGGGCAGAAGAGCAGTTCTGCCTAAAACGCACTTTTTTACAGGCAGCAGCGACATGGAGAGGAGTCCAGATACATGATGTCATCCTTTTTATCACCCATAAATCTGTTTTCTGTACTCCTAGCCAAATCCATGACGTGGATCAAAGTCTGCTAGAGAAGGAATAGGAGCCCACTTGTTATTTCTTATTAAATACCCTGTGGATCTGCTACAAAGGGATGTCAAACACTGTTTATCCAAAACTATAAATCTTGTAAGATTTAACATAGGGATTAGGATGTAGTTTCAGTGCAACTCAATTACATATGCTGTAAGAGAAATAACTTTACTCTGAAGGGATGGTACTTGCAAATTTTGAGATTCTATGCAACCAGTGCCATAGAATATTTCCTTTGCTTCATATAAATACATTCATTAAAGACTTGAGCCTTTAGCTCTGCTGAAACCATCAGACAGGTAAGTGTCCTCTGTATCCAGATAAGCATCACCGGGGACGAGGTGTCACCCTGAAATTTAGGAATGGTTTCATGTAAATGCAGCACCACAGAGCAGACTGAAATAAAATTATTCAGGAGACTGGTAGGAGAACAAAGATAAGGTATGTCCACAAGTTACTATCCTTTTATCTAAGTATCTTTTTATTTAAGTATCTTTTTATCTAAGATACTGCTGCTAAGATAAAAATCCATGTTTAGCCAAGGTCAAAGAGCAGTTGACCACTACATTATAAAGAACACTCAAGAACATGTTCTTCTCTGTTGCAATATATTACTTCAGTTTGATTGGCAAGTTAAAAGAAACATTTAACTTGCAAAGTGAGTGGAAAAACGTTGGTGAGCTGAGAACCCTCAAACACTCCAAAGCAAATGTGACAACCCCTGACAGCAGTCCTAGCATAATGCATCCACCCCAAATGGACTGTCCTAGGGAGAGGAAGATGCTTATCTGAGGCAGAGCCTGGACCTGTAGCCTCTAGCAATCCCTAAATTACCTTTGTGTAGAGAAACCATGGTGGGGACTCAATGTTAGCGCCCCAATCCCACCTCTATTCCTGTGGTACCTTGTATTTGTGACTTTTGCACCTTCACTAAGAGTTTGTTAAAAGCCATTGGGCAGCTGTGGGTGTGATGTGAGGCTGGTGTCTGTCAGGTGTGGGGCAGGAGAAACAAATGTTCTGCTGCCTTTCCAGACTGAAGCCTGGTCCCTACTGCTGGTCTTGTGGACCAGGCTCACCCCACCACATTCACACCGGTACCCACCAAATAAAGAATAAATTCAGGTTTATTGCTCTTCTTCACAATATATGTGAACTCAGACACAGAGAAAGGTGCCAAAGTACCTGAGCCTCAAGGTGCACTCGTATGTTTCAGAAATCCTTGAAGAACTGCTCACACTTAGAAAACTAATACCCTTAAGGGGCCGCCAGAGCTATGGTTTGCACGGTTACCAACAACATAAATGGCAGATGCAGAAAATAAATGTGACTTTGCAGCAGGACTGGCTGCCAGAACTAACTCCTGCAAGTGTTTTCTGACTCATTGGGTAGCCTCAGCCTTGCCTGTCACTTTTGCCAGGCACAGCACGTAACCGGCTTTCCATCCTGCAAAATCAGCAGAGCGAAAGGAGCACGGATGAGGCAAACATTGGAAAGAACAGGTGTATTGTCTGGCTCTTGCTGGGTTACTCACATCCATCCTCAGCTGGACTCTCATGTACGTAAACATTCTTGCTTTTGAGCCAAGAGAGCTGTACATTGGTATGGATTGACATCAGTTTATGTAGGGTATTGGCAAAATCACATTCCGTTCCTCACTTCAGTTCAGCTTAGTGGTCTTCCCTTTGTGCAAGGACAGATACTTTTGATTCCTGTTTTGTATAAAATCAGCAGGAAAATTTATAGTGTTTATTCAGTCTTTGCAGGAAAGGCACTTAGGTCTTTTTTTTCTGAAGAGCTGTGCAGAACATTTTTCAATCCAGTGAAGGAAAAGATCATCCTCCAGCTCCCCATGTGATCTCACCGAAGTTCTGCCTCCTGAACATTTAAATCAGACCAGTAACATACCATGGACAACTCAGTCCTCAACACAATATGTGCATCAACCCTTCTTTCCCTGCAGCAAGGATAGAACGGGAGACACCTGCCGTTGCATGGAAAGGAGAAATCCATCTCCCTGCTAAAACAGGGAAAACCCCTAAGACTAAACCCGAGCATTCTGTGATCCTCCAGCATCCCCATGCCTGATGTATCCTGCCAGCACACAGCCCTTACCAGTACATGTAAAGTAATTTTAAAGGGAGACTACTTTTCGGAGGAAGAGCTACAACACTCTGCCACCATGGACAGTAGATTAATCTGGTCAGAGCTCAGCGAACACGATACAAAGGTGTTGTCTTGTGTGGATGTGGAGTGGGAGATGCCCATCCTTGTGTCCTGCAGCCACTAGCAGGTTCTGCTGGATTAAACACAGCACCGATGTAAGATGCACAAGCTTGTGTTGGATGCAGATGCTGACTGCTCAGTTTGGTTACAGCACCCTCTTCCCCTACACCTCACCCCTTAACTCACCTAGTCTCGGTGGCTATCCAGAGCCATGTTCTTAGTAAGTAAAGGGTATTTAAAATCTGCATCACAGAATCTGTAACTATTTAGGCTGCTCCTTGATGATATTTCTTGAACAGTGCATCTGGCTAATTCTCACAGCCTGTGAGGCTGGAGCTCCTCTGTTTCTTACTTAGGCTGTTTACAGGAACATCAAACTTACTTCTTGAGAAGTACAGATTATTCATATTTATTTATATCAAGGATGTGCCTAGAAATTCTAGGCATGGACCAATGCACAGCTTGGTAGGGTGTTATTCAAACATAACACAAAATGATTGTCCACCCCACTTCAAGGCCATGATCAAAACAAAAGAGAAAAACAGAGCAGGCACATATGGAACATAAGGAAGCAACCACGTATGACAAACGTTTACTGTACCACTTGCTGGGTTTGATTGATTAAAGACTGTGAATATAACTTTGAATGAAACACCAGAATTAAACATGAGAATGGTTGTGCTGGGTCAGAATAGGCTGCTGAGCTCCTTCTCAGTTCCCTCCTCACCATTATGCATGATCTCCTTGCTTTTCCAAGTCCAGGGCTGATACCTTTGCTGGACTTCTCTGTGGCAATGGCTGTTCATGCAAGAGTGACAGCGCATCCCCATCTCCCTTCCTTGCCTAGTACTCCACATTCACAAAAAGTGCATTGTGACTTAGATACCAATCCCAGAGGTAGCTCAGATCCACACACAACCAACTCCCAACTCTGCCACTTGGGAATTTCCTCTGACCTGAGTGGCTGCAACAAAGCCTGAGTTTGACCAGTGTACTTCATATAAGCTGCATATCATAGTCAGGTGATGGTGACTTAAAACCCTCCCAGAGGAATGCAGAGCTGTTACTGATTTACACAGCTGCTCTGAAAAAAAAATCTTGTCTTCCTTCCTTTCTTCCTTCCTTCCTTCCTTCCTTCCTTCCTTCCTTCCTTCCNTCTTCCTTCCTTTCTTCCTTCCTTCCTTCCTTCCTTCCTTCCTTCCTTCCTTCCTTCCTTCCTTCCTTCCCAAACTTTGCTCAGGGAAACATCTTGCACCCATCTTTTCGCTCATTCACTTTAATGAGAAAATTTAAATGTAGTAGAAGAAATGCAATTCCTGTAACACCGCTTCACTTCCAGAAAGATACTCATGAAAACGAGATGCAGGTGTGCATTTCTGACTGTGCCTACACATCAGCTATTCTTCCGAAGAGGAATCCAACTGTTGTTCTTAGTTTTCCATTACTATTTCTTGCCTTCCCAATGGATTTCAAAAGTTAACAGAGCTTCTTCAAAATGATGATAGTGTTCCCTTTTCCTGAATAACAGGAAAATCTGATACTCACAGTAATGATTTATTTGAAAAATCTTTCCACTCACCTACAGTTATGAGTAATACTTAAACATACTGTAAGATCATCAGTCTGAGACATCTGAGCAAATATTCTTCTTTCTGTGATATTTTGCAATGCAACTGAGGCTAATGGGCTTTAATAGAGACATTTATACACAGTAAGCAGTGTTGGAAGAGAGTGTGAGAGCACTTTCCAGGTGCAAAACGTCTGTCACCTGGTCACCCTCTCAGCAGATGCAGGTGGGTGGCTCCAGGGATGGAAATGCTTGTGAACATGGCACTCTCACCTCCTGAGAACTGGAAAAAAAGTAGGGGTCCGTTGCCTTCCTCCTCAGGCATTTTGCTTGTAGCTGTTCACTTCCTTTCTTTTCTTTCAAGTTCTTGAAATAACGCATTTAATCTGGAGTCAGAAAGGGTATTTCCTGCCAAACTATGTAGACTTAGTGTGATTCTGCTTCACTGGGTGAGAAACCAGACTTCCTTTTTTACACTACCTCAATCCAAAGCCAAATAATTTTTTCCCTTCATCTGGCTTGACACAGCCTCACGAAGAAAAAAAATGTACAGCCATGTCCTGCACCACCAACAGCTCAAGTGCAAGAGGAGAGGCAGGAGATGAGCACAGCCCTCTTGACTACTCCTGTCTTTGAAGAAGTGACAAGAGTGGAGGAAGTCTGTCCTGGTCCCCAAATTGATGCAAGTGCTGTTGTTACAAATCCTACAAGACAAGCTCCTCATCCTTAATTCCATGATGAGCCTTTGTGTGGTGTCTGACATCTCATGGGCACCTGGGATGAGACAACAACTTGAAAGACCATCTCTTTTCAGATATGCCAGAGACCAAAACAAAACTGTCATACTGACTGAAATAAAGAGGATCTTGGTAGTAGTTACTGAGTTTTGTACATCTCAGTAGCTGCCCTCCATCATTTCTGCACCTTGGCATCTAACCCCATCAATAGCAGTTTCTCCCCTACGAGTGAAACACATCCATCTCAAACTACGAGGATGTTTGTCTGGTGTACTGGTGAGGGAGATACATCTCACACAAATACACAGCAGCATTACTTGCTGCTCAGCAGGTGTTTGTGTCCCAGTTCCCTCAGCAGCTCCAGCCACCCTAGTCTGCAGGAAGAACAGCCTCCACTACAATGAGCAGGAGAAACCACAGTGGCAGCATCCTCCTGCCAGCCCTGTTCTGTGTTCCAATTAGCTTGTGGGTGCCTCTTCCCCGGCACAGGTACCCTGGTGTGGGCAGAAACGAGACTAACTTCCCCCCAGTGGTAATACAGCAGCTTCCTCTCTTGTGCTGCACATCTGGAAGCATCACTCCAACCACCTCAGCCTGCAGTGCAACCTCCTCCAGGCTGCTCAGGAGCAGCACAGCCTTGTAGCCTGTGTTTAAGTGCAGGCACCTCATAAAGGGCAAAAGCAATTTCCATGGCAGTAGTCAGTCTTTTCTCTTTACAGAAAATCTCCCCAAAAAGCCTGCCTCAAGTTCTGAGTGCTTGGGATTTTGATAGAGGGTGTGTAATTGATACTGCAGAGCAACAGTCAGTATACTGAATGCTTGTGGATAGAAGGGCAAATGGTTTGGCTGAGGCAATCCCCAGTAATTATAGGGATCACTGTAATTAGGAGGTTAATGCCATCCCAGGAGCCTGGAAAAGAAGCTGTCTTCCTGCAGGGATCAGCAAGGAATTTCCCCTGCCATTCCTCACTATGCAGCATTGCTTTGTCCAGGGGATGTCCTGACAGAAAGGCACCTTCCCCGGCTTCCAGCCTTGTGATCTGGTGGCCAGAAGGGCAGCACAGCAAATGACCAGTGCTGAGCTCCAGCCCTCAAGGGGAACATCACAAACTTGAGACCACCATGGAAATGAGCCACGGAAAGCCTTTGTCTTACACTAGAAACCACAGCCATGCCATTACAGAGCATTATCCGGGCTGTTCCAGCAGTGACCACCCCAGCACCCTGCTGTGGCCGCCCACACGGATCAGCACTGCTTGGCTTGTGGTACATCAGTGCTCCCGTCCTCTTTGCAAGGTCACTCTGGTTTACCCGAACAGTAATTCCAAATACCTCCTCTCCTTTTCTTCCCCTGGCCCTGCAGCAAGGCAGCATTTGGGGAAAGTGCAGCTGAGGCAGGAGATGTTTGTCCTACAGCTGCAGAGGTAAGTGACAGGCTCAGGCAACAAAGCTAGATCTGAAGACAAAGGTCTTGTTCATGGCTCTCCACCTTACCAAGACCTGGTTTTGGGGTGGGAGATGACAGTGAGGAGGATGGCATGAGTTATCTTTAGGACTTCCTAGTCAAGTATAGAGCTGTAAGTATGGGCAGATACGCTTGATTATACAGAAATCACATATGTATATATAAGTATCTCTATGTATGTCATTATGTCCATGTGTATATAGAAGAGATCTCCATACATGGCAAACCCATCAGTGAGCAGTCCTACTGTTTGAGCATGAAAAACCTCGGCTCAGATCACATTATCTATAAAGAAGTAGAACATTATTTTTCCAGCATGCAGGCTGAGGTGGCAGGCTGGGGTTTCCTCCATCAGCTGAAGAATACTGAAATATTCAGAGGTCCCACGTGACAGGTAAATATGCCAATTCCATTAACTTCCTTAATCATTGTCACAGCTTCACCATGAAAACACATTTGTCCAGAGGTGATTTTTTTTCCCTAATGGGATAAACAGAAGTATCTGTAAGAAGTATTGTGCCTCTTCCTCCTCCCACAGAAAGCTGCTGAGAGCCCAGCAAGGACAGGAATCTAATGAATCAAAAGAGCCCAGTGACAAAAGCAAAGGGCTCTCTTCAGTGGCCTGGACCCAGCCAAAACCTTCCAGCTGTTCAGTTTATTTTCAGTGAGCACAAACCTCAGGTAAAAATTGGGAAACACCTTGGGAGTTGTTGCTTCAAGTTCAGGTCTTCCCTCCCCCATGCCCCCACATTCCCTGGGGGCACACCAACAGAGCTTTTTCTTTTTCCTGCAAGCTGCCATCAGGTTACAGGGCTAGGAGATGACAGCCAGCTCTCTGAATTAAAGTGACAGGCAGAGGCTTCCAACCATGCTCCTAAATGCCCTGTTTTCAGTGCAGTTACTTGAATTCTTCTTATTAAATTGTCTGTTCACTGCAGCTAATCAAACAGGAGAATGTTTTCTCTGTGATTCAGGGAAGAGTTTGGTTTTGGTAACAATTAAAGATGACAAACCCACATTTTGCCTTACCTAATTCAAAGTTATACAGCCCAGAGCACAAGTGAAATTTTTTACCTTCCTGACAGTTACGGTCTGAATCTTCAACTGGGACTCTTAAAAAGAGATGGGAACAAAAGTCCCCTCGGAAAACATCGTCAATGGAATTGCTGATCAATCCCACACGGTGAGATTGCTGCAGCATAATTCTCTAAACAGCAAAGGAGAAAAAACAAGCTGAAGTAAGTTACTGAGAAACAATGGACACACTGTAAGATTTTAGCAGGAAAGACCTGAGGGATAAATGCAGAGGGATGTAGAGAACCTGCTTCAGGAGTAGAAGACGTACCACAAAGGTGCACGTTAAATGAAAACAAATTGCAGGGTGAGCAGTGGTGGAAAAGACAACACCCACATAGTCTCCAAGGGGAGGCAGGTGGAACAGCCTACTAACAGAACTTCAAAGTATCCATATCAGGATTTCACGGTATTCATGATGATGTTTCTGTATTCCTATTTCAGCCACTGAGCATAGTTGTGAAATATCAGTCAGCAGATGCTTTAAGTCAAAAATTATATCTCATTCCTACACTTTGGCAGCAAGTTACAAACAAGTTTGTTGTGGCAATGACATGCATTCGTGTTCAAATGTTTTATTTCATCTGAAGTTCACTTTTCACCCTCAAATAGGGGTTAGAGTGTGAGCACTTTTAAACTTCTATAATAAAACCTTTTCCTAGAAACACATTCATAAGTCAGTTGCCTGACTGAACTTTCAGCTAAGCCTCAGCCAACCCAATAAAAAAAGTTATTGGCCAGTCACTAATGATTAATAGTATGCTGTTGATAGGAAATGTTTCAGGCAAAGCAGGTCCCACTAATGGCCTTGCAAAGAGCGAGCCTGAGAAGTCCAGTTGCTTGCTGAAGCGTTCACATCCCCGCGCCGCTGTGTCTCCGGAGAGGACATCGTCTCTGCAGAAGTGCCACGTTTTCAGCACTAGAGCTAAGAAACATCCTAGGCTTTTCTAAGTCTCTTATGTTTTGAAGCAACGGGAATAATTTTTCTTGGCAAGCATTCTCTCCAAAATGTGCAGGTAGTTCCTATACAGTAAAAACGAAAGATAAAATTGCACTGTACAAGAGGAAAACTTATAAAACAGACCTTCCTGAGACGAGCCAAGCTAAATGTGTCTAGCATTCTTCAGGAACCTGCTCTGCTTCAGCTCCTGTTGCCCAAACCACAGGGCAGTGTTGGGCTTGGCAAAATCCCGAATGCTTACGCTGTCAACCTGGTGAGCCTAAGAGGCTGCACTAAGAGGCTGCAATCCCAGAGGCACTTGGAAGCCAGCACCACCATCTTTTCTGTGACAGGGCCAGAGGCTGCCCCCATCATATGGCTTTGCTTGTAGAGCAGCACTCCTACACATCTACAAGCTCATACTCCTTGTTCATGTCTAAAATCTCTCATGTGCTTTCTCTGAAAAATTTCTTCCCTTCCCTATCATCCTTAGAGGTCTTCAGATAAAAAATATCTTCAAGCTTATCCTCCTTCCTGCTTCCCCAGTGATTCTACACCTTCCCTCTTTCCTTCTTTCACAGGCCTCCTGCCCACTGTGCCTGTGAGCCTGTATGAGCTCAAACACTGTGCAGCTCTTATCTGCTCCATCGAAAATCTTCATTATGCATGATCCCTTGTCTGGCCACTGGCAGGCTTACATCTTCCTGTTCTTCCTACTGGGTGGCGTGTGTCAAACCTGCCCAGGTGCATCTGCTTTCATGAACCAGCTGAAACTGCAAGTTTCTCATCATTTTCTCGTGCAACCAGAACCAGTTTCTCTCACAAGCAGGCTTAAGTTTATCCTAAGCATTCAAAGTACAGCTTTTTAAAGAGTTTAACATAATACAGTGAAGAGTGTGAGGTCTGGGCTGCATCAAAAGAAGTGTGACCAGCAGAGTGAGGGAGGGGATTCTCCACCTGTACTTTGCTCCCATGAGATGCCACCTGGAGTGCTGCATCCAGCTCTGGGGTCCCCACCACAGGGAGGAGATAGATCTGTTGGAATGAGTCCAGAGGAAGGTCATGAAGATGATCGGGGGCTGGACCACCTCTCCTTTGAGGACAGGAGACAGATTTGGGATTGCTCATTCTGGAGAACAGAAGGCTCTGGGGTGACTCTTGAGCAGCCTTCCTGTACCTGAAGGGGGCCTACAAGAGAGCTGGAGAGGGACTTCTGACAACGGTGTGTAGTGACAGGACAAGGAGGAATGGCTTCAAACTGAAAACAGGCAAGTTTACGTGAGCTATAAGGAAGAAATTCTTTCCTATGAGGATGGTGAGGCACTGGATTAGGTTGCCCAGTGAAGCTGTAGTTGCCCTATTCCTTGAAGTCTTGGGGAGGCCAGGCTGGATGGGACTTTGAGGAACCTGGACTAGTGGAAGGTGTCCCTGCCCATGGCAGGGGGATTGGAACTAGATGGTCCTTAAGGGTCCTTCCAACCCAAACCATTCTATGATTCTATGAAGTCTCATGGACAGGTGTTTCCACTGTTGTAAAGAGGATGGAGGATACCCAGCTTGTTGAACAGCTGCAGCTCCACTGAGGCCTGACCCACCTGCTGCTGCACTTCATGTTAGCAGTCATTGCTGAGTTAATCTGAACCATCTGGCTGCTGCCATTCTCTAACAACCACACATTTTCTGCATATTTTCTTGTCATTGCAGCGCTGTGTTCTGGTGTCTTTGAGAAAACATCTGCCCTGAGGATTCCCCTTTTATAATATCTTTATAATATGTCACCATCTGCTTACTCTTAAAATCTCTTCCTTGATCCCACCACAAGTGACTGGCCCCTCAGTGACCTCCCATTTCATAGCAAGGTGCTTGAGCAGGAACATTCATTTCTTTGCTTCACAACATGCAATACTCTCTGTCAGGTTTTGATCCACTGGTTTGTTCAGTGCATAGCAGAGAAATGCCTCTGCTTTAGCAAACACCTCTTCTCTTGAATGTTGTAGGCTTCGCTGCTTCTTGGCATCGGTGCAGTGTCAGAAATAAGACATCCACCCCCTCTCCCCCTGAACTAGCCCAACTCCAGGCAGAAATTCCTTTGATTCTTGCATTGTAACAAACTATTTTTCCCACTGCCCCAAAACCCATCTGCACTACACACCAGACACAACCACTCTGGAATCTCCACTGCTTGCTCTTCTCCTTTGTCACCTTGTTTCTCCTCTGCCGTGGACATGCCACGCTCTTTTGCTGCTACATCTGACAGCCCACCATGTGCCGTCTCCATTTACTTTACCTATTTTCAGGCTCATTTGTCTCAAACAATGAAAGCCAAAATGCATGGCATGTCATGTCCTTTGGACATCAGAGTGGCTGATTCTTTATACACCCCTGGATACTTCAGTTCCATATACTGAAGAGAAAAAAATTACAAAAATGGATTGTGAGGGCCCAAAAGCTGTTCTTTCATGCACAATGTGCATGGTTCCCCATGTAACCGTTATGTTACAGCCAGTTCCTGATAAGAACAGTTAATATCTGCTTTAAGATGAAAAAAGTATCCCCAGGTCTTCTTTATAGCTCAGCTTTTAGTTGGAATTTTCTCATGTTTCACAAAGAAAGCCACCAGGATGGTCACAACTGCTAGGCAAATTGTTAGGGTTTTAGCTCCAGACTACCAGTATAAAGAAACACAGCCTCTTTTTCCAAAGATTTGAGAGGCATGAAAATCTGTCTTGCTAATCTGTCTTGAAACAGAGAACAAGGAGTAAACCTTCCCTTGCATCTTTCAAAACACATACTTTAAAAAGTGTTAAATGATTTGGTTTTCATGCAAATACAGGAAGATCAGAAAAACAGGCTTTGATTTCCTCAAGAAAGTTTATATACTAAGGGAGATTGATTTAGCTAATTTAAAAATGTGAAGCATGGAAAGAGTAAAACAGTTCTGTAAGAACAAATCCTGGGCAAAAAACACGGAGGAGGAACTGCCCAAAGAGAAGGATGTCACTGACACCAGCAAAAGGGCAACAAACTGGACTGTAATGGCATTACCTTGCAAACTGGGAGAAATCCCTGGACTGGAGTGCTATGAGGATGAGGGACAGCCCCCAGACTCTGCTGGGACAAGCAGCTGACCACATGCAGAGAAGAGTTTCTCTGGCTCCCCAAAAGGGTCTGCTCCAGCAGCTGTGGCTACACAGCCCCTTTGGCACCCCTCAGCAGAGCCTGGAGCTAATTTGTGGCAGGTGTTGTCTTTCTGCATCTGAGAGCTGCGCCCTACCCCAGCAATCCAGCTGGTCCTGGTTAAGGAAAGCATTGCAGAATGCTAGAGATGAATTCTAGCATCTTAGACACCCAGAGGAAGTTACTGTTGTCATTGGACATTATTTTTGTTTGTTTGAATGCAGCATTCTAGAGCATTACCTGTGTTACTGCGAGGATCTGAAACTGGAATCTTTGAGATGAAAAGAAGAAATTGGTTGATTTTTTTTTCCTTTTCTTTTTTTCCCATTTGCTTTCAATTTATTAAAATACTTGTGAATTTTCCTGGAGATTCACCAGGAATAATTCCAGAGGGACTAATAGTCATCATTTTTCTGGATCCAATTAAATCTAACATCCACTGCCCTCATCACTAACATATGTTCAACAGAGCTAAATTTTTCATCTTACTGTAAATTGCATATAATTTGGCTTCTTTGTTTTTCTTTTGTGGGCACTGATAGCTGTTCTCTGCTCTGAATTTGTCATCAGTAAACCAGAACTCATCCAGAGAGAGCAATTAACTGCTTGTGTAAAATAATCTATCAGAAAAGGTTCCCAAAAAATGTCTGTAATGGACATTACAGAGAGTTACAACCATTTTTAAAATGGGGAAAATGTTGCAGTTCCTGCCACTGTTCGTTGCACAACTTGGCTTCTAAAAACACTGTCAAAACAGAAATATGGCACTGCCAACTTCTGCAATTGTATCATAGTTCCTGATATTGAACTTTTTAATGAAGTCCCCACTCCCAAAAGCATCTGGATTAGATGAAAATCTAAACTTTCATTTGTTGTAAAAACACTGTCATTCTAAACCACATGGTTAGAAAAGCTTGGCAAAACATGGGCAAAACATCTGGTTATAGTGTCTGTAACTTAGACACCTCATACAAGCAGGTCATCTACTCCACTCTACAGTCCATGAAAGAGGCTGGTGCCTCCACAGATGAACCTTCCTCTCTACTCACTGACAGCTCAAGGTGAGCCTGCGCTCAGGCAGGTGGAAAGAATAGGGCACCTTCTCCTCCCCTGTGCTCACACGAGTCCTGCTTTGGCCTCCCAGCAACTAGATTCAGCCCCAAATAACTTGATTGCAAAGGAAATCCAGCAGTGGAAACAAGAAACAAATCCATGTGGCTGTGTGGCCCCACCATCACCAGCAGCCCAATATTCCCTCTCCAAAGGTAGTCTCGGCCGAAACCCTTGAATGGTGCTGGGTGTAGCCTGAGCCACAAAAACCATCAGCTGCCCTGGCAGAAAGCTGTAAGAAAAGAGAGGAGATGGAGCTGTGAGCCAAACTGGTCCCATGGGTGTCAAATGATATAGAAGAGGACAAGAACCACAGATTGTGAGCTGGGAGATTTTACTTAATATTAGGAAAAATCTTTTCCTCAGGAGGCACTGCGGTGCTGGAGGAAGGCCCAGGTACAGGGTGTGCTTCCCTTCCTCGGGGGCTTCCCCAGGACTAACCTAGTCTGATGTCAGTAAAGAGTAGGGCTGAACTAGGTGATCTTCAGGGGTTCTCTCCTGACTGGGTCTGGAGATTTCATGATATCCTCACCATGAAAGAAGTGGATTTCCCATGAGTAATTATGCCAGCCCTCCCTAGAGAGGACTTCTGACACACTCCTCAGGTGCTGCTGGGAGTCAGCAGAAAGCCTGTTTTGAGAGGCATGAATTGTGCTCCATGTGCTGGCACATGCTCTCTTTTGGTTTTTAATACTCATCTTTTGTCTTCACTTTCTTACAGCAGCTGTGAAATAAGTCATAATGCTTTAAGAGCTCCCTTCAAAAAATGGTTGTGGCTTTTCTGTTTTCATCGCCTTTCCTCTCCTCCCCTCTCCTCCCCAAAATGTTTTATAGCACCAGAAGACTTGTTAGAGATGGGGGAAGTTTGATGATGGCTGGAAATATTGTGTTAATAGAGGGAAACGCAAGTTCTGTAAAATAAAATTATCGTATGCTACGTAAATTAGGTAAAAGACTATCTGAAAGACAATAGGTTTATCACAGGTAGAGTAAAAGTGATTTTGAAAGAAGTGATGGTTAAGAAAACCTAGCACTTGCTCTCACTTTCTAAGAAAGACTCAAAATTTTAAAAACAAGCAGCAGACAAGCTGGAAAACAAGATGTTTTTCTATGTAAGATGTAGCTAGACGTGGCAGTTCCTTAAGCATGCTACTGAAAGAGCAGGAAATGCCATGGGAGGAAGAACAGAGTAACTTCACAGTTTGAAGCTCAAAAGCCTATCAACATGAGGAATGTCTCCCCATAGAACAAAAAATCACTAGATTTCTGCTTCACAAAGACCCTAGATGCTCAAAATACTGCATTTAAAGAAAACATAGGGAACAAGGAAAATGTCATCACAACGCGGGTAGCAGGTGTGTCTGGAAAGCAGAACTGGAAAAGCAAACCAAGCTCTTTGGGGGCTGGGAGATCAGCCACACTCATTCTGGGGTGCAGCATCTGAAACACCATTAAGGATCTGCTGCAGAAAGCGTGCAAGGCTAGGAATAAGGGGAAGATTTTTTTCCAAGTCAAAAATTGGTACAAAAAAAGCAAACACAACCCTACCCCAGTGGAGCAACAGCCTATCACTGTGCAGTCTTACCTCTCACTTGGCATCTCCACAGCAGCATTACCTCATCTTGGCTACTTTGGTTGTAGAAGAGCAGAGGCAGAAACATGCTCCAAAGGTCACACGCAGACTTAGAAGTTACATTAAGGAGTACCTGCATTGCAGCCAGCAGTAAACAATCTCTGCCCATGTAAGTTTTCTTTCAAGTTGCCATGTGTCCAGCACATGGGGAATGCCCCGGGGAAACAACACACTTAAGGGCAGAACGTGCAGGAACGTACACACAAGGGAAGGGCGTCCAGAGCAGTGAAAAATTCACCCTTAATCATCTGTGTGTTTTTCACATACTTGAAACAGAGTTTGTAAACACAGAGCTCCAACACCCTAGCTGTAGCAGGGTCTTGGTGGGACATCCTCCCTCTGAAGGACAGCTGTGCTGCTGAGTGACTTCCTCCCTGCACGCAGCTATTGGGCCTTAAACAAAAGTGGCTGGCACAATGTTAGCCCGTGCTACCCTGCATGACCAGTCTTTTCCACCTGGGGAAAAGGCATGAATCAAAATTATGACAGGACTTTTACACTCCCAGGTTCCTCTAAGAACTAACTACAAGAACTGAACTCAGCAGAGAACAGCACGGGGTAAACACACTCTGGGGCAGCAGAGAACGGTGCCCAGGTGGACGGCTGGGCAGGAAATGAGTTTAACCTTTCATTCCCGAAGCCACAGCATTCACATCTGTTCAGGAAAAATTGCCAAGGGGATCCAAAAGCCCTTCTGTGGTTCTGATGGTCAGTCAGGACTTGAGACTAAGAAACAGTAACACTGCCCCATCTTCAACCACAAAAGAGGGAGCTGCTGCAGCTTTGGGGGCCATTGTCCCCTCCTCAGAGGGATGGGGCAGAGAGACCCTCAGGATACCCACATGGGCTTTCAGTGAGGAGCAAGGAGGAGGTCAAGCCATTGCTGGACAACGAGCAAAGTGAAGAATGCTTTGAAGAGTAGCTTTGTAATGTTTTCTACATTACTTTGCTGGCTGGACAGCAGCATGGAGCATCTGTTTCCAGCTACAGAACTGCTCATGGAAAATACTCTGGTGATGGCAAAGACTCCCTTCCCCCTCCCCAAAGCCTCCCCCCAACCCACAAAGGGCTGGACTGCAGGCCTCACCACTCAGGGCATTTTGCCTGTAATCACTGGCTATGGATTTAGACGTGTAGTCCAATTATGTCCCAAAATTTGTGATTATAACAGGATGATTTATGCTGCAAACAAAAGAGCTAATGGGTCACAAGACTTGTCTTCCTGTGTTTCTATTTGTTTCCCTAATGTGTTTTTTTCTCTTTCACTTTTGGGGAATTGGAGTTTGGGGTTTTGTTGCTGGTTTGAGTTTTTCCTGCCAGAGGAGCTGCTTCCTCATGGCTTGACTGTACCAGGCAAGAGGGAGGAGGCATGCCAGTGGGAAGCAGTGAATTGACGTGTCTTGTACAGTTAATTGGTTTTAATTTATGAGCTGTAGGCAGATGGTGGCTGCAGCACATAAAGCTTCTTTAGGAAATAACACATAGATTTTTCCCTCTGGTGTCTGAAAATTTTGCATCGTGAATAAAAAGTAAGAGACTGCACAGCCCAGCATCAGCACTGGCGTAGCACCTGTGTACAGCTGATGAGCCTTTGGCTCCATTGTTTTCTAGGGCTTTTGTTGCATGAAGGCAGCTAAAGAGAAGCACAAGAGCTCCAATGAAATCAGAAAAGCTGATGACAACAGATGCTTGCTCCCTCTCACCCTGTGCAACACTGTCTCCATATCCATTTATCTTCCCCGAACTGGTGAGAAACCTCAAAGGAAAAAGAACAAAGTAAAAGCAAACAGAATCTTGGAAGAGAAGAAGAGCTGCTGCTACGAGTAAAGGATGCCAGATGGGAAAATCACAGCACAGAAATGCAGCGTGAATCACTACAGCAAGAAATATGGCTCTTCTGGTGTACCTGGACCGCCGAAGGCAGACATAGCTGCAGACACCGTGTGTCAGAAGCTTGGCATACACTATTACTGTTACTAAATATTTCATCACCGGTCACTTGGAACATCTGGTTAGAGAAAACGTTTGCAAGAAGATTGAGCAGATCTCTGGATCCCACTGCTGACATCTGTAGAAAGGCAGATAAAACCTCTAGTTCTGTTCATGACATGAGAGCTCCATCATCAATGTCTTTCCACCCCCAATAAACCTGGCACGAGATGCTGCAGGTATGAAAGTCTATTTGGGTTCAAGTGACAACTTTACACATTCATGAGCCAGAAATACATCAAGAGCTATTGCATACTCACTTCTAGCTCATACACAAATTTCTGGAGGATGGGGAAGCATCCCTTTGCATTTACCCCAGTCTTTACAGCATTCCCTGGGTTCCAGTGTGAATAATGGCAGGGCTCATCTTGCTGGGTTGGGTGAACCTCTGTTCTGACCACTTGGTTGGTCTTATGTTCCTGTAAGATGCATTTCATGGAAAGTCTGGTCGATTATTGGTGGATCATTTCCACACCTCCTCTAAGATCCTCCATCCATGAAAGAGCATGTCAGATGTTACCTACACAGTAGTTTCCACCGGTGTAGTAGCTATTAAGTCTTTTAATGAGTCTGACTGAGCCAATGAGAGCTTATACACAGGCACAAAGTGCTGTAATACTGTATTTTTACTTTGCTTAAACTTTTTTTATTTTCATCAAATGAAAAGAAATCAGAATAAGCCACTCTTTATCCCCAGTAGCCTACACCTATGCTGTCCTATATAGCCACATCAGCTAAAATATGCAATGTTAATTAATCCCTGGCATTTTGCATGGAAAACAGGCCTTTCTTGCAGTTCCTTGGGGATGCTTTGTTCAGCACCATAAAACCACAGCTGCAGCTGTGGACAAATTTTTGAGAGAATATATACATAGGTGATACAATGCTATGGTCTAGCGTGTCACTCTGCATGCCACAGGGTTCCAGCAAACCCCTCTCTGGTTGCTGGGGTTTGAAATACTGCAGTATTGACACTTGGCACTCATGCCTCAGATTTCAGGAGGTGGAGAGATATCTTTTCCCTGGGAAGGCTGCTTGGAGTAATAGAACGCCTTTGAGGCACCCAGTCCCCATATGGGATGAGCACTTTGTTCCACTGCAGTCAGGAGAGCAAACCTAACTTGGATTTTGGACTGTTTTAGAATACAAGTATAAATAAGAATTAAACCCAACACATACTTCACTCCTTGCAGTGACAGAATGTGCTTAAAATTGTTCTTTCCATTTGTCGGTCCCTGCTTCCAGTAAAATGATTCAGCCTTGCACACCATTCAGAGCTTGAACCTTGTGGGGGTTATTTTACGTGCACATGCTTGCAGAGATGAGAAACTCTTCTGGCCATAAGGCCGTACTTGATGTTTAAAACAAAGTCATGTGGAAAATATATTGCAAAGAACCATAATGGGAATCTTGAAGCTCCAAAAATACAGTGTTTAAAGCAGCTGGCTTCTATTGAAGGACAGTACAGAAGAAGTTGGTAAAGACTCATTGTATCCTAAACAAATGTCCAAACAGAAGGCAACTCCCTTCATAATCCCAGTCTGATGTTAACCAGCCTCCTAACACTACAAGCAATATATACCCTAAGGCCAAAGCAACCAGCTTTACCTGGTCAGTATGTTCAAGCTGCCCTTGTGCTCAAGAAAAGAAAGCATTGAAAGCCTCCTGGGCTCATCACAAAGAGCAGGACTGTGCCAATCCACGTCATCAAAGAAGTGGAGCAACAGCACAGTTTTTGTTGGCACCGCTTTGTGTAACTCACTGCTCAGTGTCTGCTCCTCTAGAGCACAAGCACAGGCTCTATGGGCAAGCTGCTGGGGAGCCTGCTGGTGCCAAGGGATGCTGCTTTTGCCCATTGGCAGCATAGATCCATCCATGCCCTTGTCACCTGCAGGTGGGACGGCTGCCTTGGACTCCCTCAGGCTGCAGCTCTAGAGCAGTCGGGGCAGAAGCCAGTGGAGGCTGAGCTGTGTCCCTACCCTGGGCGTAGGGAGAGGGGAGCAGAGCCTGGGAGTCCCTTTCCCACAGGCTGGGTTTCTGGGAGCAGTGTGGTCCCCATCCAGTGGCTCCTGCCAGCACCGCTGTTTTCTCTCTGGGCTTCTCTTGGCTTTGTCCTGTGCAGCTGTGCTCTCCACATCAGAAGGGACTTTTCACAGAAAAGTGAAATTAGCAAAAATAAAGATAGTTGAATGCATTTTGTTTCACCAGAGAGACTGTTTGTGGTTAGCAAATAGACATGAAATGTTATAACATAATTTCTAACAGTACCCTATAGAGATGACTTGTCTGTTAAACATGAAATAAAACTGGCAGGAAACCACCATATTGACTTAATAAGGCATAACATTCACTGACACTATAAAGCAACTTAGTTAAGAAGTACAAAACTTTACGACCTCAGTTATTTGAAAAATACAGAGGTAGCCCAGCAATTAAATTGAAAGTGATCATTAGGGTAATTTGCACTATTCAGATCACTGCAATTAAATGTGATGCCATGAATGCATTGGGTCGGAATTTCTTCGACTCTATCATTCTCCTGACAACTCCTGATCAAAAAAAATATTAAAATACTAACTGCCAGTTGAAAACCATACCCTGTTTGGCAATATTCATTTAGAGATATTTCTAGCTGAGCCAAATAAGGCTTCAGAGTTTATGGAGCACACATCTTCCCAGTGCATAATGGTACATATATTCTTGACATACTCTGTGGCTCAAACTGGGTAACTAGAGGTACTGCCTGGGTCTGAGTGAGGCCCTGGAAGCAGATATTGTTAATCCATTCCATCTTTTATCTGGGATTTTCCAAGAACATCTGTGCCCAAAAAATGTGAAAAAGATAGTAAGATGCTAAGCTGGAAGATAATTTCTGGTTCATACCTATGTTTCTGTACTGTGTTCACCCTGGTCCTGACTTAACCCTTTGTGCCATGGGGCCCAGAAGAGCCTCACAGTCTCTACTGTTCTGCCTGTTATGAGTAGCTTTGTGGAAAATCACAGGATGCTCAAATGGCTGGTGGGGTGGGATCAGTGTGAAATCACAGAGAGGTGAACATCACTTGTTCTTTCTGTGAGAAAGCCCTTGTGACAGTGCAGCTGTTATTATTTTAACTGCAATACCACAGTCCCAATACCTGATTGTTTGTGTTGGGAATTCAGGGTACCAGATCATCTTCTGATGACTGTCAGCAAAGGGCTGGTATAACTTTACCTTGAGGTGGTGCACGATCTCAAAGCATGCCCTAAGGGCCTATCCCCTAACTGGATGGGCCCTGACCCTATTCCTCTCTATTCTCCTCACTGTCTGAGGTGTCTCCTTTTTATCACATCTGCTCTAATAGCACAGTTAGTCATTCATTCACTTTTAGATGTACAGCTTCCCTGGGAGAGTCAGCAATTACCCCGTTTCTTTCTAAAGACAAGCACGGCCCCTGCTGGGGTGTCAGGGTTGCTCCCAGCTGTCTCTTTGCCAGGCTGACACAAAACTTCAAACACCCCTGGTGTGCAACAAGAAATACAGCTACTGTAAACATTTTCCCAGTACCTAAACAGCCACGGAAAGAGAGAAAGGTGGGAGTGTTTTGGTAGTGGTGTGTGTTTAGAAAGTGTCTAGTACCATGGATTATAGCAAGTACCTAAGTCTCCTGAGTGGTAAAATATTATAAGGAAATTAATTAAGAGAACAAAGTAATTATATGGAGTAAATGTATAAGAGCAATTGATTCAGTCTTCCTCCTTAAACTCTAGAGTTGTTGTGCCACTTGTCTAAAGATAGACTTCAAATGCCAACACACAAATTTCAATATGCTTTTTCCCTAAGGCTAAACTAAAGAAAAATTGGCTGCACTTTCCTGGAGTTAACAGGTCATATTTATCATGCTGCCACTAATGTTCAAGACCTAGCAATTTAACTGTTCCTAACTGGCTTGGTTTGGCCCTCCTGAAACTGGAGATGGGCTGCGGTTTTTATGCAATCTTATCTGCTAGAAGTGACTAATATTAGAATAACACAGGACTACAATCTTGGCATTCTGGAAAGCTGGTGAGATCCTATCCCCAAATTCTCCTCCTTAAATGCTGCTGGTAATTTCAGCAGTGTTTGTGTTATTACTATGATTTATATGTATAGGTCCCAGATAAGTTAACCACGAAGGAAAAGATAATTGACAAATTCTCCACTAGTCTTTTGAGTTGTTTTTTCCCCTCCTGGGATCAAAATTTCTTTAGAAAAAATATGATTATTCTCTCCCCGCAGCTATAAATTCCTCAGCCAGCTCCTCTGTTACCATGCCGTCTGCTGGGCATATTCCAGAATTATTTCTGAAGTTTTCTCAAACTTCCATATAAGTCCAAAAATTCCATAGTCCTGCTCTGTGCCAGCATGACAGTCAACCCTTACTGCTTGGTATAAATTCTTGAAACTCTCAGTTCCGCTGATGCTGAGCAGCCAGTTAAATTAAGGACACAAAATCCACATAGTGCTTCGGGAAAGTGCTGCCACAATAATCACAACCATCTCTCCAGAAGCTTCAGTTCTTTGTAGCAAACCAACCTGCCCTAGAAACCACGGGGGGCAGAAAGCATCCAGCCATCACCACATGGTCTAACACTGATCACCACCAGAGGAAGAGGTGTTGGGGGGCAGTTATAAAAAGAGGGGGGGAACCCCCCCAATATCTGTGCAAAAATACGTGAATGGTAGAGAACAAAATAACACTCCTCCATTGAAGGCAAATAAATCACTCCCAGGCTACAAGTCAAGCATGACTTGAAGCACTTTATGAAAATAGATGCAGCATCCTCAGCATGGTGGTGTTCACAGTGAGGGCTCCCTACCAGAGCCTGGTGTCCCAGGCATGGTGTGGCTCTCACGCCTACCGTGGGCTGGAAGTGCAAGTCCAGTGTCTGCTCATGGGCTGTGCATCCCTGTTCCTTGCTAAAAGAGCAAGTTAGCCAACAATAACAGTGTTTGTTTTGTTGCCATCTCAGTAGACGCTCTAATAGAGCTAATAGGAAAAAGAAACCTCACCAGAGAAGGGAAAGGTCAGAAGGCTAATAAAATAAATGCAGCTATTGTGTGATCACTTGGCAATTCATAAGGGAGCGTAATTTTCTCTTTTTTTTTTCCTCAGAAGCATAAGAATCTTCTAATGAATCCAAAATGAAATTTCAGCTTTCATGCGAAGTTTATTACTGACAGTCATGCCATTGCAGAATCAGAAATATTAGGGATTTAGATTTACACTTATTAGATTCTCTCCTCATTTCATCTCTCTGGGTTTTTCTGAGTTTTTCTTCCAATCAGCTTTGGCTATCAAAGGGAAGTAGTGTCACACATGAGAAAATGTTGGCTGAAAAGGTAATTTTACACCAAGAGGCCTGTACTGTTCTTGAAGGGCATGGCTGGCCAACTGTTGCCCTTTTGTATCATTGCCCATCTAGGTAATTCATGGTTGGTTGCTCTTTAAGCTAGTGAGTGTTCCTCTGTTTATAATCAAATACCTGCTGAAGTATTTGGCTGTTCTAGGGCTTTCAGTCAACAAAACATAGTTTGATAAATGGTTTTCTTCCAAGCACACTCCTCTCCAGCACTATGTTGACACCACGGCGCTCCTGGATTCAGGGACTGCCATTCCTGAGTGTCTAAGTGTACATACACACCTGTCTCCTGTGTGCCTGGGAGTCACAGGGGACACACACAGCTGGAATTTGACCCTCATAGCAGCAGCGAAATCACTACAGTGAAAGATGTTCCCGTGGATAAGGGATTTAAATGCAGCTGCTGCCCCTTCTCTAGGAAGGATGCCCCTGTGCTCCCCAGCCTCCCAGCAAGAGTCAGGGCTCTGAGGCAGCAAGAGCAGCCTGGGGCTGTGGATGAGTGGGCACCTTGGGAAGACCTAACTGGCACCCTAGTGCCTGCCCTGCACCCAGGCAGGACACAAAACCAAGGCAACAAATCCTCCTGCACTGCCAGCCTTTGGCTCTCCTCATACTCAGAGGAGAGGGACAGATGTGACTCCAAAGCAAGGCAGCTGTTGTAAGGGATCTGAACACAGGCCATGGTATTAGAAATAGCACAACACAAACTCAGGGAGGAAGTAGCCCGAAAGGCTGCAAAATCAGTTGCATGGCCTCACTTAAGGAGGTTTGTTCCCAGGAGCCACAACAGGAGCCCACCTGCTGCAATGAAACTCTCTCAGATCTGCAGAAGGATGCACTCAGGCCAGCCCTCTTCCTTGCTAGGGATTTCTACAGAGCCATCAGCTGAATTAGCAGCATCTGCAACTCCCCTAACAGCCCTAAGACATGGCCTAGTTTAAAAACCTATCAAACACAGGAGAAGGCTACATCCTGGCTTCTTGTATGGCAGGCTGATGCAAGCAAACACCCAGCCCCATGCCCTGGGGGGGAAGGAGGGCAGTGTTTTGGTGTGATACAGTTCCCTTCCCAGCATACTAGAGAAGAAACTCACTGTACTAGAGAGGAAAACACATCCATCATTCCAGCCATCCCTCTACAGCAGTGGAGCTTTTTCCTAGACAGTATTTGTTACTTTAAAGGGTGCACTTTGGGCCTTTTGACATCGATCATTACTGAAGTTATGCCAAGATCACAGAAAACCTACTTTTGTAGTCTTATCTGGTAAATATGCTTCATGGGTAACAATATATCCTGCCTCAACTTAACTTTACTTCATTTCTCTATTAACAACAGCCTGGGATTCTCCACAGAGTTAATGGGATGCTGTGATAAATCAACAGGACATTAAGCATCACTCAGAGGGGCTTTTACGCTCTGCACACAGCACTGGTGAAGGCAGGACAAGGAGAGCTGTAAGTACCAGCCTGACAACCATTCATACAAAGGGGTGCTGAAAATAAAGCAGGTTCATAGATCTGCTACAAGAAAAATCTCATCTTTGCATGCAATCGATACAAATTTTGGTTGGATGCGTGCAATCAAATTGCATGTTCATGCAATTGATGACAGACCATAAAAGAGAGCTCAGTTAAACAAAGCAAAGCATGGGAACACAAAACTGGCTTGTGAACATCTTAAGTTTTTACTCCACATAAAAACCTATTGCTCATCACGTATAACCTATCCTCTTGGCAACCCAGGTCTCCTGCCTACATTGGTAGTGCAGCTCCTTGGTTGTCCCTGAAAGTTTCCTATCCTGTTCTAGGGAAAAGAATAAATTATAATGCATCAGTGAGATTCAGAGGGAGATTAGTTATTGCTGCCTCTAAAGCAAAAGATCATAATTTCTTTTTGAGCCTCTCTTGTATCACATAGAATTGGTTGGCCTTGGAAAACCTGGCTATTCCATACACTTTAGTGCAGAGGCTCAGACCAGCCACAGACATCCTACTCTACTGGGTTACATAGATTACATTAGAAAGAGGAAGGAAAGGATTTGATCAAAGCTTTCAGCTTCTGCAAGGAGAGAGGACTCAACTCCTCGTCGAAGAGGAAGAAAGAGTAAAGCAAATGATGTGGGAAATGAGAAAAGAAAGAAAAAGATATTAAATTTACAGGCTTTAGAACACAAAGAGACACTGTGATCATCCATTTTTCACAAATTCCTGCATAAGTCAGGCTACAACATGATTGATTACCTCAAAATAAATAGGTGGTTAGTTCCTCAACAGCTGTAATTACAGGTGTTTTCAGAAAAAACAAAAAAACCAAAAAAAACCCGAAAACATTTACTTGTATGCTAATATAGCAGAATTTTACCAGAATCACCCATTCACATTTTAGGAATATATTCCTATACCCTGTTCCAGATGCTGGATGTGAACTTGTACAAAAATACCTCGGATATGGTCAATATATTCACTAGGGAATCTCAGAAGAATATGGGATTTCCCAAACCTCTTTGTTAGAGAACACACATTGCTATTCAAACTACTTCTAAGTCAGCATCCCTCAGAGGAAGAACTGTCTCAGATCTTTCTGCAAGATCTCATTATCACGGCAATATTTATGGCTGTGCCTTAGGGGAGCAAGCAGACAGCCTCATCCATCCCCCACACAGGCGGCGGTCCCCAGACCCTACTTACACAGAGGGTTCTTTTAATACTGATTTTATCTCAGGCCAGGGGTTCAGGCAATGACCTTCTAGACACCACCACAGCCCCAGCAAAAATTGCTTGGGCTGTTATGCCACATTAAATGTCATAACCCTAATCTGCTAAGTGGTACTGAAAGAAGAGTGAGCAGCCCACTAGGTCGCAGCTGTTCTATTCCAGCGTTATCAATCAGATATTCACAGACATTGTCATGCTCATGGGGCTCCCAAGGACTCTACCAGTTCCCAATGAAAAAATTAAAAACACTTTTCAAGACACTCAGACCTTCTCCAAGTACATACAAATCTGATGTGTTTTCAGAAAGCAGCAGCATTTTTTGTGGTCTCTGTTGCTTATGTTCTTTCTGAAGTGTATTGATGTCCTATCTCTTAAGGAAATTGCAATTGAAATTTCCTGTAGGACTTGATAAGAATGACAATTTTACATGCTGAGGATGCAGGACAAGACCAGCAGGCATGCCCTCAAGGACTTCTGCAGCTCTAGAGATGTGTTGAGACTTGCTTGATAGAGAGATCTCTGAAATGCAGCTGGCTTTTTACTCCATGACACTCTTGGCTATGAACACCACATGTGAACAATTTAACATAAATCAGAGATAAATGTATTTGTTCAGAATTTAGACCACTACATACTGACGTATGAGAGAGCACAAGAAGCAGATGGGCTTACCATTGTCTATTCTCTTCTGTCTTTTGCTACATGGCAAAGAAAGTGACATAAAACAGATTGTTTCGTTGCAGTGGAAATAAATACCGTCTCCTGCTGGAAGTCTTCTCTGCCTGTGTAGATCGTGGCTTAACATACAGCTGTCTGATGGATTCATCCAGCTGCCTGTTCTGCATGAGTCTTGAGGATCTGGGCTGTGCAATTGCTGTCACTCAGGAAAGGTGGATGTTTGAACCTGGAATGTCGACACATCAGTTACAAGCAGCTACAGGCTGTTCTGGGAGCACTTCCTTTGGTGATAAGGAGCAGCTACCTCTAAGAGAGCAGAGGGTCCATACATACATTAATGCTAGTTTCATGTTAGTTCAACTTGAGAGTGAAAATAACGTGGCAATAGGATATTGTCTGGTCTAAGCGAGGCCTCTCTGTTATTTGACATATTTTTCTTAAAGATTACTGCTAATGAGGCTGGAGCATGCTTGACAATCCTTGACTGCAGCCTTAGAACTTGACAGATGATGGCAATGGAGGTGACTGGTTGTTTTGAGTGGATGGTGGTGATACTATTAATTTCTGTGGGCAGCTTTTAATCTTCACCAAAAATATCCTGCAACAGATAACCAACTAACTGGCTTTCTACAAGCCACTCTTCTTTTGGTTTTGTTGTTTTACAGTTATATTCTTTTTCTGGTTCCTTCATTTGGGCTTTTTTTTTTTCAGAAAAGTTTTACAAATTTCTCACCATTGTCAAGAACAGTATGCAAATTAGTACGAAAGACAAAAATAGAGCCTTTCTCCTCTCCTTGTCTCTTCCACTGCATTTATTTTTCTGGTCAAGGTGAAGGATAAAATCTGATTGTTTCTCCAACAGAAGGTGAGGTTATGTGGCTTCAAAAAAGAAAATTATTATCCCAGTTTTCTGGCTATAGTCTTTTTTTTCCCCTCAAAAAAACCCCCAAACTATAAAAAACTAGTGCTAGGACTTTCCAATAATTCTCTCCCTTTGATCTGCAGTCTTACAGGTAGTTCTTTCTTCTTTTTCATGTTGCTGGTTCCTACTTGGTGCTAAATTTAATTTTGCACTATATTTAATTTTGCTTTCATTAACATAACCCAAATGTCACTGCCAACTGCCACCAAGACAGTCATTCTGACTCGAGATGAACAAGTTCATTGTGAATTCCTTTGGAAAAAAAACATTCCACAGCCTGAATATCTGTGGAAGATGGAGCCTAAATTTGATCGTGATGAAAATCTGTAAATCAGAGTTCTTGTTTAGCTGCTGTTACATATTCTCTGACTCAGTCAACAAATTTGTTTCATTTCTGTTCCCCTTTCAAGCCAATAGAAAATAGTTTCATGCAACTGAAAAATGCTTTGGGCAAGACTGGGAGAAGCAAATAACTTACTTAGTGAAGATGGGGTGTTGACTGATTGAAAATGTCTTGCCAATTCATCTGAAGTCACCAAATGCTTGGAGCTGGAAAGAGGATGTGGGGCTCAGTTAGTGGAATGAGATCATGCTGAGGGCAGACGGCTCCCCTTGAGCAGTCAGGATACTGCTCACAGTATGTTTTTGATATCCAGACTCTCCTTGTTAGGGGAGTACCTTGGGCACTGGTCTGGAGGAGGTCACCTTTGCCTGATTACCTCAACTGATGAGCATTTCAGTCATTTTGGCTGCAGAAACTCAAAATACATCACCTCTGAAACGCTCCTGCCATGGCAGACAGGGCACACCAGTGGGAGATACAGATTCAAGCCCATGTCAGCACAGGAAGAATTCCATGCTGCTCTCCTGAATTTTGGAGTGTCTGGAGCGTCCACACAGACAGCAGAGGCAATGCTGCAGCACCCACGTCCTCCTTTGCATGAACTGCACTGTCATCCCACCCTTTTCATTCATCCAGAAATAAATCAAAGAGGGAAGGCACCAGGGCTCATTTCCTTGTGTGTGTGTGTGTGGTGTGTAAGGAAAGCAAAGCATATTTTTCCTGAATTTCAGTTCAGAGGCCAACAGGAAGCATTCACTTTTATGACATTCATAGTGCAGGACAGACGTTTCACCTCCACAATATATCTGGGTAACTGCAAGCACAGTTCCAGCCCAAGCAAGAGCTTTTTAAGGCCAAGGCTTTAGTGATGAAACACTAAGAGAACCACAGACATATGCTGCCACTTGGATTACCCTGGCAACACTTCCATGTAAACAAAGTCTAATGGTGGAGACCTTCTGTCCTTCCAACACGTTGTCAGATCACACTCTGCCAGGAGGGACGAGTTCTTCTGCAGCACACAGTCGTAGTGGGGAATCAAAGCATGGAAACCACATGAGCAGAGATTACACAGCCTCTCAAGTCTGGCTTGCAAGAGTGAGTGTAACCAGATGGTTTTTCTGCCATTTTTTTCTCCAGACATTCAGAAGAGGTTAACTGAATGACACAGATAGAGATAAGTACATTATCATATTTGCATATTTAGACACCTACACATATTAGGCCCTTCAAAACTGTAATCCTTAGGGATTACAGGCAGGGCTAGGATTTTCAGATGTCAGGTTCAGCTCAGAGTCTGCAAGAAGCTCTAAGTGAGTAACAGCCAGACTAGGACTTCTCCATATTGCTGCCCTGATGTCAGGATCATCAGGGGCAGTCCACAGAATCCCTTTACAGCTGACTTGAAAACATGCTCCTGGATGCAGTACATGGAGACAGCTCATCAGCTGGCCATGGACATCTTTGCTCTTTTCTACCCATGCAAAACTGCCCCACAGTGAACAGCTTGGGATTTGGAATAAAAAAATACAGCAGGAAGATCGTTGCATTGTTGAGACACACCGGCTGCTGATGCAAAGTGCTCAGGCAAAGGAAAGAGGGCTTTGATGGAATAGTCACATATCCCAACATGATCTATCTGCTTGGATACTTCTCTGAAGCCATAGAAACATGCTACTTTCTAATGCAGCTGACATCAGAGCCCACTGGAGAGAAATCTGCGCAGGTCAGCTCAGAATCAGTAGATGCAGATGTTACTCTCAAGGACCAGTTTCAAGGCTGAACCCTCATCACTAGCCCACACCTCTGCCTGTTCCACAGTGGTTTTGCCAGACAGCCACATCTGGAACAAAAACATTTAGTTCCATTTAATATCGTGTGCTTTCTTCTATACAAGACATGGGTTTGCCACTCACACACTCCATGTGCACTGCACAGTCTCACACCAGCTGGAGAGAATGCATTTAGGACAGCAAGGAATATCAGCAGATGGACAACAACCAACACTTAACTGCTGTGGCTTACATTCTAGATAAAAGAAAACTCAGTAACAACTCTAATTCCCAGCTAGATAATACAGAAAAGCAGCAATTCTGGCTCTGAGCTGCTTTTAACTGACCTGGATCTCATGAAGGCAAGTGAAAACTGCCACTGGAGCTTTTGACCCTCAGACAGGCTGATGACAGTTGATTGTTCCCATTTTATTTAGTTATGCAAACAAGCACCAAGCCCTACACTTAAGCTTTTATAAATAATATCCCTTCATCTCCAAAAAAACAGGTGAGAGTTTTCGTTTTGTGATCCTTATTATTTCATAAGAAAAATAAAAAAGCAGAAATTAATGAATACATTTCCTTGTAAATACCAGTACAACTTATCACAATTAAACCCAGGGACAGGTGGGGGAGCCCAGATGGAAGAAAAAAACAAAGTCCTTCTGACACAAGTTCCTCTCAGTGACTTAGGAAACGAACTCAAACATTCAAGGGACCCAAGAGTCAAGCTCTTCTCCTGGCAGGCTGGCCAGGCTCGTGTGCATCTTTTGTGGGAGGAAGAAATCAAAGACAGCTTGATGATGCATCCTTTGAAAGACTGCATTTCCCCTCCTCCTTACAGCCGCTTAACACAATTCTGCTCGAGGGATAAGAGTGGCTGGAAATATCCCAGTGAAGCATTTAGTCAGGACACAGATACATAGATAGACAAACAGCTTTCTTAAACAATACCTTTATGAGCCCAGAATGTTTTGTTTGAAACAACTCTATGTGAATGACCTTTGGAGAAGCCTGAGGCTTGAAGCCCACAACAGCTGCCTTGACAGACAAGACACCAGACTTCCCTGACAGCTGTAGGGCCTGGGGAGCTTCTGGATTCCTGGAAACACTGACAAGTTGTCAATTCTATCCAGTTTTGACCACAGCCAAAGTTCAAAATTCCTGAAAACTGGAAGCCCTTGCTTTTAGCTACCTCAGGTCTGAATTTGTAGAGGCAAAACAAGGGTTGCAACATCACCATTTCCTGTCAAGTCCAACTACTGAAATAGTACAAATTAGTCCTTCTCAGAATTATGAGATTACCTTTAAATCATGACACTTAAATGAACAGATGTTCTTTTCTCTTGCCTTCTGATTTGCAGACCTCTGATGCATCAGTGATATTTTTTGTAGTAACTGAATAAAAACTTCTAACCTTCTCTTATAAAAACAAGGCAAAACTGAAATTCCTGTGCAGTAATCTTCTGATGCTGTGAGTGTTGAAAAGGTTATGGATAAAAGTAGCTGAATTACCATGCTGTTTGCTTCTAGATCTGACCTTTTAGAACTACGGTCCTAGTGCCAGTAGCATAAAGGACAAGCCCTTAAGATGCAGGCACTATGGAGCAGCTGGTGAGAAGGAACACAGCTGGAAGGAACAGAACTGCAGAGCTCACTCCAGAGGAAGTGGAGCTCAATAAGGGACCTCAGGAGAGGTAGGGAGAAGCCAGGGAAGTATAGACTTGGTTCTCCCTCAGAAAGAAGGTGATGGAAACAAGAAAGGAAAAAGGAAACGTGGTCTAACTGAAGACAGACCTGGACTTTTCAAAGTTTTTACCTTTCCCACTGGAACAAAATTCCCTCACAGGAAGTCAGATTCTGAAAGCCCCCAACCCGTCTGCAAATACCAAGTGCAATAACCAGTAACTTTTGCACGTTTCCCCAAAGTTTCACAAAAATTAATACTTTCAGAAAACTGTCATTTCTTCTTCAAATTTATATGCAACAGGAGCCCACAACTATGGAGACCGCTGGTCACTTCACATAGCCCTAATGTCAAGACTTCCCAAGTGCTGTGCTGTAGGGAGTTCTCTGAGCTCCAGGGATTTGCCATCAATCCAGACATGCTTTAAAACACTGCTGTGGGACACGTGTCAAAGCTGCTTCAGTGGTGTCACAAGGCTGTGGGGGTCCACCACCAGCTCCGGCAGGTCCAGCAGCAGGTTTACCAATTTGTGCTAATCGGTCTATCCATCTCTTTAGGTGAGAAGATCCAGAGGAAAGCTGCTGCAGCAGCAGCCCTATCAAGCAGCACAGTTGTAAGTGCAAAGCTCTGTGCCTCAGGTTGTGTACTCCCTGCAGACTTGGCTTAACTACAGCAGTGTGACAAGACTTCATCCCCTGCAGTTAAATCTGTGGTCTCCAGACTTGAAAGACCATTCAGGATGTCACGTACAGTGTGTCCCTACACAGACACACTAAGAGCCTGATGAGGCAGATGGGAACCCTAGGAGCATCTGCACTGTAGTTAGGACTACCTCCCTCTAGCCTCTGCCTGCCTGCCTCTAGTTACAGCAAATTCTGTATTTGACTGTATCTATTACCATAAACTGCCTTCTCCACAGCAGCATTGTCTCCTCCTCACATACTGTTCACTGAGGAGGGTCGCCTTGATTATTTAGAAAGTGGAAACCCGAATAGATCCCCTCCTGAGCAGTGAGAACACCTGGCCAGGTTCCTAACCTGACTCTTGGAAATGCAACTTGGAAGCCCGAAGACAACTGAGTTAAGACAGACAGACACTCCCACCTAGTGGGGAAGGCACAGCGCTGGGTCTCTGGGACAGGAGCTGCTTCAGCTCTGCAGACAAACACACTCCTACAATAGAGCCCCTTGCTTTTTGAATCAACAAGAGTAATAGCAGCTACGACGAAATCTGAGAGCATTACTTTTAATTACTAAGCAGAAGAAAAAGGCAGGTTAAGCCCACCAAGTTACCACTATTTTTATCTCCTCAGTATTAGACATGACTGCAAACACAACTCCTTCAGTTTATAGTAGTGTAATGATTAACTTCTGCAAGGTCAATGCAACAGACATGTAAAATATTAGCAGAATGGCACAGTGGCATTTTAAACCTACTTTGCTACACTAGAGAGAACTAAATTCTTGAATGCAAAATAAAGACAAGTCTTCAGTAAATACAGAGGCTTTAATGTCTAGGAGAGCACACCAGCTCACAAGGTGAGTCAACTGTCAGTATTTTCTGGAGACAGTTTAGGGGTTTACTGCTTTGGGGGGGTTTAATACATGCTATAGCTAAAGGTAAAATAAAAATTTGTGAGGTGGAAATTAGAAGCTGGAGGGAAAAAGCATCTTCAATCTATTTCCATTTCTGCATGCTCAGTAAAGACACCCACAGACGCCTCCTGTTTCCCAGCAGGATAAAGGTGCTATCCTGAGGACTCACTGGGGCTGGCCATGGCATCATCTGCCACGGGGGGCCGGCAGAAAGGCTGCGAGAGCTCGGTTTGGCTGGCCTTGATAATCTGTTCTGGTACAGAATGAGATATACACACTTTGTGATTCATATTGGCCTTCAAATGTCTTTTTATGGGTCAGCAAAAAGTCACAAACGTGCACTTGCATTTCCCAGCAGCGTATTGCCCTTTTGGACCCAACTGCGTCTTTCTGAAAAACACTTCAGCCATCAAAATCTGCAATGTGCAAACCAAAGTCTCTGTGTGCAGCAGCTTTGCCGCCTGCAAGTATTTATTATGTGATCACCCTGACGCCCATGACACACTATCATTTCCCAGGTTTTGGGTTAGGTACTGCACTTGGTTCCCCTCTTGAAAATTATTCCAAGTTTCATTTGAACATACTGTGGCCTACACACAAATTAACTGTGTCTACAAACACAGCATCTTCATCAGAGACATGGCTAAGCCCTGGGGACTGTCAGGATGCGATTTTGCAACTCTTCTGTTTGGTCCAGGTCAAAGACCAATCCAGCACTGAAATTCGCAAACTCATTGCTCCTGTCGTGCAGATCAAGTCTGCAAATAATTCCATGCTAATTGATGATACTCTGCACAGTTCAGGTTGAGGATGACTTTACACAGTTATTTCTACCAGTAGGGTTAGGTAAACAAACTGTTAATTTCATGTTTGAGTAATGGCTCTCAGACTTGTCCAGACAGGGCATTTGAGATCACCTGTGAGGCTCTCCCTTCCCGTTTCCCAGTTCATGTAGGGAGAGACAGACCTGCCCACCTCCACAGCAACCACTGTAACACAAAGTGCTAGTTCTCAGCAGCAATTCCAAGCTTACTGCCTAACAGAGATTAGTAAGAGGTTTATGCATTTTCACTGCCCAGTCAACGTCTTTGCTAGCAGACTTGCTACATTACAGGCACATAACTCCTGCTCATAGTGCCACAAGAACCACTTTTTCCAGATTTCACAGCAGTATGGAATTAAGACAGTTTAACCAAGCCCTTACTTCAAATGAACCACGTAAGAAACCTTTGTCCTTTAGCTGTCCACCAGAACAAGCATTAAATCATTTTCACTGCTTCACTGTCCCTACTATTTGTCTTCAACAGTTAGTAAGTTCTCATCTTTGTATTGCACAGACATTCCCATTTGTATACAGCTGAGGACTTTCCACATTGACTCAGACAGGACACAAGGCAGCAGGACTGACTCACCAGCTGACTGGAAGCAGGAGACGAGCAGTTCTTCCTAACCTGGTGCACAGCAGCAACTGAGCCTTGCCCACATGTGCTGGGTCTCACACTCCTGCCATTACAGCCTCAGCGAGTGCTGGCTGTGCTTGAGGAGCTCTGTGGCTTAAAGCCTCACCACCTGGAGCTAACTCAGGCTTCCTCCATAGCTTAAGCACTCCTTTCCAGAGCATCAGTCTACAGGCATATTTACCTCCTGTTCCTTTGGAGTGTGCATACCAGGGTGTCGGGCATACACATTACGGCACTCTCCAGCAAAGCCCTGCCTCAGCAGTCACTCACTATGAGGAGCACTCCACCAGCTTGTTTTTCAATCTCTGCTATGTGGTACTTCACTGTATGTAATAAGGAACAGAAAAAGCTCCAGTTCCCTTCACCTTCAAGCAGACACCGTGGGAGGCACAACATGCCAACCATATCTTTTTCAAGACCATGGCCACGCTCTGTTACACCACACAGGTTACTTCGTCCCTGCTGCAAGCATCAAGTTTAATTTGTTACTACTGCTTCAGGAACACGGCCGTGCAGAGACAACTCATACCTGATTCCTCCAGGGAATAAGTCTCTTTAGTTAAAAGATGTTCTAAGACATACCTGAACAGTTAGTATGAAATGAGTGTCACATGCTGTCACCGAGGCCCTATGTGAACAATTTGCCTGAGCCAGTACTGTAACCTCTTGCCAAAGGTAATGCTTCCAACGCTTATGCATCAGTGTGATACACACAGATCTCACTTAAAGATGCAGGAAGGGGTAGGGATGACTGAAGACAGTCAATTCAGACAGGCACAGCAACACCTATTGCCCCTTTCATTTATCTTTTCAACCTTTATGAAAGCTCCACAGCCTGTAATACAACAAATTAGAAAAGGCATTTTTCTCTTCCAATTGTTTTAAAATCAAGTAACTAGACCAGGTATTACTAAAAATGAGTCCCTTGTAGACAGTTGTAGAAGATTCTTCTTTTGAGTTTTATTTGTTTATAGCAACATTAGCACATATTTCCACTTAGGTATTTTAGTGCAACAAGGAAATCCATTGCCTTATTAAGCTTCAGCAAGGTGACCTATGTTTCTATATGCAATGAACAGATTAAAGTGTCTCCCTTTGTTGCACAACAGTTTAAAGCTTCAGAACTCTAAGTAAATACCTCTCACAGAATTAAACAAGCAGACACTTTGCTTGATTATGAAATGCTTTTGTTGGATGAGTGAAGTGCTTTCTGCAGTAGAACAACTCATTTGTAAGCCACAGGCACTACTACAAGAGTGGTATCAGAGTAGAACTGGTGACATTATTTAGTAGTCTGTGCAAGAATTCCACTCTACTTTTTGCAAGTTGCATATCTTGAAGATACATTCTCCCAGTTGATCACATTCCAGATGGCTTTCAAATAATCAGGTCGAACATTTTTATACTGAAGATAATAAGCATGTTCCCATACGTCAATACCTAGCAAAGGAATGAGACCTGTGAAAAAAGAGGATAAATTTCGTAAATGTATGAAAACACACTTTACATGTAAAGTTTTATATTGCATCCCTAAATTGTACCCAGTTTCTGAGTCGTAATCTGCAGGAAGACAAAGAGCTATGCAGCACACGGGTCCTTTTTGCAATATTTACCAAAACTGTGCTCACACACACACAGACACACACACACACACACACATAGTCTGCATAAACTCAAAGAGCTGATTCAGGTAAACACATCTATAAATACCCAGGAACTGCCTTGAAGACATGACTGAAACCAGATGAAGTAATTTTTGAAAGGTTTATATCTTTTGCACAGTTATGCAAGCACTTTCATGAAAAATTACATTATAAAGGTTTCTTGCTATGCCAGCTTGCTTCCAACTGAATTACAGGCTATTCATTAAGTACCTAATTACCTCCTTGCTTTTGTGCTAAAATACCCTTGTCACTGAATTTTTAATGGTAAATTTTCACAGGAGGGACGGTGAAATTTACCCCTATTATGTTCTATGTCCCAATACTAAACCTATAACTTCTTTTCCCCTTACTGACAGGCAATACACAGACTGCTGAAAATACATTAAATTCATTGCCATTCTCTATGAATTCTGCAGAACATGTTTTAAAGGTATCTGCAAAATCATTTGGAGGAACTGACATTGCAGGCAGATTCTCAATGGCCATGACCTCTTCTCTATGTAAAAGGTGTCCAGCCTGCCATTACCACTTCCATGTCTCTCTAAGCAAGTAAGAATATCTTGGAAAGAGATCACTGCCAGTACTGTGCTGCTCACCCAGCTGCAACATTTAACCACATCCTAGACCAATTTGGTTGACACTCATTAGTCTTTATCAATATAAAGGAAGCAAATCATAAGGCTCCATTTTAAACCCAGACATAGGAACAGGAGTTATTATGTTCATCTTCCCCTCTCCTGTTGTCCAGCCTCCACTGACAGTGCTGTGAACAGCTCCTCTGCCAGAGAAAAAAAAATTTGAAGGCAAGAAGCTTAATCTTGCTTGATATGTGCAAGTTACTCCAGTTACTCAAAAATCCAAGGAAGCCGAAGATAAAATATTGGCCAAGTAAAAAGCACTTTCACAAAACGGCCCATCTGTTTTCCCTTGGACTAGGAAAGACACTTAAATCCTACTGCTCTTCACAGCTTTTAAGTCCTGCTTTACAAATGCTGCTCTAAAAACTGCATTTTCACTTCTGCTAGGAAGACATTCGGTTTTCCAGATCTATTTATCCATCAATTTCTTCTCAGCATTGTCCACAAACCACTTTTCAGACCTCATACATTTGCCTATCAAATCTACAGAAGCAGAAGGAAAGAAACCTGACCTGTTGTTCCTTGCAAAGGGTCTTGATTTGCACAAGCTGCTATCTGTAGGCGCCCCTGCTCCTTGTTATAGCCAAGCCACCCCCAGCCTGATCCTTGAACACCAACTGATACAGCTGTCAGCTTCTCCTTGAAGTTTGCAAAGGAGCCAAAGTCACGCTTGATGGCTTCCATCAGCTCTCCTTTAACAGAAAAAAAGCACAGAAAAGATCACAGGCATATAAACCTCAATCAAAACCTCTCAAGTTTATCAAAACAGCTTTTGTGAGTTTGGTACTACAGGGCCTTTACCTTTAATTGCAGGTCACTTGTAGGTAATCAGTACTCTATCCTCCCCAAGGATTAGGCTTTAACTGCTAAACTATCCCTATCCAAACTGGAGCAAAACTCCAGCCACTAGGCTGGGTGGGTCTGCAGCACATTTCTTCCCTTTCTGTGAACCGAATACATACAGCAATTTAATTAGCATGGCTTTGCACAACTATTTTTTCTTATGAAGGTGGATAGGATATATACAGCAATAGCCAGGCATTTTGCAGTGTATACATAATCATCTCTAGAAATTAAAAATACTTTGCACAGGACTAGCTTTTTATACTCTTGGCTTACATCCACCCCCCCCCCCCCACCAAATACCTCAGAATTTTGGTAACTGTCACATAGAAAGGTGAATTAACTCTGAAAAATAAAGATCCTTTAGACTTTTTCAAAGAGAGAAAAGATCATCAATTCTACCTGTTAATTAAAACTGATGAAATGAACCACTGTAACATGCACTAACCTTTAGGCTCCCCTCCTCCATTAGGAGAAAGGTTTGTCCAGAAGATGGTGTGATTGATATGACCCCCACCATTGAACTTCAGTGCAGGCTGAAGTGACACCTGAGTTGTAACATCACCTAAGGATGCAGAAGAATACATAAATAAAAACATTATCATCATCACAATAGGCAGTAAGTTTTTACTAGGCCTCCACTGATCTCCAAAATCTTTCTACAAGCATATAACTTATCAATGGAAAACATAAGGTTTGTACTGTTATCTGTATTTTAGACAGTCACAGGCAAAGTATATTAAAGACTAATCATCTCTGACCTTTTCTTATGCTGTAATAAGTGATCTGCAACATTGCAGCTATGGGGCAGCCCACACTACATACTTAAGACTTACTGCCATTCTGCAGCAGAATAAAGCAACGAGCACAGCCAGAACTCTTTGAGGACCCAGTACTTGTAAATTCTTCAGTATCATCACTACAAGGCAAGAATATTACTCACCCATTAGCTCACTGATTTGCAAACTAAGAATTTTTAAACTTCTTAAAACAATTTACAGGGCAAACAGCTTGTGCTTGAGAAAAGTCAATGAGTACAGTGAGCACATACACAAAACGTTCTCCTCCTTCCCATCTTTTGTTTCATTTGGGGTTTTTTTGAATGGAGGTACTTGCAGAAAAGTGACTCAAATAATTTTACTACACGTGACAGAATCCTGCATCTGAAATCAAGATCAAACAGCTCTGTACTTCCTCTCCCTCCACAAAATGCTGTATTCCTTGAAGAATTCACTGGTGCCTTGTGTTTCTGAACAGTGTTGCACCACTTCAATACAAGTGCTTAAAAGCACTGAAGCATTTCAAAGGGTTTTAAAGCTTTTTCCACCAATCCAATGCATTCTTTAGCAAGGAATCAGTGGGGGCAGCTGTTCCTCCACTCTAAGGATTGAGTGGCAGAAATTTTCCAAGTCACCTCAACAACACAAACATGAAGACAAGCCTCAAAGCAGTAGCACAACTCAAAGCAGCAGCACATCTGTTACTAAAGTTTTAATTCAGGATTCCATGTTCTCAGCATTTCCTCACAATCTTCATGGATGGGTACAGCACTGACACAAAGCATCCCATGCAGTTTGTAAAAACATTATTTGCTGGATTTAGATATTGGGTTAAGAATAAAAGTTTCTCATGGCCACTCAAGATGGCATCTTCAGGACATTTTCCCTGAATTTTGCATGCCTTAATGACACTTGCAAGTACATCCAGAGCATACAACACATAGCAAGCCAGAAATCAGAAAATAACTTAGAATGTCTTTAATGTGTTCATCACTCTTTATTCCACCATCCTTTAAAAGAACCCACTCCTCAGGACCACTAGGAACTAGAGATGGCATTTGACCACCGTCCTTGAAAAACCAGTATTTGTGCTGCTGAACTTTGCATTGGGGAAAAAAACCAAACAAACAAACAACTGAAAAGTGGTAACTTGCCCTTAAGTTACAGCAAAAGTATATTGGAATTTATTGGTATAGAGTCCATGGACAATTCAGTAAACCAAGACAAGAAGCTCAGAGGTGCTCAAGAGAGCAGTCAGCTCGGTTTCTCAGTCTGAGTCATTCATCTCCTTGTAAGAGTGCAATCACAGGTCACATCGTGGTCAAAGAAGAGCAGGGAAAACTATGATAGGAACAAGTTTTCACTGAAAGTAAGTTTCAAGTTATTATCCTTCAATTAGCAAATCTGACACATTTTGATGGGCCAGTAGTCAGGACCAGTTTATGTTGAAACAAAGTCCTGCGCTGTCACAGAAGGGCAGACTCATTTTCAAATGAACTGACAATGTAAGCCAACAGGACGGCTTTTATTTGAGTTTTCTACGCAGATATAGATAGGTGAAAAACACATTAAAGATAACCTGAAGAGAATACTTTACTTTCTATTGCTGAACATGAGACATTGACAAGGTTCTGCTGTCTGGAAAAGAGATAGGGATCCGATGTTATATAACCCAACACCGATACATAGCCCAGAAAGATTTTTGACTCAGTTTTAAGTATGAAAAAATAACAATATTGATGGAATGAGGTGGCAGTTCAGACTTTGCCATGGTCTTAGAACTCCTTCTAATTAGAGTCAAAACACCGCACACAGCATACTGCGATACCAATTAGGAAACAAACAAACTGCACAATCATGAATATCCCAGGTAACTATTTGACTATTTTGGTGTGCACGACCACAACCAATACATAATCCATTAGGAAAATAACCTCTGCAGAATCCTTAAGGAGAAGTTAATCTCTACTTCTAGGTAAAACGTTTCAACAGCAAGTGATGAGATGCTATCAAAAGCTATGATTTTTGAAAAATAACTCTAAGGATCCACAACACTGCAAATGCTTCTGATAATCAGAAATTCTGCCTCCACTAGTGGCTGAAGTCTTGGTCGTTAAACAGCACCAGTACAGCAGCAGCAGACACACTGCTTTCTTACAGTTCAGCTTCCCTCCCTAGTTCTGTTTGCACTAATTACATCTCCAGAATACACCATTCCTGGACCTGCCACTGCCAGAGCAAGGCAGCAGTCAGTCTTGATCACCTGATTCTTAATCAAATGTCATTAGTTTGTTAATTCCGACTGTACAAGTTATTTTTAGGCTTACTTAGGTACTTGAAAATCCCCATTCTCTATTCAAATACACTGGCAATTAATTGTCAAGGGATACATGGTTCAGGTTTACTCAGCTACTGGCAATTCTCACTTTCACCCAAGCCCAAGAAGATAAATTCCACTGTGAAGCTACCTAGCAAGCAGAGAGAACTGAGTCTCTGCAGTAATCATTTATTTGAGGTAAACCTTTTAAGATCAACACAACAGCAAAAAAAAACCCCAGAAAATATTTCACCTTCTTAAAAAGATACACACGTAATTTCACACACTTTCACCAGTTCAACTGAAATACTAAAAGTTTAGAAAAAATGCATCTTGTGTTTTAGTGTAGCTCTGCTACAACTGCAAAGCTTCGCAGAAGGAAGCATATCTCAAGTTTTGAGGTTGTAACCAAAAATTCCATGATGGCTTGCTGCACATTTTAGTGTCTCACATGGGCTTGTGACCTACATGACCCCTTAATGTGACCCAGTGACACAACTGACACCCAAACTCAGGCCTCTCCACCGTGTGTTGTACACATTAACCGCATGTTTGTCTTACCTCCACTTGTAGGCAACCGAGATTATTTACCAAGACTAAGTGGAGCACCTGATGTGAAAACTATCAAGGCACAAAAACTTCACTTTATCTAACTCTGCTACTAACCTTTTATTGCAAAGTACTTATTCAGCAAAATGACTGCAATTTCCTACTGACTCAGTCTTTGTTTGATTCAAGCTACTAATGTAATATGGACTAAACCCACAACAATCAATAAATCTTCCTCCAGTTTTACAAACTACAGACAACAGCATTCATGCCTTTTACTTGCATTTGATTTCCAATTATCAGCACCACTGAAGCTACAATGAAAGATTTTCTCCTAACAATTCTGCAATGGCATAATCCAAAACTTTTAAAAGAAAACATTTCCCTCTTTTTTTTGTTCTCCTGTATAATCTATGCCAATAAGCTTCCATCTCACCTGCTGACTGTGGATATACAAACCTTTTGCCAGTGCCTCTTTGTATTTCTCCTCAACAACGTTCAGGTTGTTCACGTAGGTGGCGTGATGCTTGCTGTGGTGCAGCTGCATGATCTCTGCATTAATATGAGGTTCCAGAGCAGCATAGTCATATGGCAAGTCAGGAAGAGTGTGCTTTTGCCTAGACACCAAGCACCCCAATGGTGCTACCAACTTAGTACCACTTCTAAAAGAGGAAAAAAAAAACCCAGAAGAAGTAGTCTCATTCAGTAAAACTTGGGCTTTGCCAGTGAAACAGACTGAAACCACTGCTGTTATGATCAGCTGCTTTAAGTACCTGGGGTGATATCTTAGCCAAAGAAATCAAATGTCCATTTCTCAAGAACTCAAAGCAAGCATACTTTGCAGCTTGACTGTCACATACACAGGGCTTTACAGTGTGAAGCTCAAACCGAGCCCCCAGGCCACTGCAAAGATTCATGCACCCTCCCAAGCATGCAGGTGAGGGAAAAGCAGGGACAGCTATGAAAAGCCAGTAGTAACTTGATGACATTCAAAGCTTCACCTAATCTTTATTGATTAAAAATAGAAGCAAAGATGTCGCCAAAGTGTCCTTCTCTCGCTATCCACAAGGTCCCTGTACTGGGAAACAAAAAGACTAAAAAACCTGCACGGTCACCGGGTTCCCAGGACTGAACCTCTCCAGCATTTACACGGACATGTGTGTCCCTGTCCCCACAGCGGGTACCGGGAAACCACACGAGGCGTCAGGGCCGCGGTGCCGGGCACAGACACCGCGCAGGTTGCGTTACCCGTCCCCACTTTAACACCTCGAGCTTGTCATGCGACATGGCAAGGGCCACGACGAGAGGAGAATCGCCGGGCCGGCAGGACGGTCAGTTCTGAGGCCCGCCGCCCTATCGCTGGTGACCTTGACATAAGCCAGGGACACACAGCGAGTTAAGCCCCCGGGACCCCGAAGAGAGGCCGAGTGTGGCGACCCCGGCCAGCAAAGACGAGAGGGTCTGGCAGCACCGTGCCAGGCAACCAGAGCCCCTCGGCGGAGGGCGCGGGCAGAACCTGGGAGCGCTCAAAGACGACCGCCAGCAGCCCCCACGCGGGCCGGGGCCGATCCGGGGGGGGCAGCCGGCAGCAGCGCGACCTCCCTGCGAGCGAAATGGCGGGGGGGCAGACACCGAGGAGCGACAAGACGACCCTCCCCGCCGCCTCCTCCCCCGCTCCTACCCTCCCGTCCCCGGGCCGGCGCCGGCCCGGGCGAGGGCGGTGCGGCCGCCGCCTCCCGGCGCGGGGCTCTGCCCAGCCCCGCGCTGCCCCCGGCGCGGCGCGGCTCTCACCTGCCCGCGGCGGCAAAGCGGCGCAACATGGCGGCGTCTGCAGCCGGGCGCGACTCTCACGGCGCAGCCGCGGCCTGCCCGCCCTCCGCCCCAGCCGCGGGGGCTGAGCTCGGCCGAGCCGCAGGTGACACACCCCGCGGTCACCCAGCTTCGTTCGAATTCGGGCAAATACCATTTCTTAGCAGTGGGTGCAGCACGTCGTTATGAGCAGAACCGCTTAGAGAGTCGTTATCTTAAAACTTAGGCCCTCAGTAGTTGCAGCCGAGGCGAGGCTGCCGCAGCGCCCTTACGAAACAGATAAAATGCCGCCCGGTGCCTGTGCCCCCGAGAGGATACAGCAGCATAGCACAGTTCGGCTTTGAAAACCTGCCTCGCAAAGACACAGTTCTGGCAGTTTAGTGACAGCACCGGCACCACTAACACTACTGTTTCAGCTTTTTTGTCTACGACTTACTTTTGTTGGTTAACTTCTGTTCTTTTACCCATTTTTTGTGCATCTTGTTTCCCCCACATCTGCTTTCCTCTTGGTAGCAATTCAGGAGGCCACTGGTGCTCATGAAAATCCTTCACCCAATTACCTTAACCCCTCTCAGCTAAAATAATCGGTGGAGTTAGTGCAAATGAGTCCAAACATTCATTAAAAGCTGGCTCTCCAGCGAGGTCAGGGAGGAGAAGCTCATCTCTCAGAGTTAGGAGGCACTCTGCAGACAAGACAAACACTCGGTAAAATTTAAATTGTATGGAAGTTATCTCTACTTCCACAAAACCGTTTCTATTTTGTCTTTTTAAATAAATACATATAGTCTTAAGATCTTACAGCACCCACATTTACCAGACTATAAAAACTCAAATTACAAAAATTCAATGGGGACTAAGCCTTTTGTTGAGAATAAATAACCTCAAAATAAATTTTCTTGAGGATAACCTCATCTTGCCAGTTGCCAAGAAATCCATGTGGAAACCCACACAGGGAATCCCAGACCACTGGAAGGCACAGTGCTTTCATCCCTCACTTCTAGAAAAGTTTCTTTGAGCAGCCAGTGGTGGTCTTGCGGGAATCTGAGCAGTGAAAATAGCTGCTTTATCAGTAGCTATGATATAAGGCAAATTGTCCAAAATCAGCAAGTTGTTTCTTCCTCCCTGAATACTGAAAATACATACAGCAAGATATAGGCACTATCTAATTTTAAAGAGGAATATGTTGTATTTATTGGATCAATAAAACGTCATTTTTTGTTAAAGTGAACCAACTACATTCAGGATTATTAAGTGTCATAATACAGGCACCAATAGCCAGGCAAAATCATGAGTATTACAGGTTTTAGCATTTGCATATGTACTATTCCACTGCACTTCACTAATGCTTGTAGCAAGTGTCCATGAAAGCAAGTCAATTATGTAATTATATTATTCATTTTATTATTAACTGACACAGTTGCTGGGTTGCTTTCATTTTAGAAGGAAAAGAAAATATCACACAAATAAAGCAACCCCAGCCTGCT
Source organism: Oriolus oriolus (assembly GCA_013400235.1). Lineage (NCBI taxonomy): Eukaryota > Metazoa > Chordata > Aves > Passeriformes > Corvidae > Oriolus > Oriolus oriolus. The sequence goes on along the minus strand of VXBT01001432.1, from coordinate 425,641 downwards.
TATTTAGAAGATACCTTCTAAGCAGAGGATGGCAAGGGGAATGGCTTGTCTTACATTCTTTCTCAGCAAGTTAACTTGAAGTCTGATGGTATAATTTGTATTTCTGATTTTTTTTTTTACTATTTAAAAATAACATGGCAGTCTTTGAGAAAATAAAAACATGTAAAGATGATTTTAAAGTCGTGCATGTCCTGTAATACCTGACAGATTTAAGCCTTTTTTTAATGACCACACATTTCCTCACAAGGCTTTGTACCATGTGATCACTTAAAGCCTCATTACTCTATTGTGTTATGAGCATTTGAAGCTTCTTACAAATACTGTATTTTACCATGTACAGGATTCAGGATGTACATATACACACATGCTACATAAGCAAGCAATATGATACTAAGATAAAATAAAATTCACCATCAGGGACTCCTGTGATCTAAAAATTCCTTTGGGTGCCAGATGCCAGTACCATTTTGTACAGACATTTATCGCTTCCCTTTCATGCATTCAACTGCTATTTTTCAGGTAATAAGGCCTGAAGCAACATGCAAAAAGCAACGAGGTATCACCAATGGAATTTACACTTCCAGTAACCACTACAAAGTGATTTTAGAACATTGATGTGAACCCTATGAAAATAACAGTGGTGCTAGCCATGGGCTGGCATGGTTTTAATACAGACAACAGTAGCTGGTAGCATTTTAATTACATCCATTTGTCTTCGACAATATTACTGCAGACACTACTTCATGCCGCTTAAAAAACGCTACCACATTAGCCCTTCTATAATCTAAGAATTTACTGTAACAGTAAATTTAAACAAAGTGTGCTCCAGAACTTTGGAGAAATACTGCTTTCAAACAAGTCTGTTTCAACAGTGAATTGCAAAGCAGTAAGCTACTTCTGATTATTTTAGTGGCTACTTAAACATTTATTTTATTAGTCATCTGGTAATTACAAAATTCACATGTTGAAACTGGACTTAAGTCCACCCTAAAATACACCACTAAGTACTTCTGTCTTACCTTTGAACAGTGCTTTTTCATCTTCTTGCTCATGTGCTACCATCACTAAACTAGTAGATAGAAAATAAACACCAGAAATCCAGGTTCTGAAATTCATAGCTCATTGCTACTGCACAATAAAAGTATGTTTAATTAAAGGGAATTCTTTCATTCTCTGCACCTGTTAAAGGCAAGCATTTAAAAATAAAGTTATATCTGGTTCAAAAGGCTGAATTGCTAATTCCTTAAGTTTTTGTAGTTTAATTTGTGCATTTACCTGTTAGGTACTTCCAGCTTTTGGGTTTGGCTTGTTTTCGGAGGTTTTTTGTAATCATTAATAAAACCAGGTTCCAACTCTACGGTTTATTAACTTCTCCTTTCCACCTCCCCCCTCACCCCCATTTTCTGTCAATAAGGACAAAACCTGTGCAACAAGCACTGTCAGGCTGTCCTGCAATTAGTACTGGTACACACCTATAACTTCATGTATTTAGGATATGCTGTATCAGATAGGATTGACACAGAAACAAATTCAATTCAAAAGCAAGTACTATAAATACACCATGTACAAATAAGCCGTGTAAGCCAAGGCAGAACAATGAGGAAATTACATTATTAAAAGTTTTTATTTAGGTTTGGTCAGTACAGGTAAGATAATATTGGAGTCACAGAGCAATATGCATCAACAGGATACAACAGTTCTTAAAAACTGAGTAACTATGCACACAATTCATAAACATTCGGTCACCTAAGGAGAAAATGCACAGATGTATGGTGGGAAAAACTGTAATTAACACTGAAACTACTAGAGGACTCCCTCAGTAAGTCCATTTTTTTAGTGATAAAACTACTGTACTGGGCAAACTTGGCAGTCATAAACCCACAGCTATTATGACAAATCTTGAAGGTGTTGTTAAGTATAACAGTATGAGTAAGAATGCCCTTACACAGCACAGGCTCTAGATATACACAGATTTGTACAGACATCATTTATGTTATACTTTATGGAAATAGTTTCCATTTCAACTTCACATTAACTCATATAAAAATAACTTGAGCTACACAAACGTCCTTTTAGCAACATTCAACGTAATTAACTGTTAAAATTTCCGAAGTGGCAGAGGTATTGAAGCAAAAAGAAACCCACAAAAAGGCAAAATTGTGACAAGTATGCACTAATTTAAACGGCTTCTGGACAGTATCCTCTCCCAATTTCAATGACACTGTATAAAAATTTTGCAGAAAAATGTTACAAAACTGAACCCTGCACATTTACACTGGAGTCCAAACCATTCTGGACATGACGAGAACCCACAGTTCTGTTACCTTTCATGCTCACTGTTTTCTCCTCTTGAGGATCATGATTGGAGTCTGTGTCATTTGAGTGGTGAGTGAGAGAGTTTTCACTGCCAGTGGGAGAGTCTACACTTTCATACCCAGTACTGAGCTGGTTTATGTAGCTACCACTTCCTCTACCAGTTCTATCTTCAGAGTGGTTGGACAGCTTATTACCATTCCCTGGAGAAGCCGGGAAGTCATCTTCCGTGCCGCTACCCTCCCTATAAAATCCAGGCCCAGATGTCCGCTGATGGGAGGAGCTGCCATTGCTTGGTCCGTTTGCCAGGCGGCTGCAGTCTTTGCCCACAGCCTCTCCCTGCTCTGTGGGCTCAGAGGATGGAGTCCTGCTGGTACCTGGGTTGGAGGCCTGGGACTGCTGCTGCTGGTACTGTGCCAACTGCTGGCGAGTCTCCTTCAACTGCTGCTGAAGAACTAGAATGGTACTCTGCATACCCTCTACCTCCTCATCAAGCTGGATGATGAAGTCATTCAATTCTATGTAAAGAAAACACATTTGTTGCAAACACTTAATAGCACATATATAGCTTGAATCTCATACAAGAAATTAAAATCCTGTAACTCAACATTTTATGCTGAAATTTTTCAATGAACTATTTCTCAGCCATCAAGTATGCACTGGTTTTGACACTCTGCCTCTGAAGGAGAAAATGCTTAACAACTGTGCTATCTACCTATTTTCTATACTGCTAATTCAAAATATGTGAGAAAAATTTAATTTCTGGGCAAGAATGGAAGATATTTAGAAAAAAGCTCTATTACAATAATTAGTATTTTGCAAATAAATCCTAATGTGTCTTTTACTCAAGTATAAATCCCTAGCAGAAATACTGTAAAAGTGACCGTGAACCACATCCATACGTAACATATCTGAGTTACTGCAAAACCCTATTCAGTAGCCAAAAAAAAGTTGGGTTTTTTTATCATATTTCAAGGAAGTTTCAATTCTTACTGTGTTTAGTCCTTTAAATCCTTCAAGAAAGGACACAAAAAGACCTTACTAACAAGAGTGTTAACAAACTTCACAGGGTGTTTTAATATTTATGTATCAGAAAAAGGTTTTTACAATTAGGACTGCATTCTGGAACAAAACAAATTTGACCTCAAAACAATGTAAGAAACACTGATTCAGTCTTCAATCCAACTGCACCATCAGTATGACAGAGCAAATAAAATGCAAAATGTTTAATATTGTAAAAATCAAAAGAAAGTGTTCTTGCTGTTATGGAAAACAATCATTAGGAAAACTGTTATTGCAAGAATATCATCATCTTGATCCATATACGGGGAAGAAGCAATTCAGTACTGGAAATTACTACATTCAAAAGCAGCAGTCTTTAAAGAATGTCTACACTTGCTTCAATTATGTATACTTAGTAAAATTTGCTGAAGTGCATTATCAAAACAGTAGTTACTATTTCCACAAAATGACATTATACAATCATTCACCTTGAGACTTCTAGCTATTTTATACTGTTACTTTCTCAAAGAGATGAAAATATGACTGGGGGAAGATCTATCCTTAAAAATGCAGGACATCTCAGATGTGATGCCGCATCAAGTTTCTGGTATCTTACAAACTTCAGATGTAAAACAAACAAAAAGATATTCAGGTCTATGTGATGTCTAGATAGGTTATATCACCAAACTTCAGATAACCTACTCTTACCATTCTATGAAGAGCCACTGACACTATGCAGAATTTGAGACTGAAGACTTTTAAACTCGCATTTTCCCCTCCATTTAAATTATGCAAGAGGTCAGAATTTTTAGATAATTTCAATTTAAGTTTACAGCATTGCAAAATTTAGACTGTAAACACGATGAGACATTTTCATTCATCTGACTTACCAAAGGGAAAAAAAATCCATTTTTCATATTCTTAGGCATTGTTAAAAAGTTGTCAATTTTTTAAAAATAAACTCCAAATGAGTCAGAGTCAACAAGACGCTTTCTGCTTTCAGTGCATGCCTAGGCTTTATGTAACGTTAACAGCTTTCATCTTGCCAATTCACCAGTAATGTGTGCAATCTAAACATTCCCTATTAAATAGCAAGACTTACAGTACAAAAAATCTCAATTTCAAACACTGCTTTCCTGGAGCTGCGAATCCCACTAGTTCCCCCAAAGTTAAGGATTTTGTTTGTTTGTTTTTAACTAAGACTACCAGTTAATTCTTACTATTGTCATATTTTACTCAATATTGCCCTTTCATTCTGGAAAAGATGGCTTTGTACTATGTGTATCACCACAAAATTAAAACTTGCAGAAGTGCAAGGCAACTTCTAGTTTTGTTTAAAAATCCCTTACCATCCTGACTGCTTTTAAGTTCCTCACTATATTTCTTCTGTAAAGCCAATTCTGCCTCAAGCTGTGCAATACGTCCTTGGGACAGCTGCCTTCCAAGCTCTTGATTCTCCTGGATAAGCATTCGACACTTCGCCATTAACTTTTTCCCTGTTTGGCTGCAAAGGAAAGAGCCATCTATCACAAAATGAATATAAAACCTTCAGTTATCTTCCTCAATCACAATTACAGACAAAAAGGAGATGCAATTTCTGCATGTCACAATTCAAGGAACATTATGCCTCAACATAATTGTCATAGCAGAAAGTCTCCCTATAGTTACCACATGCTGTTCCAACGCCAGCTGATCTTCTGTCGCTGTCCCGCAAAGTGGAAGGCAAGTTTTATTACTGAAAATATGAATAAGCATATTGTACTTTTTTTGATACCAACATCTGGATTACCATTATGCACAATCTCACATGTGCTAATTCTTAATGGAGTTAAGTATTTGATTAAAGATGTGCTTTGCAATTCAAAAGATCAAGGACTGCACAGAAGCTACACAACCAAATTATAAGCAAAATCGTTCCCCATTTGTTGTACTAGTGAAATTTAATAATTGAATTTGGGTCAAGAAAAGGAAGTTGCTTGGGGGAAATAATAAATCTCATGTTCATTTTTCATACTGACATCCATTTTTCTTTAAGAGGTTTAAACATTCATTTGAATGCTGTCCAAGTACTCTTGTTTAAAAAACGCAATGTCTATTTTTCAACTCAGCTTATATGTTTGACAGTCACATGCACAGTCTGCTTCATGATTTCTATGGTCAGCATTACTTAAATACATCTTGTATGGTGAGGAGGAATGAAAATGGAGCTAAACATTGGAAGGACATCAACAAAGGGGTATATTATCTAATTACTTCCTTTAAAATGATGTATTTCAGATCATAAGTAATGATCATTAGGATGTTCAGTTTCTGAAAGAAATGTGGAACAGGTAGGAAAACTTATTTGGAACCGACAAGATTTTCTTTACTAAATTGGCAACATTACACATCTTTAATCTTCATGATAAAAATCTCATTGTAAAGCATTATAGGAAGTAGTATGCAAATTAATATATAGGCAATACAGCTGACTCCATGAAAGAGAAAAACTGAAGTCCTCTAGGACTCTTAGTCTGCCAAGTCAAGATAGCATCCCCAAACAGTTCTCCTTTTAATAGGCTCAGCACCATAATGAAGCTGTCATCTTTTCTATAGAAGTGTAAGCTCTGCCAAAACCTCCAAACTCAAACAGTTTTATTGTGAATTCAATAGCAAGACTTGCATTACTTTTCAAGACCAAGAAGGTCATTTAACTTTTTGTATGCTTTTAAACAAGTGACAAATACTGAAAAAAAAATTGAGGATTAAAAAAGTAAAACAGGACATTTTTCTGCTACAATCACAGCCACAGTTCTCTCCTGCAACCAAAATACCCAACCAGAAGAATTTAAAACAGCAATTTCCTTATCAACTACCTTCTGAGCACTCAAGCCTTAGACAACTTTTAAGTTCTGCCAACTTTGCCCCATTTAACATTTTTCAACTGACTTTCCCAAATCTTTCAGATGGGCTGCTCCAGAAGGAATCTGGCTGTGTAAAGTCCTGGAGGCCTGAAACTCTGCTAAAGGCAGCAGCCTGTTTTCTTTCTTGATGTGATGTCCAATGCCAGGTCCTTGAAGTTTAAATTGTGCTGACCTAATACAGTCCAAGTCGCACATTTAAGATGCAAGTTTCCTTAGAGATGTTCATTCTGTGTAAAGCAGGACCACTTTGGAGATAACCAATGTGACAGATCCCAAAAGTTATTAGGCAGACATGATTTTTAGCCATTTGCAACTTCCTGTTACTGTATGCATCATCACTACAAGTAGAAAAAGTTCACAATGCTCAAGTCATTTAATGCTTTTCTCTTCACAAACCAACGTCAACTGCAGAATCAGCAAGTACCGGTTACATCTTGGAATTGGGGCAATTTTAGAATCCCATTAATATCTTCAGGTTAACTCCTGCCAAAATGTAAAATATTTATTACCTGTATAGAAATTTGCATAGTTACCTATAATGCTATTTCTTCCCATCAAAATTTTTCCAGATGTTCTGAACTAGTAGAGAGTAACACTTGCAATTTACAAAAAAGACAACGCATTCAAGAACATTAAATCCAGTAACTATTAAAATAATTCCTATTAACTGTAAAACTAAGTTCAGCATTGTTTTCACAAATCCTCTTGAACATACATGCAACAAAACCTGTAAGAATATAAGTGGTTAAATTTCAGAATACTAGAGTTTGTTATACTAGGCTTACTGCAAAATGACATTTCCGCTAATTTTTATTCCAAGTTTATACTCTGCTTAATAATGGTTAAAATGGCTTAGCATAGCCATTCCTTTGCTTACACGCCCTTTTATCTCCCCCTCCAGACATCAGCAATGTTTATGCTGCACAGCCTTATCTACATTAAGGTCCAGAATTAACTCTGCTTAGGGCTGCAGCTAACTTGTTATCTACCCCAAGAGCATCAGTTTAGGATCTGAATAGGACCATTGCCTCTTTCAAAAACTAGGCCAGATGCCACGAAATGAGTAGTTGTGTACAAGGATGGACAATTAAAGCAATTTTAGGGGGGGGGCAAGATGCAAAGAGAATGAAAAAAACCTACAAATATTTTACATGAGCCAATTTCTTTACCTTTCAAGAAATAAAAACCAGTAAAATCTTAACCCAGTTAACAAAGACAGCCTCAATTATTCACCAAGCAGTAACTCTAACTTTCTACATTCCAGCCACTGCATGTATGAATTATGCACATTCACACCGACTTAAAATTATATTATGCAAATTATGTATGATGCTACATAAATAATGTTTTGACACTTGGGTTTGAAAGGAAGTGGCAAGTTACTTGTCTCTCCTCGGTTGTACAAACACATTTAGAGCCTGAGGACTTTAGAAAACAACCAACCTGTATCTAAATGTATTAAATAATTTTCTCAACTCCCAAGTTAGAAATAAGCAATCTGCATGGCATGCCTCTTTCAGCACATTATAGTGAACTTTACAAATGGCTTGGTAACACATTAACAATTTATTAATGTAAGTCTTACCTCTGTTTTGATGCTAGATCATTAAAATCTTAGATACTGCTATAGCAAAATCATTCCAGATGTATCACTTTTAAAAAGGTAAAATTTTTCTGTGGATTTTTCTTTTGCTGTTAAGTCATTACTCATGCAAAAAAAATTGAGCCTGCTTAAGTATACTACTCTTTGATCCCGTATTTATCATCTGAAGCACAAACAGTTAAAGATACTTCCAAGTCAAAATTATGTAATGGCATCTTAATGAAAGTCATCAAAACAGTTAGAATACATCACCTTCTGTGACAGCTGAATGTCTCTTTTTAATTTAAAAATGAATTTTTTAGGATCAGGCTGAGTCATAAAACGTTGCCCAGCTGTTTTGAAAAAATCAAAACCTCAGATTACTAAATAGAACTCTGTTTGCTACGGGGAAAAAACAAACACACAAATGCTACACCAAATCTACATTTTGCTTTACAGACCTCAGTCGTGCACTCCCAACTGTCCCAGATTGCTACTTTTACAAGTAACTTGGGACAACAGAACAGAGGCATCAACAGAGTAGCAAAAACTCCTTCACTGATTCCACCAACGAAAATGCATGCATTTAAGGTTTTTTTGGTTTGTTAAAATACTGACTTTGTTTTCAGCGAACGAGACAATGCAGAAATGACGACCTGTTCAATTCTCGTTCATCCCAGGAGTTTCACAATACAACAGTATAACCAGAAGTGTTCCTTGAACTATATATTACAACTATTTCAAGGCACATTTTATAGAGAAGCACAATACAAAAAATCCCAGGCGTACAACGGAATAAAAACACCCCACCAACACTGAAGACAGTTGCCATCATGTGCCTTCTGTATTGAGCATTTGAGATCAGTTCTTAGTATGAAGATCGAAAAATTCTCATTTCTGCATGAAAACATGCAGTGAAATTCTTATCACAACCAGTTTTTCTTATACATGCTAGTTGTGATCAAATATATATTGCTTGAAACAATTTTAAACCTGTGTTTAGATAGAACGTACATTTTTGTACAGTCCTAATTTTGAGGCATCCACAGTATCACCAACCATCCAGAAAACAGTTCATTATTTAGTAACAGTGACTTAAGGCTGCATCAAGTGCTAGAGAGCCCAAAGGCTAAACAGTCAAATGGGTACACTACCACTGTTGTGATATCAAATAGCACTCTCATGGCTATTCAAAACTGGTTAGCAAGTAAACTCTTTAATGCAAAATTCACCTCATCGAGTTTTGACCCAGCAGTTCAGTGAACAAGCAGGAAGTCCACAGTCTTATTGGCAAAACTGACTTACAGTGTCTCTAAGTCACTAGGCTCAAGGTTAAGAGCGAAGCATATTCCACTTCTACATTTTACAGGAATTTTACATGTTCAATTCATGATTTATAATCTCTAGGTTCTCTCTCCTCCAAACTGTCTGTAGACACAGTGTGCCACAGACTTAAGACTTCTGTTTCTCCCTCTATTTTCTTCAAATAGAACAATTTTGCAAATGTCTACATGTTCTAGAAAAGATTTTTTTTCGAAGATGGCCATTTCTTCAGAATAGTCCGACGCTGTCAGGCCTCTGAAGCAAAGGGGGAGAAAAAAGCTGAAACACAAGGTTCATCTGGTAAGTTTTACATTAAGCATTACAAGCTGGACAGTATAAGAATGTGGCTTTTGCCTCAAAACGTCTGAGTCTTGGTGTGGAAACGAGTACTTGGCTGTCCCACCATAGCATTCTCGTAGTGGGACTGTCAGGGAAGTCTTGACTGGGGAGTATTTGTTTTGTTTACCTATCAGGCGTAAATTTCCAGGCACTCAGTTCATTTTGGGCTTGTTCCAGTTTGTCTTTAGTCTGTTCCAGTTCACCTTTCATTTTTAGGAAAAACAAGTTGATGGCTGGGTCCACCATTGTTGATCGCAGTTGGGCAACACTAGGCTGCTGGACTTGCTTGAGGTACTGAATCTGATTCTGCATAAAATAAGAAAAAAAGACTGTTATTCATACAATATTAAAGAAAAATTATAAGTCATTTTGATACAAATAAAAACAGTTACTCCAAATTTAACATCAAGATAGCTTGCCTTCTTTCACACTGTAACCTCAAAAATACAGGATAAAAATCACTTGTGCACACCTTGCACCCCTGTCCATGTGCCTGCTCACCCAATCCCCCATCCTACCACCTGCCACGCTTAACCTTTCAAGGTAGATTCCCCTCCAGATCCCAGATTATTTTCTACATGTCAATTTGCACTTCTCAGAGCAGTATCTGGAGCATTAGAATGCTCCCTTTCTTTTGTATCTGCCTGCACTCTTTTTGGGGAACAAAGAGCATATGGAAACAATTATCTGCTTAAAACAGACAGTTAATTCCTGCTTAGGTTCACTGTAAGTTATTAAGGAACATTACAGATAAAATTGACATGAAATATTTACAAGCAAATAATAAAAAGGATTTTAGAAACTCCTAAGGTTTTTTCAACTGCAATAGTCACTTATGATGCAAGATTGCGTACTTTTAAACAACAAAATTTAGAAATATTGACAGCAATTAAAACAGATTTTGGTTGGATTTCATTCTCTTGCAATAACCACAAGCCAAAGAAGTTACAATTGCATATATTTAGAACCTAGACACCTGCAATAGTCAAAATTTCAGAAGTAGTAACTGAGAGGCTTTCTTTTAAATATAGTATTTATCAGTCAAAATTTGAATGTATATAGATAGGATTAACTTTAAGTTTCTTAATTTTTAATCCCATCACAACAGACATATCTTAAATTGTACTAAAAGTACATGCTCAGAACCCTACTAATCACCAATATCTCATCAGCCTGCACAGAATGTGTTAATTCTTAAATTCAATTTATTATGCTCCCTGTATCACACACACTTCTTCATCAGCAAGAGGTGAACAGAATTACATGACATTAAAAGACATTAATTGAAAGTCAGGTGGTTTGCTTCCCAGGCAGACAGTCTTGCAACCAGACTTGAGAGCAACAGTTTCATGGACAAACCCTAAAGGGAAAGAGTCTCCCTGCACTCTTTGCTTTTACTTGGGCCATGCAGCACAGCCAGAAGCACTGACAGCTTAACCATGTTCCTGTACATCCAGTTACTCTGTTACAGGGTCTTTACATGACAGTGGTGAAGAGGAAATACAGAAGCCCTATGTACGTTCAGTGTGTTTTAATTTATATATTGTTAAGTAGCAAAAATTCCTGGGTACTGGAAGAACTGAAATATTTCCTTTGACACAATAACTTGGTATTATCAAAATAAAAATACTTAGATACATAAAAAATCTGGAATCATCACACTTTAAATTTTAAGCAGACAAACTTCTATGTATCCAGAAAGAAATATAAAGGGAATAAAGCACCGCATATAAATATTTTCAAGAAATAAAGCACTCAAGAACCCACATACAAACATTATCTAGAAACAAGAAGTCCAGATTAAGGTTATGCTAACATTTCTCGGATGGCATTTTACCCCATGGATCCTCTGCCTTACTGAATGCACAATATATTGCTCACTGAATAAAGATCAATTTTATTCATTGTTATAGATGTGTATTTCCTATCCACTCAACTTTTTGATTCTTCTGCTAACTGATGTATTTCAACAACCTATCAATTCTTTGTGATGGCTAGAGCTAGTAGACAGTGAAACTGACAACTTCATTCGCAACATATTCAGCAATATAATCATGATACAGCAACATTGTTCCCAATCCATTTTTAAACAGGCACCACTAACTGGGGAAAAAAACCAAAAACAACACGTTCCTTGTCTTACCAAGTCCCAGATTCCTCCCTCTTCTACTGTAAATCTAAAAACCGTAACAGATTCCTTGGATCACTAGCACATAGAATTGCTTCCACTGCTTCTCAGTCATGCCAGAAACACACTTAAACACTCCAAAGGACCCAGCGAATGCTGTCCAATGCCAGTTATTTGACAATCTCATTGGGATCTCTCCAGCTCACACTCCTGAGACCAGCAGATGGCACCTGCACATGACTTCAGCTCAACCATCATTCCTAAAGCAGTCATGTAGAAAAAACTTAAGCTTAACAATTCTTGCTCGTTCCCTCCCCAAACCTAACAGACCATTCTTTCCCTCCATTTTTTCCAACTCAAATTTTCTCAATCCCTTCACAAGTGCTTTCTCCAGCTTTAGCTCCAGAATTCTCATCTGTCAGGCTTTTCATACATGAAGACCTAGCAACCTCCTCCCAATATGACCTGCTCCCAAAGCAAGCCGAATGTCTTCCCTTTTCTGCCTATTTCCTAATTACGTTTATCTTCCTGCTTAGCCACTCCAAACCTCACATTCTTGCTCCCTCTAACCGCTTTCTGGTATGAGTCACCTCCCACGGATATTCAAGGTGGTAAGGGTTAGGCAACAGGAGAGTTTGCCTGCAGTCAGGACCAACTTCAGGCTACAGCTGAACATACAGGAATAGTCATGTCCAACGCCAGACCCCAGGGAATGCCCACTGTAACACCTGAAACGCCTACTGACTGCTCATATTCCCAGCCATGAAAGCACACACTAACTGGTATTTTTCAAAAGCCCATCAGATGGACAAGAAGGGGTAATTTTCATAAACAGAATAAAACCCTTGGTATCAGCTTTCTCTCTGTTCCAATCCAAGGCAGGACAGCACTGAAAGCAGCCTATTTAGAAGACATCAGGCTGTGTGAAGTTTTGTTTGTGTGGATTTTTATCTCTTTTTGTTAAAGACAGACAATAATATTTTCAATCCCCCAAGTTCTCACATTCTTAGAAACAGCTGCATGCTTTCAGCTGAAATCATCCAAAGATAGCTGCAAAGAACAGACTCTCTAAACATGAAGAATTTACAAAACAGATCACAGGTGCCTGAGAGAAAAATGTAAACAATCTAAGTAAAACAAGCTGTATACCCTTCTTTATAAAGAAGGAGTAGGAAGGAATAAAATGCAAAACTCAGAAGAGAAATACACAACAGAGCGGTAACCTAAACCACAAGAGTAATGACTATCTAGTGCTACAGTCCAATTGCACCCACAGAAAGTTCCACTCATTGTTATCTGTTCCATGAAAAACGTATTTGAGCAGCAAGTATTTCCAAATGTCTATCCACTTACTGACTTACAGTAAGTGTGCAGTAGCCTGGGAAGGGGTTAAGGCCTTTCCCTGAAGTAGCATTCGCTTTACCACCACCTCTACCAGAAATAAAGCTTTATGTAGAAACCATAGCAAATACCTTACCCACACTTCTCTAAGAGCAGCAACCTCTTTCACTGAGTTGTTCCTGCCGGAGGAAGGTAGCTCAAGGCTGCCGCTGACAACAGGGCACACAAGATGTTAAATGCCTGAACTTCAAGGCAGCCCTTAGTCACCCTAAAACTATGAAGTAACTTTGCAGCACCTGTCACAGACTTCTACAAAGCTGCTGGCTCTGAAGAAATCCATATATTCTCCTGGTAGACTCAGCACAGAGCACAAGACAGAATGGAGCTACGCACTCCACTCCCATCTTGTTTCTTCAAAAAGGAGCAGTGACACAGAATAAGGGCAACAATTCTGCTACTGCTACTCCAACATGCACACCTACACTTCCAAGATGAAAACTGGTGACTTTTGTAAGCTGAAAACACAACAAAAAAGCTACTATTTTTAAAAAGGGTGAAAATTAAAACACCAAGATAAGAGTTCATCACACCTTATTTTAAAACAGAGCTAGTGTATTTTAACAAGCAAGGTGTTCTACACAAGTAATCAGAAAACTCAGTCTTTGCCAACTACTAGCAGTTGAATATGGTACGGTATTAAGTTTTTAACCATTTAAATTTGAAAGCAGTAAGTCTGTAAGAATAAAATGCCCCAAAAACACACCTGTAGTTTTCATTAAACTAAACACCATAGATGCTCAGTGTTTCTAATTAAAATGTGACAGGAAACACTGAAGGCTTGCATATAAATGTTACTGGCATATTTTACATGTAAGTATGGATTATAAAAAATTGTTAACTGTAATAAAAATACGAAAAAATTATTTTATGGATTAAAATTAGGCATGTCAAACAACATCACAAGGTGAATAGTTTTTGTTTATTAAATGATTTAGCAATCTATAGCTTAGCTTTGCATCTTATCCAAAATGATGTGTTTTTCTACTGTTACTGTAGTGGAAAAAATACTCTAGCAATATGAAGCCAAGTAGTCCTTCAGACCCTCTTGAAACTATGCGCATTTTTAAATGTGAAAATACCTAAAGGTGACAATGTCTCCATTATAGCTTCTACACCTCTTCTTCAAGGATGCATCTTCCTACCTCCATATACTACAGAGACTACATCCTTGGTGTTATTCTTGAGCCAAGAGCAGGAAAAATATAAGCCATCTGATTGTGTGGGCATGTGTCTGGTTTTTGTTTCTTTTTGGTGGGTTGCTACCCACCCTTTTTTCTTTTTTAAAGTATACCGAAAACAAAAGCTCCTCAGAAGTTCTTCTACACAGATGTTCTGGAAAGATTATACAGCTATAAACATCTAACAAAGTGCAGTCAAAAACCCCTATAGTCTTCATGATATTGTCCAACTCAAAGCATTAAATACTTAAAGCTTGTAACTTCAAGGGAGGAAGGAAGGTAAATATAGCACACACAAATTTGGCTCTGGTGAAAAATTTACATTTCTTTTTATTTATTCATTTTTAGTATTTATTGGTTTAGCTATATGCTCAGGGAGGTGATCCTTCCTCTCCACTTAGCACTGGTGAGACAGCTGGTGTACTGGGTCCAGATCTGGACTCCCCAGTACAAGAGAGACACAGACGTATCAGGGTGAGGCCAATGAAGGGCTGTGAAGATGATTAAGGGGCTGGAGCATGTGACACACGAGCACAGGCTGAGAGTGTTAAGGCTGCTCAACCTGGAGAAGAGAAGGCTCAGGGGATGTTACCAACATGCATAAATACCTGACGGGGAGTAAAGGAGGCAAAAAGCCAGTGGTGCCCACTTGAAAGCACAGGTGATGGGCACAAACTGAAACACAGGAAATTCCACTTAAACATAAGAAAACACATTCTGCTGTGTCAGTGGTTCAGCACTGGCACAGGTCACCACAGAGTTTTGGAGTCTCCATTTTAGGAGATGCTTAAAAGCCAATAGTGCATAGGCCTGAGTAACCTGGTCCAATTAACCCCGTTGTGAACAGGCAGGCTGGGCTGAACAAACTGCAAGTCTCCTCCAACCTCAGTGATTCAGGGCTTCATTTTTTGTCACTGCAAAGTAAGCTTAATCCCCTCTTTTTTTTTTTCCTGTTTATAACACTACTTACTGTGAACTAAAGTGGTCTTATGGTCTTAAGAGCAATCAAAGTATTGTGTACAGAGTTCAGTCACACTACTATACCTGACACCTCTGAAAACCTTCAGGCAAAAAAGAAAGGAAGACTTAAAAAAGCAAAGGAAAGCTACAATACCAGTTATTAGTTTTGCACAGAGCTTGTATTTTTCATAAGACAAGCTCAGAAGAGTATATTACTGAAACCAGCAATAAGCTTTTTACAATCCTCTCAGAAACTGTCAGATTCAAGCAGAATGAAAATTATGTTAAGGTAATCCAAAATGAGATAGTTTCAAGAAATCAAGACTAAACACAGATGCAAAAGTCACAGAAAATGGCCAGAAATAAAGGAGAGAGTAACAAAGATTAACAAAAAATGTATTTAGAACATTAGAAATTAAGCAGATCTGCCAAATTTCAAAAGAACTTTGAACAAGTCAGTAGCAACTTCACCTATCCAGCCCAACAGAGGCTTACAAATACCTTGCTATCTAAAGGCAATGTAAATACCAGCCTAAAATCTCCTAAATGAAACCAAATAAACTCAATCATTTCCCTTACATTTTAATTTGTTCCTGACTCTAATGATACTAAGAAGTAATACTTTTGTAGATATGTGCAGTAGATAAATGCTAGAGGAGAGTAAGCATGGCACATGCAAGAATTGGCTTGGTTTGAAGTAAAAGCCCTTCCAATCACAAACGCTGCTGGAAGTCAGCAGAAATAGCTAATATTTAAAAGCCTCCAAACTTTAAGAAGTGATCTTTACTAATTCAATGAAATCTAAAGTACCCTGCCCTTTCTTTAAACACAGAAAATGCGATGCTGTAGATACACAAAAAACACAGCATATAGGTACTGGCTCAAAAGCTGATATTCCTGCAACAGGAATATCACACTCATCCTTTCTAAATACTTACAGTACACTCTTGCATCTCCTGTTCCTTAGTTGCCAGCCTCATCACCAGAATATTTTCTCTTCGGGCAGACTCTTGCTGTTGCTGTTTCAACTTCTCTTCAGATTCTCTCAACCCCGTCACATCATTAGCTAATACAAACAACAACACACAAAGCAAGTTTTATAGTACCCCCTCACAGAAAGTTTTTAAAAGACAGCTAAAAGAATCTAAAGACAAAACTCATGAACAGAAGTCATAAACAGTTATGCTTTTTGCAGTCGTGTTTATAACTAGCATAAACAAAAACCAAAATATCGTTAAGTATCAGAAAAACTTGACAACAGGTCAACTGTTGTCATATTGTTGGTCCTTCTTTAAGACTTACTAAAATTTTGAAGATGTTTCCATGTTTATAGAGGAAATAACTTTTAAACTGCTAGCTTAACCAACTATTATTACAACCTGCAGTCTGAAACTTGGGAAGGTGGAACCGCCCTGGTATGTATAAGAAAAGTGGAGGCCAGGGTGGGGGAGGAGGAAAGTCTGTACTCTTGCAAAAACGAATCTGCAGTCTGTAAAACAGTGCTGTTTATGAGAATCCTCAAACTGGTCTCAACAATCCATGAGCAAACAGTATGACATTCAAGAACATTCTGTCACAACTACACTTCTGATCCATGAACACTTACGAAAACTTAAATATGGAAATATGAGAGAAGGCAGCATATTTCCAAATTACTCAAACAAAAACACATGAAAGCAACCCAGTACCACCTGTATATATTCGCTCTGCTAATTGTCACGTATAAAACAATGAAAATTTTGCATAATTTAGATTTCCTTTTTTTCTAATTCCTTGAGAATAATCAGCTGCAAATGTAACCTGAACACCACAAATTGCTTCAGGACAATGATTTCTACATAATTCTTTGCAGATAATTCATTAACACTGATTACTATGGCCTGTATTGTTTCCAAAATCAAGAAACCAGGAACGTTGAAACAACTTATTTACCTATGTTTAGACAGTTTGAAATGTGAATGGAATCACTTGCTTCCATTTGCTGTATTTTAGTCTCTCCAAAACTCAAAAACATTGAGACAGCAGTAGAAGAACATAACAGCAAAAGAGAGGATATCCATTTGGATTGACAAAAAATACCCTTTAAACTCAGTGGTACTACACCTTTTAAGTATTTAGACTGAAAAGGTGAGTGGAAAACGTACCACCTCTAGCTGCCAACGTAACTTTTTAAAGTGACTTAGGACTGGCTATTCAGTCACTCTCAGAATGTATACATATTTTCTCATTTCAGAGTAGGATGTCTTTCCAATATTATCCTCCAAAAGACCAAGTTTTAATGACCATGTAAGAATGACAATCAAATTTGCCTAGTCAGATCAAGTATTACATTGGGACTCACTTTAGACATTTGCTTCTAAACACTATTTCCCCTCTCAGTCTTACAATCCTCTAAGACTGCTAAAGGCATAGAGATTCCTGGAGTATTTCAGTAGATAGTGTTTCCTTTTCTAACAGTAAAGTTCTGAAAGTACACCTATTTATGGGGTAATGCTTTGAAGCTTTTCCCTGCCCAGTAGTCTGTGCCCTATAGATGCAAAAACAAAGACATTTTAGATGGTGTGATAAATTTGCAACTGGAAAAGAAGCGGGTAAGAAAGCTGGGAGAGGCTGAAGACTTACAATAGAAAAAAGAGGGGCTCTTTCCCTGACAAGTAACTGACATAATAGATTATTATCTTTTATTTCTAGCACTTTTAGAAAGCACGGATATTACTTGAACACTCTGCTTTATACATTTGGATAACTTGCACCATTTTGAAACCCAGCTAACTTACAATTAAGGTCTGTGTACTTGCCCTCCAGCGCTTGCACGTATGCTTCATACTGTTTCCACCTGTTGCAGATATAAAAAGAAAAAACAAAAATTTTCTGAAGCTCATTTTATTAAATCAAGACATCTCATTCCTAAGCTTTCAGGGTACACATTGATACCATAATCAGAAAATGTCAAGAGGGAATTACACAACTGCACGAAAGACAATTCCAGTTTTTAACAAGGGGCTTTTAATCATGGAAATAGTTAAATCTGCTTTGCATCTCAGAAGAATAAAACAGTAGCTGTGCATTACAACACTTAAAACTGACATGTTAAAAATTAGTAATTTAGACAAACATTGGGATCAAACACTAATTACTTTATCTTCGTATAGTACCAAATGTACATCTTATTCTCATAGCAGAACAATTCAAACAAAATTATGTAACAAAGTGTGATACAAATACAACATTAAGTATGTTACCAAGTGAACAAGACAAGCAAAACTGTATTGTAACATTAGAAATGGCAGTCTAGGTTAGGCAGTTGTATCAGCTCATTCAGGTTAAGATCATTCTCTGATTATATTCATCATCCATAAGCCAAACAGTTTAGTAACTCTTTGAAAGCATGTTATTTAGGCAATTCATCCACAGGCAAAAAGCATCACTTAAAAACAGCGCTGCATTTCATACAAACTATCAAATCAGCAGCAAATAAAGTCTGCTGTAAAATTTAGCATTAAATACTTTATGAAAAAAGTTCACAGCAAGGTGTTTGGGGATTTTTAAGTAGTACTCTGCACCTAACTACGTGTGCTCCTCATGATGGTACAACTGCACATTATAAAGCAAATTCATCTAAAAACTTACCACTACAGAAGAAGGTGTCTGTTCCCTCCTCCCAATTACCCTCTCTCTCTGACATGTACTTTGTGCCAGACTCATCATAACTGCTTATTTTAACTCTGTAACCTACACCAATACCTCAACTGAAACTATAAAATCTACCTCTAGGTAATTTTGACCATTTAGTGAATTCAAACAGCTCATTAAAGGGTCTAAAAAGCATCAGAGATCTGTAACAGCAAAGCAAGATCACATCACCGGGAAATGGAAGCACAAAATCTCTTCCTTCAAGCAATAACAAAATTTTACATTTCTTCAGTCGAACATGGAAACAGCATAAATGAACTCCCAATCTCTGTAAAAGAGAGCAGAAGTATTCCTACTTAAGCCTTAAACTAATCTCTCTGCTCTAAGAAGTTTCACAATTTGACCATTAAAAATTCTATGTTTGTTCAGGAGACTTCAATCTCCCAAAAGTAAAACTGAAAAGGTCTACTAAACAGCAAACCTAGAAAGAAATAACCTAATTTTACATTAAAAAATTACATGCAGTAAAATGGCTGGTCTTCAAATATACAGGACTACTTGACTTTTAAGTTACACCTCAGAGTCCAAAACCGGTAATTCTACCAAAATTGTGACGTCCTCACAACTCCCATAACAGGAGCAATATACAGAGCAATGGAATGAGGACCTGAAACACAAGTTAGGTAGACATGACAGACCCCTACCTGAAAAAAAAGGAAAAGAACCCCCCAAATAACCACCCACAAACGAATGTAGCCTACGGTCGCCAAGAATGTGGTATATAATACCTCGAAGTCACCTCTCAACAACTGGTAGTATTTAGGCAAGAACTAAACTCCTGGAAAAAAAATCCTACATGGCACTAGGCCATGTCACAGATTTGAAGTCATATGCCTACCAACCGTTCTAGAAAATGTAACTATTCAGATGTGGCATTTTGTGAAAAACCTGGTGAAGACTCTTGCAGTTCAAGCAACCTGAGATGGAGTTAATTTTCCCCACAGCAGCCCTCACAGTGCTGTGCTTTGCACTGGTAGCTGGAATGGTGTTGGTAACACATCAGTGCTTCAGCCACTGCTAGAAGTGCTTACACATCACCAAAGCACATTCTCCAACATTCCCCCCTCACCAGCAGGCTGGGAAAGGGCAAGACCTTGAGGGGGAACACAGCCAGACCCTTGACCTCCTTGCCCCCAGTACACCTGCAGCAGACTAAGGCTCATCAGTGAATCTAAGAATGACAAAGGCTAAAAGCCAGCTTTTTTTCTCCCATCAGTTTGCTTTCCACTCAATATGGTAGTTTATGTCCATAATCTGATAGTTCAAAATTAACAACCTCAAGAGCTTCACTGAAGTGCTACTTGGAAAGGCACTAAAGAACAGAGACAGCAGAACTGGGAGGACACTCCTGAATCTGTTCTACATTCAAGGGATCCCTTACAGTCTCACAAAAACTGGAAGGTAACTGAGTAGCATTATGTCACTTAATTCCCTTCACTCTCTAAAAATATTAAGCAGACTTTTTAGAGGTAATTTGAAGCTATGAAGTCCTGAATACTTTTACTTGAAGCATCCATTTTTTTATGCGGTGCTTTGGGGTTCATAGTAAATGATAAGCAGTTGG
The DNA here is from genome assembly GCA_013400235.1 of Oriolus oriolus. Lineage (NCBI taxonomy): Eukaryota > Metazoa > Chordata > Aves > Passeriformes > Corvidae > Oriolus > Oriolus oriolus. The sequence goes on along the minus strand of VXBT01001432.1, from coordinate 405,255 downwards.
GGGTTGAGACACACACTGCACCCAGGCCATTCCAAAAAGGACTGGTTTTAAGTCCCTGTGGACTGAAGTTCAGCAAAAGCACTGTATTTCCTCAGAAATGCTTGTGCATATCAGAGTGCTTCAGTGTTTTACCAGCTAACCACTCAGCTAAACCATCAGGGCAATACTAATCAGATTTTTAGCTGTGATCCACAGAGTATTTTTTTTTACTGTGTTCCTGGTTCTTCTTTCTCTCAGAAGCTCCCACAGTCAAGCTAAGTAACTACTGCATTAAATAAGGGAAAGATTAAGGTGAGTCCACAGCAACAAGTTATGAGACAAGCAGAAATGCAAGGTCAGATCTAAAGGCTTAGTTTTGGTCCTGCTCATGTTCAGTCAATGAAAGTTATGAGTAAACGTAAATTATGCTCTTCATGGAAAAGAACAGTAATATTAGGACTCATGGTACAGAAACTGACAAAAAAAAGAGAATCTTTTCTACGTATGTATTTCATCACTGCAATTGTACAGCAATGGTGACTTACTACCTGAAAGGCCAAAAGGTCATGACACATGTCTATCTTAAAAAGCATTTGTCTCACCAAAGCATGGACCAGAAAAATACATTCCAAGTCTCAAGATAATCTAGTGGTCAACACATGTCTCAAAGCAGTAGAAATGACGTTGATTAAAATACATGTGTAATAACAGTATTTTATTCCAGGCTACAAATGAAGCCAGCAGTTAGTGCAATAATTGCTAGTTTTATGTGAAATCATTATTAGAACTTACTAGAAATCCATAATTCACCCCCCATACAGAAAACCCCAGTGTTTGAAAGACTGATCAATGCAAACCAATGAAATGGACATGACCAAAACAATTTAAAATTCCATTTCTGGGTATATTGAACAGTCATTCTCCTTAGCTCCGTCAAGCGCCCTTTTTGAGAGCATGTTAGTTTTTTTACACACTAAGAAGATGATTCAATAGCAACAAAGCTGTCATTAGCAAATTCTCTTCTGCCTCTTTGTTAACACAGTTGAGCTGCTGACATACTTTACCTCCTTGGTAAAAATTCCATCACATTCTCTCCTGAATACATGTTGGAAATTCATCTCTTCTACAGTAGCAACTAATCATTGCAAGTTACAGAAACTGATTACAGCTGGCAGCCTTTTTGTGTTTTCACACTATCAGTCAGAAAGCAAGCGGCACAGAATCTATGCTTTGGTACTTTCACATGAATTTTATCGCAGGAAGTAAGGGCATAGCTCTGAAGACTTAGGAGTTTACTACTGCCAGTGATAATCTTGAGTACAGAAATTTCTATAAAAAGGATCACAAGGCCAAAACCACTTATCAAAGAAACATTCTTTTCTAAGTGTTTAAATAAATTTTTCTTTACTACCCAAAAGACTGGATACTCAGAGGAAGACAGAAATCAGTTTAAGCATATGGAGCCAGACTGTGTTTACTCCCTGGAAAAAACTGTCCCCCCAAAAGGAGCTGGCAGGATAGTTTACCCAGAAGGGAGAGTAGCTGATCACCATGTACATTAAGTGTTGCATATTCTACACAATTTAGTCTTTATTCTATGAAACAGCAAAATTTACCTTGAAATGCTAATAATGTTGAAAACATAGTGTACAAAAAGCCAAGAACTAATGTTTACCAAAATGCACAGACTACTCCAGCAGATTAACACATGCCCAGTTTAGAGAGCTCCCGGTTTACGAATTAGGAAATTCAGGCATACAGAAACAAATGGCTTGAGATGGTTTCTTTAAGCAGGTGGTCTGTGCAACAGGATTCCCTATAACTGTTTCTGTGGTGACATTTAAGCTTTCTAAAACATGAAAAAGATGGCCAGGCTCTCCCCTATGAAAGTTCTAGGTGATGATATCTTCATTTTAACATTTTTCTGTTAATATCTGAACGAGCTGAGAAGACAACTGCATGGACTGAGAAAGTGTAAAACATACTGGAGAAGTAAAGAGTTGACATTTTTCTGATGTTTAAAATAACTTGTCATCTAGCAAGGAATCTAAGCAATCATGTCTTCTATAGTTATGAGTAAGAAAAAGAACCACTCCTACTAGTGTTTTACAAAATAATATTTAGGATTTTGCCTCTTGGGAAAAAATGTTCCCTCCCAAACTACAAATAAAAATACTTGAGACAAGAGAAGAACTTTACAGAAGAAATGTATCATGAAACAGATAAAACAGCTTTTCAGAACAAGGATGCTAAAGGGCAATGGAAGAGTAAATTCACACATCTTCCACTGAAAGTTCACTAAAATGTTGAGAAGGAAAAAACACTTTTTACATTACCTTAGGATAAGCTCATCTCTAGGTAAAACCTTAAAATCTGCTTCACTAAGGCGAACCTATGAAGAAAAAAGAAAAGCATAACTTATCAAGCTGTCATGATTACCTGGAAGGGTGAAGTCACAATTAATTTTACACATACCTTCTTTGGGAGAGGTTCTTCATTCGTCATTGTGAACTCTGAAGGGAGAGGAAAAAAAGGAATTTTATTTAGTGTAGTTTCTAGTGTACATGGAACACTGAACAAGTCTGAAACTCGTACTTCCAGCCCTAATTTTTTTTAATTTGCAGTATTACACCACTGAAATATTGGTTCCACAAAACGCAGCACCAGAGTACAAAACAACACTACGACAAGTTTGCTCCTGTAATCTAGATACAGTCAGATGCATCTTTTCTAAAAGTTAACTAAAACTTTCTATTTATGTCTAAAAAGCCAATCAGTAATCAATTCTTCCTATTTAACTAATCAAAACCACCCAACTTTGTATCAAACTGACATTTAGTATGTGCCTACATCTACATAACATTGCATTTTACAAGGTAAAGGATAATCAGGGTCTAAGGAAAGCGATTTATACTACTCCTCCTCCTCTTTGTAATAAAAGAGAATCATTTGTGAACGTTACAACATGTTTTTGCAAGTACCTATTCTCTTAAGATTCCAATAAACAGGAAGTATTAAAACCCATGTGAATATTCCCAGGAAAAGATGCAAAATAAATGGCTTAGACAGACCATCAAACTGAATTCCTCTTGTGCATACAGAGCACAATAGGACTGCATTTTACTAGGTTAAATATTCTTACTGCCCTGAGTTACAGGACATGCTTCCTTATCTCAAAAGAGCAATATATAACATTTTCTATAGCTGTGATTATGTAAAATGCACTGAGTTCATCAATCTTACAGGCATTCAAGTAATAATGAATGCAAGGTTTGCTAGAAGCATGCATCTTTGCAATACACCTTCAGTGGAAAAGTTGCATATAATTTTAAGAGTTGACAAGCTCGTGAAGCTGCTACAATGCACATGTACCAGGGAAAGGACGTGTCAACTCCTTCGTTGCGCGCACTTAGCTTCAAAGAAAAAATGCTCTTAAGTAGTAGATATTTTATTTTCTCAATGATTTTTATGGATTACCTTAGTATTTTCAGAATGACACTCAATGAACTAATTTAACTTTTCCAAATCCTAAAACTGTTCATCAGTAAGACAAGCAATTCCAATGAAGTAGAGCCTTTTCAACCTCCACTAACTGACACCACTGACAACTACACAGCACCCTACCAAACAAGGTCCTGGTTAGCAACAAGCAAAACAACCAATACTCACACTCCTTTCCTATAATAAATACTGACATTAGAACCCACAGAAAGAAAACATTCAGTAGAAGCATCTCACTAATGAATGGCAGCTTCCTGTTGCTAGCAGGCATTTAAGTGCTTCCCTAAACTAAGAGGTCCCCTCCACTCCCACCCCCTTCCCTCCCACTCACAAAAAGTTACTCAAACATTTTACTTGAACTTCTGCATGCAGCTCCTTATTTGAGACTGTCTTACCAAAAATATACCTTAAATATAAAATACAAGCATAAGAGACTACTGATACAAATTCCCAGTGCCCAACTCAGTCATTCAGAGTAACTGGAGATTACAGAGGGAATGCTTGTGACCCCTGTATTTAGGTTGCCACCTCTTCCACTGTAATTTTCCTAAAGATTTTTAGAATTTTTAATTCCTTTGGAGTTTGGAAGTAGTCTTAAAGATTCCAGCTAGTGTTAAGTTTCTGACAGAGAGAAACATGCTTTTCAGATGTCCCACACAGCTACAGCTAACACTGATTAAATGGTGCACGCATTGTCATTACATGTGTGTTCCTCAACAACATACCAGAAGCACACAAATACCAAAAAAGGTGAATTTCCCCAAAGACTTAGCTTGTAGCTCCTGCTGCAGCATACAGCAATTATAAACATATGATTGCTGTCACAATCATGACTACAAAAAAAATCAAAGGTTGATGCTTCATCCAAAGGTAGTCAACCTTGCATCTCCAGACCTGACACAAAATTCCAGCACCAGACCAGGCTACTGTAACCTCTACACCCAGCACATCACCATTTACAAAAACACCTCTTGCTTTCAGACGACAGCACAAAAGTGAAGGCTGAAGTTATGGACCACTGCATTAGAACTTACTGTCTTACTACCACCTGTTATTATGTACCATGATAGAACAACACACTAAAAAATAAAAAAACACTAGCTAAAAATATTCTGTAGGTTATTCTGGAAAAGTTAGGTTGATAATATCTACAGATAAACACTTAGCACTCTTTCCACACATACGAATTTCAACTCACTACTGCCCTGCAACAGCTTTTTGGGAACCTGGAGTAACTTACTAGAAGCTTAAGCATTTATTACTGCTGTATACTGCTATCGTTGTGCTCCATGTTTCTCAGAAACATTAGCAGCACCAGGCTGCTACAGCAACGGTGACAGGGATTTGCCTTAATTTTCTGTTAATGAACAAGTGAATCTGTATGCTACAGACAACAATGCTGCAAGTGAAATGTTCATTCTTTGAATTTAATACAGTAAGTTCTCAAGCAGCGTGCATCAAGAGATGCCTCTTATCACTCGGCTCTCCTCTAAAAGACATCATCTCTCTCCTACCCATATCAGAAATAATTTGCAAGAACACAATGAAGTGTTATTTTCTACAATAAAAAGAATCAACGTAAACAACATTCCTGCATAACTGACTGGAACTAACACGATTATATTTTGTGATTTATATTATGAAGAGCTTCACTGTACTATCCTAACTAAGCACTTTCATGATTTTGCAGAAATACCGGCTGCCACACACCACTCCTTCTGCATTTCTGCTCCTGGCAACAAGCAATATAAAACCATACTCCATACTTAGAACAACACTGCCTAAAAATGCTTTTAGTGCCTGTGACAATCTCAGCGTTTTAGGTTTTCACGGCAGTTTCAATTGAAAGAGATGTGAAATGGGGAAAGCGCATTGTAATTTTAGTAACTCTGGTAGAAGCCCGCACACCTTTTCCTACAACATTTATAAAACACAGGATTTAAAAACTTTTTTAAAAAACCTCAATAAAGAAAAATAATTAAACAATATTAGGTATGAGGCTTTACTCGTTATACCCAAACTGAGTGTTATTTTAATGATAAGAAAAAACAGTTCCACGGGGAAAACCACAGCACGGGCTCCCAGCTCCCAAAGCATGTATGTCTGTGCATATATACACACACACATATAATTTACAGAATTGTTACGGTTGGAAGGGACCGCTGGGGATCACACAGTCCAACACGACCCCCTCCGCCAAGGCAAGATCACCTAGAGCAGGTGACGCGGGAACGCGTCCAGGTGGGTTCCGAGTGTCTCCAGAGAGGGAGACTCCATGGCCTCCCTGAGCAGCCTGTTCCAGTGCTCTGCCACCCTCAACGTAAAGTTCTTCCTCGTGCTGAGGTGAAACTTCTTGTGCTTTAGTTTATGGCCACTGCCCCTCGACCTGTCACTGGGTACCACTGAAAAGAGTCTCGTACCACTGACTTGGTACGCGCCTTTAAGATATTTATACGTATCAAGGAGATCCCCTCTCAGTCTTCTCTTTTCTAGAGCAAACAGGCCCAGCTACCGCAGTCTCTCCTCACAACAGAAACGTCCCACACTCCAAATCATCTTTATGGCCTTCCCCTGGACCCCCTCCAGTAGCTCCTTGTCTTTCTTGTACAGAGAAGCCTTTTGATATTTAAAAAGAAAAGCTCCACAGTAGCCCCGTAACTGGCCAGCCCTCACACCCGCCTCAGCAACCGCGGGGGTCCCGCCCCGCCCCACCCCCCC
>VXBT01001432.1:373884-398919 GCA_013400235.1 Oriolus oriolus | reverse complement strand
GCCGTGAGGGATGGAAGCGCCGCTGGGGTTCGACGCCCCAGGACCGCGGGCTGCCCGGTCCGTCCGTCCCGCCGGGGCGGAGCGCCTGCACGGCCACTCACCTCCCGCCCGCGGCGCAGAGGCCCCGCGCCCCTCGCACGCCGCTTGCCTGGGCCGCGCTCCTCCTCACATCGAGCGGGGGCTAAACGCCGCCACCTCCGCGCCTGCCGCCACCAGCTCCGCGGGCACCGTCGCCACCAGCAGCAGCTCCACGGCCGGGACCGCCGCGCCCCCCCCGCCCGAGCTCCCCCGCGCGCCGCTCCCGCCCGCTCTTTATTTGCGGGTTCTCTGCGCTACAAAATGGCGCCCAGGGAGGAAATGAGCGCCCGCCCCGCCCTGCGGGCGGCGGCTGCGCGCGCACCCAGCACGGGGCGGCGGCGAGAGGCGCCGCAGCGGTGCCGGGTCGCGGTGCCGGTACCTTGGCCTGCTTGTGGGGCGGCCGCCGCGACGAATCGTCGCTCGCCCGGCCGGGAAGCGGCGGCTCCCGCGGGTTATTAGAGCGTCGATTTAAAGACCGACTGTCAAACGGGCCGCGCAGCCCCCGTATCCCTGGGGTGCCGCGCGGCCTCCTGCCGGCAGGGGGCGCTGCTGTCCGGCCGGATGGGGCGAGCGGCTCCCGTCTCCCGCCAAACCGGCTTTGGGGAGCGGGAGCCCGGCGCCTCCTGGGAAGAGCGCTTGGCGCCTTCCCGGAAGGGTGTCGGGGAAGATGTGGTCTCTGGGAAGGAAAACTGCGCGCAGCAGTAAATAGAGTGCAAGATGGGTGCCGGGCTTCTCGGCGTGACTGCTGGGGCTGCCTGCCCGCCGGCCGCCGCTTGGCGGCGTCGGTGCGAGCCGGTGTCCTCAGTCGCTAATGAAACTAAACATCAGTTTCCTCGTTTCAGAATAAAAACCCGTAAAGTACAGTTTTCCCATTGCAGTCTAGCACTGAGCTGGCGCTTTAAAATAGAGTTTATGTTTCTTACTATCCGTGATGTCGCAAGCTGTGCTGTTGGGTAAATACTTGTGCCGATTGCCGGCGAAGTCGTGCAGTGGCTGCAGGCTAACTCAGTCTGACAGCTGGGCTGCACAGGTGAAATGGAATGTCACTCCCTGTGTCAGTACTGAAGGTGCTCCAGAGACCTCTCCTGACTGTTCCCGGTAGCAGAAGGAATATAATCACTGCAGAATAGAACCCGATGCACGTGGTCCCACATCCACATGTATGTGTATATATAAATACACAGATTTTTTTCGGTGAGAACTTAAAACGTTTAAAAACCATGCTGCAAGTGATTTGATGTGGCTACCCAAGGTGGGGTGGTAAGCTGACCACAAGGAGAAAGGACCTGAATAAATTCCTTTGAAGTCTTTCCTCATTTAAAAGTGAAAAGAGATAACGCTGTGGTTCTTGTACATTGTTTCCTGCTTCTGCTTTTCTTGCAGGTATTTGTTTTAAGCGTTCAAGATACCACTTAACAGATGAAGCCATCACAGGATATGGCAGCATGAGAGACGCACTGAAATATTAGAGTAGGCCTTAATAAGAACATTAATGTAGCAAATTGACTTGATTTCCTCGTGTGCAAATGTAAACATTACAGTACTAAAAATGCATATAAACCAAGCGGGAGAAGAAATTGAAACTTTTTCTACATAAAATAGATGCAGAAGTACACTCAGGGCTGCTTCTATTCTGTGTATAACATACCTAACATTTTCTGTGCATCAGTGGTGATTTAAACTCAAGATCTCCCTGTATTTTGTTTAGAGTTTGGCTACTTTTTGTTATGTTCAAAAACCAGACCTCTTTTGTGTCTTCTTAGTAGTACAGATAGAGGTCTAGCTCAGATGTACTCTAAGGTGTGGGATGGTAAACCTTCCATCATTGTTTGTGTCCATGAGCATGTGGAAAGTATTCCTGCATTTTTTACCCCTTGTCAGCACCTAGTTATTTTAAATTTATCTTTACAAGTGTAGATTACATTTGTGGGAAATATGCTAGCTGAGCAAGAGGCAGGCAGCCAGGGGCATGTACAGATAAGTGGAATCAGCCTGCAGAGCTTAATATTCTGGGATGCCTTCCTTCTGTATTTTCAAATTAGTAGTGTATTATCAGGCTACACCTCTAATTTTTGTTTAGGGAAATAAGGGCAACAATTTGGTAACCAGTCCTCTGATACCTTTGGGAAGAGGACATTTAACTGAAATACTCTTTTGTTCTGTTTGCATATCACATTACACAGTGAGAACTAACCTGGGACTTTTTAGAGCTGCTGGAACACGTGTTGACACCCGCCTTGGGTTGTGTTTACAGTGTGGTAACTGGAGTAAATTAGCTTTTCAAGTAATAGGTGGTATCATAACCCCCAGCAGCAGCATTGGTCCTTGGATGAGAGGGCATGCCATGATCTGTCCAAGCACCAACACAAAAGCCAAACTCATATAGTGATTCACCTATAATGATAAAATGGGATAGGAACCAGATTGTGAATGTGTGGGCAGAACAGCTCACCACTAGGTTTTAGGTTCCTTGAATGACAGTGTGTTACTCATTAACTTAATTATCCATTAGCTGGATGGCTCCTCCTTGGTTTTATGTTCTCAGTTCTGGGTTTCTGTTCCACCCCTTGGTTTCACACGGAAGCCCTCTGGACCAACACAAGTACCATAATGTTTCCCAGCTCTGAGGGTTTGTCCCCAGGGAAGGCAGGCTCTGAGGGAAAACGCTTCCTAGTGTAAAACACTCATAAAAATAATTAGTCTACAGCTCAGGAAAGCAAGGAATTAGGGGGAAAATGAGATAAAACCTTTCTCAAAAGCAAAAAAAAAAAAGAAATGTTTGGAGTACCGTACATACATTTCTTGGCATTTTAAAGGACCTGGAAATATCAGGAACTGAAGAAAGGCCAGTTGGCTCTTGCAAAGGCTGTCCTTGACTTGCAAGGACAGGACATGGAGCGAGGCAAACCCATGGTACATCTGCAGCAGAGAATGAGCTCTCAGGTGCACTGGAAAAGGCTGCTGCAGCCTACAGGTATGGGAGAAAGAGAAAATCTATGGATTGCTGCTCTGAGAAGAAAGTGATACAGAGAGGTCCTTCAGGTAACTAGTAGGTAAAGATCTGGGCAGCAGAAAGCCTAACTTTGACATCACTGAACTCTGTCTCTTCTAGAGAAGCTTCCTGAATGCTAGGCTGCAGGCTTAATGCTGTCTTTATATCCCCTTAGAATATGCTTTCATGGGTCTTAGTGGAGTTGTCACATATTTTTCTTACATCTTTATGGCAAGAAGTAACTCCTTCAGAAAGCTCTTACAAGGATTATTTTTTAACTACCAGTAATTTTTATCAGTTCATATATATATATATATATGTCTGTGTGTGTGCATATATAAAAACTCCTGGAACGTGTATAGAGTCAGCAGTATGATAATGTACGGCTACACAGACCCAATTTGATTTGCAACTCTTGTCTCTGATGGCAGCACTTGCAGTGCTCCCACACCCCTATGAATTGGTGTGTGCCTCAGAGTGGTCAGGCTTTTTTTCCTGTTAGAAACTGACCACACCAGTGAGTGAACTCCAGAGCTTGTCCTGAAGACATCCCCTGACTGGTAATCCATCCAGATACAATTACAACCAAATGGTGACTCAAGTTAAATTCATTTTTGGGGATGCTTGATAAATACTGCAAGCTTGCATTTGGAGTACCAGTGTGCACTTAGTTGCTAAGGATATAAGCCCAGGTGTTGACTATATTTTTTTTTAAACCATAGAAAGGCCAAGATAGTTTTTATAGTGCAAACACTTTCCTGTCTGAGGGGAAGACAACAATTTTTAATTAAACACCAGTTAGATTATGAACATTCCTTTACAAAGATGGATTCAAGGAAAACATAGATTGCTCTTAACACAGCCAAGGGCATTTCATTGCCTTGATTTCCAAGGACCCTGTCAGTCAGGTTGGAGATTGAGAAATTTTAGAAAATGTAGCTCTTGTCCTCACTGGGAAAACAGTGTGTCCTTTGAAACATGCCTTATGTGCTGAACCTACCCATAGACAACTGAATGTCAGTCCACTGCTAAGAAAATCTGGAAGAAAAACGAATTGTCTCTCTACACATGAAAAAAGGCCTGAAGGTGCTAAAGGTGTCCGGGAAGCCTGAGTGCCCTGAGCAGATATTAGTACCAATATTGGTGTATAAGACTTTAAAGACTAGAGAATTTGCTATTGCAGGAAAGTTACAAAATCTATTAAAAAAAAATTAGAATAATCTCATGTTAAGATTTATGAATTTAAAGTAATTGGGTTTTGTTTGGGATTTTTTTTCCTTTAAGAGGTGCAGCTTAGTTTTTATTAAATTCATATTCCCAACAAACCTGTTTTTGCAAATATTCATTGACCAAGTGTCAGATTTAAGTAAAAAAAAGCAAGGGCTTCACATTTTGGTAACAACAGTGATCTTTTTAAAGGTCAGATTTAGAAAAAAGTTATTTAGCAGGAGAGTAGATCAGTGAACACTGAAATCCTCTAACTTCTTTTCTATTTCTAATAAAACTGAGACACAGTTAGCAAATGAAAATGCAAAAATCTTTGCACCTTGAGTATTTCATGGAAGGCACTTGTCTATTTGATTGTGTTCATAGCAAAGTAGTAAATAAACTTTGTGCAACTGATAGCGAGTAAGCTTTCTGTTCTGAATTGATGACTTCATTTCCCAGAGTTTAGATTTCCAAGAAATGGCAAAATGTACCAGCATAGGGCAGTAGTTCGCTATTGAGTATTATGCTGCTCATTAACTACATTGAATTTAAAAGCACAGCTGCCTGCTCCCATTCAGTAGAGTTTTTTTCTGCATTTAAATAACTTAACTTTGATCTGTACCATGCAAGTTTCATAATTATTTGCCTTTGAGCAATTGCTACATTGTTTTGTTACGTTACATGCCCCTTTTATCCATTTCTTTTAATCCTGGACACCATCCAAGCAGAGTTAAATAGAATACTGCAAACCTGATAGACATACCAAGATAAAATTAATCTCTGTTGGTTTTGGGTGCCCCAATATCACAGCCTGGTTCATCACTAATGTTGATCTGCAAAACAGGTCTATTGGTTGGGGCTGGGAGCAAAGGTGCAGCAGGTCAGCTCACTGAGGTGAGCTGGTCTGAAGTCGCTAAGGCTGCTTCATATTTGAACTCTTTCCGTCTGCTAGTGAAGTGTGGGAAGGGAAGGGGCCGAAACCTCGCTTTATGTTTAATTCAGTATTTGTGGTGATATTTGTAAAATTTTGAATTCAGGAGAATCCTGTTCATAAGGCTTGCTTCAGGTGTAGTGTCAATTGTGGACTTTGAACACCTGCTGACATTTAATCTGAGCTCATCTCACGTTATTGAATTTGTATTTGCACTGATGACCTTAAGTTGTAATCAGTCAAATGTTACATTAAGAATGGCGTTTTGGTATTTGGTACAGTTGATAAACAAGGTTACTTGGTGCTGCCCTCATAGGTCTGTGTTACTCACTCTCTACTGAATTTTGAAAAGGTGCGGGGACGACATTCAGTCATAAAGCATTGCTCAGGAACCATACAATATTTTTCTAAAACAATCACTGTATTGCTTAAAATCCTACATTCCTGAGTTTTGCTTGTATGTTAGTTCTACTAGTTGCTTACTAATAGCCTTTTGAAAAGACACAAAACATGTTTTTCTCCTCCAGATTTAATCTGAGGGTTTTGTCAGTGTTACCAACTGCTCTGAGTGTACAGCATCATGAAAGAAAGGCAGTGGGGCATGCATGTTGCCAATTAATGCATCCTTTAATGCATCTCCTTAGGAGACTGACACATCGGTCCACCTAAGCATTTGGCTGCCTGTGGGGTTTTCCAAAGATTTCCTTTCCTGAAGATATCTGAGGGGATTCTTCTCTTGCTGATAGCTGGAAACCCCAAAGTAACTGACGAAATGTTATGACACATGGTTTTCTGCTTTTGCCTTACCCTTCACAAAGACCAAAAAGGAGGAATGTGTTTTGAGTGTTGGAGTCCTGCAGCATGGTTTAACAGAGTTATTGGTGAAATCTACGTCAGCACTCTTGCTCTCCATAGCTGAAGCAGGACTTTTTCCCTATCTTGTAATGCTGTAGCTTTTTACATTGTAAAGCAAGAACAGATGTTGATAGGAGTCAGAAGAATCTACCTCAGGTATTGTAGTGCTCCTGTTGCTCATTATGCCCATTATGAAGGTTCAGGTGTGTTTTATGGATGCAGGTTTAATACTGCCAAGTTCAGATTAGCCAACATGCAGGATATGACCACAAGCGTACTGGTGTGTTCAGTGCATATATAACCACATTTATGTTTGTCGGTGTTTGTCATCACATACTGTGTGCTTTTCTAGGACTTAATTTGTACTTCTGTTCTCCCCACGAAATCCTACGGAATTTTACCACCTGGATAGAAAAAAAAAGTCTCCCAACTTTGTGGCTGAGGTAGGAGCTACAGCACATTTTCTAACCATTTTCTTGGCTTTCAGATACAAATTCAATGCAGTGCTTTGGCTGGCATGTCCCTTAGGCCAGGTATCTGTGAATGAGGAAGGAAGGAGTAAGGACCAAAGTTCTAGGCTGTGCATAGACCAGTTATTTCAGCCCATGTAATTTTTTTTTTTAACTGTTGTTAGTTGCTTTGACTTACTTTCTTGGTTCCTCCCTTTAATCTGTCCCTTCTTCCTCCAGATACCTTAATATTGTTGCTCCCCACCTTGCATCTCGAGGCTTCCCACCTACATTTCCCCGCAGAGAAACACTCCTGCCTGCCCGCCCTGCTGTGGGTTGCGGCCACTGCTGCAGCCGCCTCCTCTCCTTCCAGCTCCCTGGCTGCCAGCGCCGCGTCCTTCCCGGCTACCTCGCCTTTCCCCTTGCAGCGTCGCTTCCCATGAAAGCAGCCTGGGAACAGCCCCCTGCTTGCCTCTTCGGGCAGGTCAGACAGGAACAGGTTTTGGGCCAGCGGCGGAGCACTGCCCATGCGAACATACGTATATTGTATAGATGTCAAGCTTCTGCTAAAATTAAGAAAAAGAAATAAAAAGGCCGAATTGGGTGTAGGTAATCTCTAGGCATCAGTTGCTGAGCAGATCAAACCAGCGATAGGCAGTTTTGTATATTTTAATTCAAATTATCATTCTTTTTTCCTGCTCACGCAGATCCTATGAAATGCCGTCATGAAATAAGCAAATTATCCTTAAAGAGACAATATAACAAGAGAGCACTTGACCCGCACGCTTTATTTTGTGAATAAGCAGACGGAGCTGGCGGCCGGCGGTGCGAGGCACCGGGTGTGCGAGCGGGGGGCACAGGGAAGCGACCGACCCCGGCAGCCCCGGCCTGGCCGGCGGAGCCGCTCCTCCCTCCGCCCCGGCTAGGAAGGGGCTGGAAAGCAGCCGGCCAAGACCCCCCTCGCCCCATCGATCGCCCCAGGGGGCGGTCCTGCCACGCCACCGCCAGCCCGGCCCCCGCGCTGTCCTCAGGTGCCCGGCTACGAATCCCCTGCTCGGGCTCCGTCCACCCGCCCCGCCCGGGGCGGGCGAGGGGCGGGATCGGCACCGCCTCCGTCTTCCGTCCGGCCGCGGCCGCAGCTCCCGATCGGGCTCCCGCTGCCGCTGCTTCACTCCCGCCGCCTCCGCTCCGCTCCCGCCGCCGCTGCTGCCGCCATGAGCGCGGACCCCGTCGTCTTCGTGTCCGCCGCCAGGACCGCCGTGGGTGAGAGGCAGCGGCGGGCGCGCCGGGTGGCGGATGCTCCCGCCGGGGCCGGGCGGGTGTCCGGGTGCTGAGCGCGCTCCCTCTGTGTCCTCCTCCCAGGGTCCTTCAACGGCGGGCTGTCGTCGCTCCCCGCGCACGAGCTGGGCGCCGCCGCCATCCGGGAGGTGCTGCGCCGGGCCGGGCTGGCCCCCGAGGAGGTGTCGGAGGTGATCCTGGGCCAGGTCCTCACCGCAGGTACGAGCCGGCGGCGGAACCTCTCCGCGGCCGCCTCTCTCCGGCGTTGTCCCACTGAAACAGCTCAGGTTTCACCTTCCAGGACGTTATCCCTTGCCATTGGGAACGCGGTTCCTTAACAAAGGACTTGAGAGGCATCGTGGCTGCTTCTCGATACGCTCTGGGTGATCGAAAGGATGGGTTTTCGGAAACGATGTTGCGGGGAGTAGTTCGGGGTTTTTTTAAATCCCTGAAGTGCTAACAGTGCATGTGTGAATGTCAGTTTCTTTTCTTTGTTACATTGTCCTTCTCACCTTGGTCATCTCAGCTCCTAAATTGAACATCCTAAGTAATGGTAACTGAGATTTTAAGAGCTAGGCCTCCATTTGTGTTTATCTGCGGGACCGACCTGCAAGATCTGTTATGCCACTTGTTTGGAGACAAATATTTTGATTTAATGAGAGAATTGTTTGTTTTGAACTTGCTACTCTTTTTTCCAGGGTAATGTTTAATCGGCAGAGTCATAGGCAGGTTCGTATTTTAAACATGGAGGAAGGAAATATATATTTTTGTCTTAAAGATGATTCAGATTTTTCTATATTTTTAGCTCACTGAATGATGTGCTCTCCTTGTCCTTTTCTTTGCATACCAAGAGCTTTGGCCTGGGGAGATGGAGATGAACAGTGTTTTCTTTGAATATAGTGATCCTATTATCTCCATCGGGATCACAACAAAGACTGGAAGCTTTCAGGTCCATCTGTGCATAGTTGTGCTTTTGGGTTCCACATGAACTTTCAGGGAAAGTGGACTGCTGGTGATGTACAGAAGATGACAAAAAGAAACACTTCAGCAAGTAGTAGTTTCAATGATTCCTCATCTTACACATACAACAGGCTAGGGCTGATCTGAAGTAGTGTTTCATCTGACCTGGCATCAAAAGCAGAGTTGCAGATATAAAACTGTCAGTAGCAGGTATTTATTCATTGATATAAATGAGAGAAGCTTCTGTTTATAGATTACTGCTGGGCACTTCTCTACCTACCAGCTGAAAGTAGGAGTGAGCTCTAAATTTTGGTGGAATCGGGGTATTGTTGTGAAAAGTGGCAAGGCAGACCTTTATTTTTTAAGAACAGACGAAAAAAAAAACCTGCTGCCTGTTCCCACAGGTGCTGGCCAGAACCCCGTCCGGCAGGCCAGCGTGGCTGCGGGAATCCCATACTCTGTGCCCGCCTGGAGCTGCCAGATGATCTGCGGGTCGGGCTTGAAGGCAGTGTGCCTGGCTGCTCAGTCCATACTGACGGGAGAGTCCAGCATCGTGGTCGCAGGAGGCATGGAGAGCATGAGCAAGGTAAATCAGAGGATTACACTCACACTGCACTGACGTACTGGGAGCAAAGAGCCCGATGTTGAAACCCTGCGTTTCCAGGCTGGTGCCTGGAGGCTGATCAAAAGGGTCGCTGCGCTTGCGAACGAATCTACACATACAGCAGTTGACTTCAGTAGCGTGCTTTTAAAAAAAAAAAAAGACCTCATACTGTAGCTACTGAAAAGGTGCCCTGCAAACACACACTGCATTTAAAATTCCATTTTCATTTCCATCTAGCCCTGTTGTGGTGAATGATTTGACTGTGACAGCTGGCGATTGACAGGATGTTTGTATAGCAAGAAGCCCAGGGAAGGAATAACTGAAAATGTTATTGTTCACCAAGCAATTAGAGCTTGGAAAGAAAGCAAAGCAGTTTTATTTCAAGGTGTTCATCCCAAGGCTGTATTCAGGAGGGGGTCTGAGACGGTGGTCTTATGCCCAAGAAATGGATGGCCTCTTCTGCTAGGGCTCAGCTGCCTGTTCAGAGAGTGATGTTGATATTCCCTGGCAGCAGAGTGCAATTGGGATCTACCTGGAGCAGGCTAGTAGGATGGAGAGCCACAGCCATGTGGCCCCAGGAATGATAGATTTGGTCTGTGGAGAGGAAACAACACTTGCAGTGTGCTGATCTGCTACCAGGGGAATGCAGAGGCCAAATGGCATGCCAGCTGGCAGGCTCTGGAGGGACAGGCAGAGCGGGCAGCTGGAGAGACTGCCAAGATTTGGGGTGGGTACCTCCAGCCACCAGGCAGGGGTCTGTCTCTTCAATGGTCTGGCTGAATTGTGTACTGGAGATGTAAACATCTGACTCCTTTTGAAATACCCTCTTGCAGGCTCCTCATGTCATTCACATGCGAGCTGGGGTGAAAATGGGAGAGGCTTCCTTGCAGGACACTATAATCCTTGATGGCCTTACAGATGCTTTTTATCAGTATCATATGGGCATAACAGGTGAGTGATGACGGTCCATAAAATGGAATGGAGTGAGGGAAAGAATTCACTGACAGGAAGTTCCAGAAATCTGAAGTTACAAATAATGTAAGGTTTCAAGCTGTCCTTATGTTGTAGTCATGAAAAAGAAAGAAAGAAATACATAATATTGAAAGACATTGAAGGCATTTTCCGTTTTGTTTGTAGAGCTACTGTTTTGGGGTTTTCTTCTGTCTGAGCTAATGTCTCTGCATCTCTTCTACATCTGAGAAATTTAATTTCAGGAAAAAAAAATAAACAAAATAATCGCTGTATGCAACTGGAGCATTCAGCAGCACAGATTTGCAGTGGAGGGGAGTTACGTAAAGTGTCCTGTCGATGTGCGTGGTTCTGCAAATTCAGGTTATTGCACCCTGGATGGGATGGTCAGCCAACTGCTTTTCCAGACCCTGCTTATGAAACAGTGACTTCAGAACTGTTCCCGTTTCTGAAGTGGCTGTAGAGAAATCTGAGCATAGTAATTCAGAGAAGCAATAAACTAGAAAAGCTTGTTTGCATTTGATTTAATTTGATATATACCTGGGAGGAGATTCCACACAGAAATTTTCACACTCAAGTGAAAATATAGTAGAGAATCATGAGTAAACAAAGTAAACAAAATGAGGAAATCGGAATGAAAACCATTCAACAAACTCAGCTGCTTGCTACAGCAAACATTAATGACTACATTTGTGCTTACAACTTTGCAACTTAAAATTTTGGCATTTCCTGATGGCAGTTTGCATTTTGTTCCTCTTTCAGCTGAAAATGTGGCCAATCAGTGGCAAGTCAGCAGAGGGGAACAAGACCAACTTGCTGTACAGTCACAAAACAGGGCAGAGGCAGCACAGAAAGCTGGCTATTTTACAAAAGAAATTGTTCCTGTTCTTGTACCTTCTAAAAAAGGTAAGTGTGAGTGGATAATGAAAGCTGATTTTAAGGAAAAAATCTATTTTCTGCTATGTCTTCTGTAATCAGTGGATGGTTTCCCACTTACACAGCCTTTTTTATTGTAGCCTGTTGCTCTCTTTTTCAGCTTTCAGTAGTTATATTTTAAGTAAAAGAGAAGCAATGCAAATGTGGAATATCTCAGTGTAGCTTTCTGCAGATACTACCACTGTGTTTTACTGGAGACAGAATAACAACCTTGACAAAACACTGACTTAACATAGGCTTGGATATGGTACCAAAATCAGTATTTTTCATTTTGTTAAGATTCCTGCTGCACCAAACTTAAAACAGTCATGTTGATCTGGCAAACCTTGCCCTCCTAGTAAAATATACAGTGACAGTAATTAGGGTTACTAGTTAATTACGTAGTCAGGTTACATATATTGGGTATGTTTCTCTTTAGGTGAGGGATATAAACAGACCTGTTAAGATGCTTGAGCCAAAGGTCTGTTTCTAGAGCAGGGGAATTCCCCAGCTCCTTGTGAGTTAGATGCAAAGACTAAATTTTCGAAAAAGAAATCAAGAATCAGTTGTTCAATATTTCCATTGAATAGAACCTGCAGAAAAAGTCCTGGCATTAGGCAGGCTACAAGCTAATGGAGGGCTTTCATGATACCAGTTTAGATGATATTTAATGACACTTGACTACTCTTTGTAACAAGATTTCTGGAAGTATCATTTGAAATACAGCTTCCTGCTGAAAGAGAAGCTGTTGGGTTAGGAACAACAAGAACGGTACCGACTTTTGCACAACTAGAGAGTATTTTAGCTGCCAGTGTTTGTCTTAGAAAACCAGAGCTGTCTGCCCTGCTAGAAGGAGCTAGAGGGTTACAGCCATTTGTTAAACTGCCTTGATTTGGAAGCTGTCTCCAGAGTAAGAATGTCTTGTTGGTTGAAAGGAATATGGTGTATATTCCCACTCAGCCTGTTGTTTTTGCTATCTTTCTGTTTAAGATGTGTGTGTGTGATTAGACCCTCCTGTGAGCATAATGCTCTGTTTTGCAGGTCCTATAGAAATTAAAACAGATGAACACCCTCGACATGGGAGCAACTTGGAAACAATGGCAAAGTTGAAGCCCTGTTTCCTGACAGATGGAACTGGGACAGTAACAGCAGCTAATGCTTCAGGTTGGTCCATCTGGCTTAAATGAAATGGGAAAGAACAGTAGCTGCTTGTGGCTCAAGGCAGGGTCTCTGTGAGGCGTGTGGCTGCTGTGTATTTACTGCTTTGCAGGAAATGGCAATGTGTTTGATAACGTAGGCAGCACTCCATTTTAGATGTGGTGCAGGATTTCTTTACAGAGTCATGTTTTGTTTCCTTGTTTTCTATGAAACAATACAAGAGTTTGGACAGCAAAAGCAGTATTTGATAGGCTGGAAAGAATATTTCCTTTTAAAACTGTCTAAGGGTTTCTGATACTGCAGATCTGGAGAATGGAAGACTTAATGACTCATGTTTGAAAATGTTACTCCTGTGGGACTGCCACAAGCAGCTTTTAAACATCTTCTGTTGTCCTTATGCTGCCCCTTCTAAAGCCTGCCTAATAGATCTGACGTACTTCTTTTTCAGATTGTACTTTGATTCTTCCACCAGCTGCTTTCCAAATGGAATCACAAATGTGTCACGTTTACAGCAACATAGTTTCAAGTGTTTGTGGCCTAAACTGACCGAAACCAATAAATGATTTGTGATTTTTGTTTTGTCTAGATTGTGACCTTATGCAAGCAGGAGAAAGTGGTGCAGAAGAAGCCGTAAAGCCCAACAAATACATACAATTTCTTTGTTATTCCACAGGTTTAAATGATGGAGCTGCAGCTGTTCTTCTAATGAAGAAATCGGAAGCTGCTAGGAGAGGTCTTATGCCTCTGGCTCGGATTGTATCTTGGGCTCAGACAGGCCTAGATCCATCTATTATGGGAGTAGGGCCCATTTCAGCAATAACGAAAGCTGTAAGTAATCACTTATCTGTGTATCTATTATGTTAAAACTTTTGCTTGTAATTGCTTTTTGTTTTCTGGCCATGTCTTGGTTTTGCCCTGTTCTAAAGGAAACTTAGTAGGAAAAAAGTAAACTATGTGAAAAAAATACTCAAAATAGTGTAGTATATAAGATTAGGAATCCTAGTGCTACTAGGGTGGTACCTACTTGTTGGAAAAAGAAAATCCAAATGTATAGGTGTATGAATAGACTTCAGAGCATAAACTAGTCAGGTTTGTGGAAGGGTACCTAGATAACCTGGGAGGCTGAAGATCAAATTTCAGGGATGCATATAACTAAACAAATTCAGGGATAATTTGGTCCTGCTGTGATATGGTTCTGATGCTGCGTCTGGCCCGGTTAATTTTCACATCATTGCCAGATTGTATTTGCAATAGTACAACATTGAGGGAAGGGCCACCGAGTGCCATTAGCAAATGGGATGGTGCCCTTTGTGTTTCAGTTTGGCCTGCAAAAAGCTTGGAGCTCACAAATTGGATTCCTTTCAGGTGTAACTGAACAGGAAGGTGCATTCCAAAACCACATCTATCATGCTCAGACCATTACTGCACCCACTGATGTGCTCAGTCCACAGGACAAGGTTCTCAATGCCCCTGCTGGTACCACACTGCTTTCTAATACAGATGTACCCCTTGGCAGCCCCAGCTGATTATTCATTAAAGCTTAGCTATGAAACTGAGCATGAAAAGAGCTCTTGTACAGCTAAGAACAGATTTGCTTTAATGTTCCTTATTTTTTTTAATACTGTGTAAAGGCCTTATTTTGTTCACTTCTGAAATGTTGTCCTGGCAGTGTGGAGCTCTGATTTGAACTCACCCAAGCTCTGTGGCTTTTGACAAGAAAATCAGAATGTAATGTAATCAGACTGTAATGCTAAAGCTTTTTCTTCTCAGATCTCAAACTGTTCTTTAAAAATGAAGACTGCAGTAACTGCATATACAGTACAGAGTTTTAGTTTAAACTGTGGAACAGACAAGCTGTGCCTATAACTGTATAGATACTATGAAAAAGGGCACACTACTCCTTCATAGAGCATGGTCCTAAAAACACCAAGGTCATGGCTTTGATCCCTATATGGGCTTTTTACTTGAGAGTTGGACTCGATGATCCTCATGGGTCCCTTCCAACTCAGAATATTCTGTGATTAAACTTTGTATTGTGTGTTATCAAGTGTTCACACTCTCCATATATTATGTTTAACACCTCAGAATTTTAGAGTAGCACTTTATAGTGAGAGAATGAGTATGTTATACATTAAGTGTTACAATAATGTAGCATGTATCTTGAGCTTTTCCCAGAAGTATGGGATACTCCATACCGTCTTTATTTTATCTAGTAGAAAAAGGCTCTCCTCCTTGACTATAGCCTCGGAGGTGCACCAGTCTGGCTAGCCTAGGTTGTGAAACGCCATTGCTGATGATTCTGCTGATAAAGTATTGCTGTTAGAAACAAAGTGAGTGGAAGTAAAACCTACGTGAAACATGCCTAAACCTGTACCAGAGTAGGCAATTGCATCACAAGTTTATCAAGTGAAAACATGAGCCAAACCACCTTCCAAAATAGTCACCTATGAAAAGCTTGAAGTGGCAACTTTCAATCTAAAGCCAGGAGAGACTGGACAAATTAGATGTGGTGCTGATCACTAATGGTTGACACCTCACTATTTCCTGTATAAAAGTCTCTATTAAGTAGAGACTCCCTAATGGAGTCAGACCATGTCCTAAAAAATTGCTTTTAATCTGTTAAAGCCTGCTTTTGAATCCAGTGCTTGTTTTAGTAAGGGCACCAGGTACAGTTTAATTTTCACAATTGCACCACCACCACTACATGTGTAAAATTAGTCAAGATTTTTACAAGCAGCCAGCATTGTTACAGCACACTGTACTGACTTGTCTTGACACTGAAGCTTTGTCTGTAGTCTTCAAGAATTCTGGCATCAACACTGGCTAGAAAAAATTGTTTTCCTTCAAATTTTTCAAAGTGGTACCTTCAAGTCACCCAATTTACATCTTAGGAAAAGCTTCCTCTGGTGCTAAGGAAGACCCAAAAGATAATAAGGTCCTATTTGTATTGTTTTCTCAGATTGACAAAGCTGGCTGGACTCTGGAACAAGTTGACGTGTTTGAAATTAATGAAGCCTTTGCATCACTATCTGTTGCAATAGCAAAAGAACTGAAAGTAAATCCAGAAAAGGTAATGAAATTTGTAGGCTGGCATTAGTTTGCCTTCTGTAACTCAAACTCGTCTCATTCTGTGCATCTGGCTTGTAAGGGCAAGCACAGCTCTTGCAATCACTTTAAAGCAAATAGGGTGGGAGCCCCAGCAGGCATTTCCCTCACACTGCTCTGTCCGCTGGCTTTGCTAGCATTTTCCCAGCTGAACAAGTTCCAGCATTGTTGCAGTGGATTTTTATGCAAATCTAGGCAACTGCTCAAGCATACTTAATTCAGAATTTGAAATTGCTGCTGCAAGTATATTTGCCACAGTATTCTTTCAGTGATGGCAAAAAACATGGGTATTACTCTCCCCTCCCTAAATTCACCTCAATTATCTTCAGAGTGAAGACAGGGCCCTTGCAGAAGAAATACTGATTACCAACTGTTGCGCTCATATGCATTTTCTTGTATGAAATGGTGTTTGTGGTTTCAAGCTCACGCAAAGTCAAGGGATCCCAGTGAAGTCATTGATGTTGAAAGTCAGCTAAGATAGTTAAATGTCTAGACTGTCTATATTGGCTTTTTTTATTTTGTTTTAGATCAACATACACGGTGGAGCTATTGCTCTTGGCCACCCTCTGGGCGCCTCTGGTTGTCGCATCCTTGTAACTCTTCTATACGCGCTGGAACGAACTGGTGGAAAACGTGGTGTTGCTGCTCTCTGTATAGGAGGAGGAATGGGAATAGCCATGTGCGTTGAGAGATAAATGAGAGAATGAATGAACAGCTAGTGTTAACTAGCTTTGAGACATTTTACTAATAAACTTCTAATAATGGAGCTCACATTTTGTTTGTTTTGCCTAAAATTCAATAAACTTACACCATTACTTTTTGACACTCAATCACTGACTTGACAAAGACGTTAGTGGTTATTGCAGGCACTCTAGTTGTTAACACACACTAGAGCTTAAATTCTCACTGCAAGGACCAAACTTGCTTTCAAAAATTAAGTTTGTTCACAAGAAAATAGCAGCAACATTCAACCACTTGTTTTATTAACATTTTAGTTATAAGAGTGGGAAGTGTAAGTGAAACAAACATAAATAAAGCCTAAGTTATTCTTCAAGTGCTCCAGACTGAACTGCATCCTCATAGCACCCTCCTCTCTCTTCTTTAGTTTCAGGGTGCAGTTTAATAAGGTCATCAATTCGAAGAATAGTAATTGCAGCTTCTGTTGCAAACTTGAGGCTCTTGGTTTTGACCATGGTTGGTTCAAAGACACCAGCTTGCTTGTTATCACGAGGTTTTCCATTGATCAAGTCAAGACCAATCCTGCAAAGAAGGAATGCTGTCAGATGGAGAGGGACAAACAGCAGAAATGCAGCTGGGAGTATGCTGTGTAACTACTGCTTCATTACAGCAATACATACATACAACTGAAGGGCAGGGGCAGAGGAGTTCACTGATAGCAGACATTCTTTTTTTACTATGCAAGTCATGGTTGAGTGAACTGGGAGAACAATTTTCCATCTAGGTCACCAACCCACATCATTTTTACTAGCTTTCTAACAGAGAGATACTTGCCATTTCAGATTTTTGCGATCTGGGTTAACTTGAGCCTCGTTGTGGAATGCTCTTAACTTTGCAACAAGATCTGTGGCATCCTGAGCGGCATTTACTGCCAATGTATTTGGAATTACTAAGAGGGATCTTGCAAATTCTGCTATTGCAAGTTGTTCACGTGACCCCTAGAAAGACGAAAAAATGTTTAAACCAATAGCTACAACAAGAGAGGAAAAAATTGCAGCTATGATGAAGTACAGCACTAACAGGTACGGGTTTGCACATGCAAAACCAGTGTTTGGGTCAAAGAACCATAGAGTATAATTATCAGAGGAACAATTAACTCATATCCTCCATTTTAAAGAACCATCTTAGATTCTGTAAGATGATTAAGTTTTCACGAAGCACAGAAATGATTTCTAATAGATGAAAATAAATGCTTGGAGATTCATTGTGCAATTCTAACGCATACACACCATTGCTTCTTTCTGCAAGACTTACCATGCTGGTTGCATAATTTTCAAGATATATTGAAAGTGCTGCCTCTACAGCACCACCACCTGGGACAACAGACTTGGATTCCAAAACCCTTTTGACAACACAGAGAGCATCATGTATAGATCGTTCCATTTCGTCACACATGAAGTCATTGGCTCCTCGTAAGATAATTGATGCTGAAGTACGAGCCTTTGTACTAAGGAAAAAAGGAATCAGGAGTCAGCTGTGTTGAATGGAACCTAAATTAAAATTATTCTTGGTACATTTTTTCTTCTAAAGTCGAGTTCAGTTGAGCCTCATTCTTTCAACATTTAAAAGCAAATCTTAACATTGTTATGCCCCCTGCAGGATACATACATTGTAACTTAGTAAGTCAACATTTTAATTTCTAACATGCAAGAACCTAGTTTTAGTCTTTTAAAGAAAGCTACCTGTCAAAGTATGGTGACAAGATGTTTTCCCATCAAAGATGGGAAAGTGTACTTGGATATTAACAAAGAGTCCTTTTCCACAGCCCTCAAGTAAGCTAATGACTGCCAATGTTATAGAATAGGCTGTCACCACGTACCTGACACACAAGTGCCATGGGCAGAGCATTTCATTCACACACAAATGACACTACAGGAGCACGAACACTCAGAAGGGATACTGAAGCAGTGGAAAAGTAATTATCTGAAGTATCTGAAGCTCATTAAATGAGCTGATACTCAAGTCTTCAGGTACCAGACAGCAGTGACACCAGCACAAGTGAACACTGTCTTTCACTACAAATGGAAAGATTTAGCTCGGCACCTCTTTATTCAGATGATATCTATTTCCCTTCACTGTCTGTAAAGGGAAGCCAGTTTAGAAAAATTTGTTTATAAGCAAAAATTTAGGTAAATCTGTCTAGCAATCTGATTGTCTCATACACTCTGGTTGACAAAGAGTGTCCAGTTCTAGCAAAAGAAATCAAATACTGATACTTTCACCTCTAATTTGCACTGGATTTGTGTAGCCTTTCCCATGTGTTTAACTATTCCAACCACTTAGATAGCATGAGGTAATCAATGGGATTTTGTCTTGAACTTAGCAGAGAACATATACAAAACTGAGTATTTTTAAAAGGATCCTTACTTCTTGATTAAAATCAGCTCATCATCGCAGATTCTCTCTTGAATCACCTCTTCTGCCTGTCCCAGCATTAATGCCTCAAAACTCTCCTCACCTTCAAGGTTTGCAAGGGTTGAACATATGGTTGCTTTAACGAACAAACAAAAAAGTGAAGTTAGCATTCAGTTCCTGCACATGATCCTTTGTCCACTTCCCAGAATAGGTGTACAGAAAGAAAAACAGAAATAAAAGCTGTGTTAAATAGATTTTTCTTAAACAGCACTTCTAGTTCTCAGGCAGCAATTCAGTATTTCAGTTTATAACTGATAAACTGACTGCTCCTTTTGTTCAACTTTTACAGTGCTTCCTCTTCCATGGCCAGTACAAGTTCCCATGCTTTACCACAATGAAAATATTTTCTTCCCAAATTTAAGAACTGACAGATAAAAATCTGTACAGGACCAGATTTTTTTAAAAGTATGTATTTAGTGATTTAGGAGTTCTTCATTCATCTTGAACTATCTAGACAATGTACTTAACTGTCTAAACAATGGCTTATGAATGCATGCATAATAAAGACTTCTAAATAAATACAGATTATGGCTCCCATTTCCACAAGAGGCCAGTCTTGACAGTGCAAGGCAGCTTCTTCTTCCCCCACTATAAATCTTCAGCAATCAAGTCTTACAGTGGTCATCTACTTTGACAAAGGTCACTTAAAAGCAACAGTAAAGCTAAAAAGAAGTTGCTCAGCTTTACTCATCCTGACCTTGAATGTTAAGAAGCTGTATTTTAAAAATCAGTAACAAATACCCTAACAACAGCTTCTACTTTGACGACTAAATTCAGAAACTAGTTATTCATACATAGACATACCTCCCGATGCCTTAGCAATTCGCTTAAGGTCCTTTTTTACAACTCTTCGTACTGCCATAGCTCCAGCATCAACGAAGTATTTCAGACACATATCATCAATACCTCCAGTGGTGAGAATAACATTGGCACCAGTGGCCAGAATCTTCTGGATTCTTTCTTTGGTAATATCTGACTCTCTGCAAAGATTAATGTCAAAGTTATAAAAAGGTATCCAAAAATATACCATCACATCCTGTCAGCCCATTTCCTGAAACCTTAATGCAGATCTCTGCAAGAATGGACCACTGCACAAACATACCTGCATTTCTTGAAAACTGACTTAATACTAGCTCTGCCTCCAGAAGTGAAGACTTCTTCCATTGGTATTTGGTATTGTTGGGAAATGTTAACGTTCAAAACATTTTTTACCTCTTGCACTCAGCCAAATCTATATCGAGCCACCTCAACTGAAGAAATCAAATCAAACCTGTGAAACCCACTGCCTCAGTTATTCAAGCTTCCACACACCTCTGCCTTATCTGGTCCAGCTTCTCAGGGTCTGAGATAACAACCTGAACACCAAGCTTCATTTTTGCTTTCTGCAGGCTGAAGTCAAGGCATGCAATCTTTGCATTAACTATTCTCTTGGTCATACCTGATGAAGAAAAATAAGCAAGAAGAATGATTTTGTCAAATAGAGTTAACAGAACATCAAGTTAGCATTACAGATTAAAATTAACGTTACTTTCACATTTCAGATTTCTACTGTTTACTTCTCCACCTCCAGTTCTGCCCTACTGCAGAAAAACGCTAATAAAGACTTTCCTGTGTTACCATTTTATATATGGTCCCCAAAACGTGAATGACCATGACAATCTGACTTATCAGTCTCACATGCTCTACGCTACCTAATCACAGCACAGCTCTGCTAAATGGAACAGTTCCCCACAAATCTGCCACTGGCTCCTCGCAAGGGAAGTGCGCAAGTTCCACCAGACCACAATGCTACCTCGCTGACACTGAGCTACAGCAACTTACCAACACCTTATGGATCACTGCTAGCTGGCAGAGTCTAGTCTAAGAACCACTGGTGAAGTGCAGTATTTTGTGCTCTCGTTTAATTGTTCTGGAACTGAAAACCCACGTGATTTGCAACGAATGCAGTCAGTACAAAGAGCCACACAGAAAGACGAAGAGGACTGAGCTGACACAAAAGATTTCTGAAACACAGCCTGTTCTTACCCTGTGAGCCCACCACGCAGTTCAGAGCGTAACCGTTCACAAGAATGCTCTCTTTTTGGCTGCGGCCATGAGCCTTCAGAACATTAACTGAGTTGATGGGGTACCGAGCCTGACCCTTCTGATCTGTGTATTTAACTGCCAGTGCAGCATCCACCACCATGTTAGCAAAGAAATCACCATCACTGAAAGGCTGTTAAGGTTAAATCTGAAGAAGGAAACTGGTATTATGCTTAAGAAAAGAAAAACCCAAAACAAACCATAAACAGAAATAAATGACAGTGCCAAAACTAAGTTTCCAAAAAAGAACTTGAGAAAGGCACGAAAGTGCTAGCTCTCTTTACCATTGTCTCAAAGGAACGAGTCATTCTAAAAGCTGAAACACTGCTAGGAAAATTATGACAGACTACTATGACACCTGCATTTTACGTACCTTTTGTTCCCAAAGTAAAATACATATCCTATGTTCTGTCTGCACAAAAGCTAAAAATGCAGAGTTTTCTGTGCCCATGGAGTAAAATTCAACTTTCTTTCCTCCAGATTCACTTCCCAGGTCCTTCTGTAACACATTCTTCCATTCACACAACTCTTTATCTAGCCGCCCTAACAAGCAATGCAATTGTTAGGAAACAATACCCTTTTAGAACTATCATGATGTGCCAACCCAGATTTAAAGATATTGTGAAGAGTTTGAACATGTTTTCCCATGCCAGATCACAGTACCTGTAAAACCCCTGTTACAAACACAACAGCTTCAGTACTGTGTCATGTTCATAAAAACTGCTGCAAAGGATACTCTAGCCTAGCTACTAAAGCTCTCTCATCAACCACTTTCACTTCACTCACGTGATCAAGTTAAAGGATACACTCCTATAATTTTCGAGGACATGGATGTTTTAGCAGCATTAATTAGGCACTCCCTGCCCAACTCATCTGTGTTAATAACAAGATTTTCATTGATGTAGCGAACAGCTTCCCTGTAAAATAAAGACAAATATACTGGTCAAGAACCACGCCCACAAAAAGACAAAAACTTACATGTTTTCAGCTCTTCTAAATGTTACCTCAAAGAACAAAGGGATAAAATCAATTAATCTAGTAGCACGACCGTCATTCCGTTGTGACTACAGAAATACAATTAAAAAAAAAAAACTCCCAAGAAAACCCAACCCAAACCAACAAAAACCCCACCACCCCTGCAACAAACCACCATATTCCACTTGGTGCCAAAAAGCCTGTATTAATGCAGTCACAAAATACAGAAATTCAACTGTGTCAGTTTCTTACTTGCAGGCAAGTCGGTATCCACCAATAATGGAGGTAGGATGAATTTTCTGTTTCACCAGCTCATCTGCATTTTTGAGAAGTTCTGCAGCAATAATTACCTGTTTGAAACACAAACACTAAATATGTGCATTCCACACAAGCAAAGCAACTACCTTGTGCAATGCAGAACTAAGAACAGTTTCTGACATAAGGTGAGAGCTATCCAATTCGAACCCCCACCAAGGTATCTAAAGTCTCAGGCAAGTTTTCAACACTCAGTATCTTTATTGGTACTTCACTTTCACTTCTCACAGTCATTAAAAATTAAAAAACTAAATTCAGCCTCTATCATCAACCTCTGAGACAGAAAAAATCAGTAACGAAACAGAAGTAAGCAAATTCCCTTCCAGAGCACCACTTTGCGTATGGAAACGAGCATCTCTACAAAATACCAAATCTAAACACTGACTTTTGATATATCTGCCTGTAAAACCTGCTACATACCACTGAGGTGGTCCCGTCACCAACTTCTTTGTCTTGCAGGTCTGCCAGCTCACAAAGGACTTTTGCAGCAGGATGTTCCACTTCCAGCAGTTTCAGAATGGTTGCACCATCATTAGTAATGGTCACGTCCTAATTTTCAGGAATCAAATGTGAATATGATGTACATTTCTATTATACTTTCACTGTTGTGTTCCAGAACATTCATACAAATAGAAATTAATTATTCTTTGCAATTGTCCTTAAAACAACTACTTATACCAAAGCTCTTCTGCTTCTTCTTAACTGGGAGTCCCATTCTAACAACAGAAATATTACCAGTGCAGAATCTCCACTTTCTTTTGATCAGAAAAGCCCTTATGTTACAGAAACTCATCACACATTTTGCAAATACTGGATTAGTAGTCGTGCAATGACCTCCCTCTAACACAGTATTTTATTACAGAAGCCTGGAAAATGACAAACTTTCTTAAATTGCTTGAAATATTTTGAAGCACAAAATATTGCTTAAAAATTTGTTATGAGATTACTTGAATTTTTTTTTGTTATTTCTCCTAATGTGGAGATCAGGATATACAAGTGAGCACCCCTTAAACTTGACTTAAATGGTGAAAATCTGACCAGTATTTTAAGTGGTTACAAGAACTTACCTACAGAAAAGGAATAACTGTACCACATAAATTACCACCACAATAGATGAAACTAAAACGATGTTACACACATTACCCAATACTCAATTTTACAGTTCTACCCCTCTCAGAACCACGGAAAAAACAGGCACATGCACATTAGGCCTATGAAGCACACTAAGTGGAAGCACTTTTACACACAAATACAAATCCTCCTGACACTTCTTGAAGTAACATTACTTACCCCAATATCATCCACCAACATCTTATCCAGACCAACTGGCCCAAGAGAACTCTTCACAATATTGGCAATAGCAGATGCAGCAGTAACTGAATAAATGAAATAAATAAGAAAAAAAAAAAGTTTTATCTTCCCAACTTTAGGATGATGAGTTTATAAGAAACTCTGCCAAGAACCAACAAATCAGGAACTTGATAACAAGTGATCTAATCTCCAAGTACATTTCAGCCTATCTAACCTGAAGCTTTACCTTACTTTGTTAGGCTTGCTGCTACTAAAAAACTACAATCTGCACCAAACCTCACTCCTCCCTCCCAGCTGGTTTAGCTAGCTAACCTGGCAAAACTGAGTGACCAGAAAAAGAATGCTTCCTCTGCTGTCTGGGTAAGATGGAGGACAGGACTGAGGTCAGAGGAGCAGTGGTGTTAGCTTAGGAAGAGTCGGTAGCACTGCTGCTTTTGACTGCAGCAAGCCGTGCCATGAGACTTCATTCTCATTTAGTCCTCAGTTCTGGGCAGACAGATCAATGGTATCACCACACATCAATTAGTAAAACATCTTTTGGTCCACATCAGATCTGTGACTGAAACAAAACATTACTTCTGCAACTAAGTCACCGAAAAGTGACCTTTGAGTCACTACTAAAACAACACAAAGCCTCCAAAGCACCGGCTTATTTAAAGATTGTTCTGCCATCTTCATATAGGAAAAAGATACTATCAACCTTTTCCTTCAGACCATGGCAAATTTTTCTCTATCCCACAAGCATAGCCACTTAATCTAGAAATTGAAAAAGTGGTAGTTAAATGGGAATAGTTGTAACTCAGAGACCTTCAAACAACACAACAATTTCTTTTGCTTAGGAGGATTAATAGCATCATTTTGGAAGAAATAACGTTGTACCAAATGTGCCATTATCACGTGGAATCTAACTCGTGAATTAAGGGAAGGCTCATAATTTGTAAGTGGTCAGCCTAAAGCATCATCAGAGCTACATGAACGAATCTCAGTTCGATCAGGAAGCAAGTGTTCGGCTTCCTCCTTTGTCTTTTGTCTACTCAGAATCTGAGATCGGTTTCGGAATTTGCAGCCTTCCCCCAGGACTTGGGGTACAATCCTGAGCAATGGGTAGCGCGTTTGAGAACCACAGTTACAGACACGCATCTCGAGGGCGGTCCCCACTTTCCGAAGCAGGTTATTTCCCTGTGCAGGTCAGCGAGGACCTTCCCCAGCTGCCCCTTCCCCTGCAGAATTCCCCGCAGGCCTACGCGGCCGGGACGGGGCAGAGCGACCTCCGTGCAGCAGCCGCCCTGCCCCGGTGTTTGCTGCTACCAAGGGAAGGAGGGTGGGGGCAGCGGGATCGCGTCGCCACTCAGACTCTTGGAAGCGGCGCGGGATGGCGTCCTCGTCCGCGTGCCTGCCTCCCTCCCTCCCTCCTTTCCTCCCTCCCTGCAAGCAGCAGCGGCCCGGGATGGAAGGAATCTGTCGAGAGGAGGGGCTGTTCCCGGGCAGACCAGGGCGGGTGAGCACATGGCAGGGGTGACCACGGCCGCGCCATGNCCCACCGGAGCGCGCCGCCGTTACCGTTCTGCGTGCGGACCGTGTCACCGCTGGTCCGCTCGCCGAACACGGCCAGGGGCCCCTCCATCGCCGACATCTTCCCGCCCGGGCGCGGCGCCACACGCACAGGGAAGGGACAGGCGGGGGCCGGGGGGCGGGG
>VXBT01001432.1:321232-373704 GCA_013400235.1 Oriolus oriolus | reverse complement strand
GAGACAGGGCGGGGCCGGGGCGCTGTCACGAGCTTCTAGAAGGTGTCGCGGGCCCGGGCGCGCAGGCGCGCGGTGTTGCGCCGGTGGCAGGGAAGGGAATGGGCTCCGGAATGGCCCCCGCTTCCCAGCACTGGGAAATAACCTGCTTCGGAAAGTGGGGACCTCGGCACGCGTGTCTGTAACTGCGGTTCTCAAACACGCTACCCACTGCTCAGGCTTGTACCCCGAGCCCTGGGGGAAGGCTGCAAATTCCGAAACCGATCTCAGGTTCTGAGATGGCAAAAGGTGAAGAAGCTGAAGACCTGCGTCTTGGAGAAATTGAGATTCAAGCAGCTCTGATGATGCTTTAGGCAAAACATTTTTAATGAGAATTACCTTAAGTCATGGCTGCAGTTGCACTTGATAATGGCACCATTGTATTGTTTGAAGGTCTCTGAGCTGTAACTGTTCCCGTTATGACTTTCCAATGCTTAGGTTAAGTGGCTACCCTTGCAGGATAGGAAAAAGCTTGCGAGAGTCTGAGGGAAGAGTCTCAGTGAGCGGTGGGGAGATGGGGAACGGGCAAGGGTCAGTGTGGGCATGTTCGTAGCACACGGTGTGAACAGGCTCCTTGTGTTTTGACAAACAGGTACCTTAAAGGGCCAGGTGTGACCTCCACAGCCAGTTATGCCTGCCTCCTGCGGCAGTGCCCAGAGTTCATCTGCCACGTGGTGCCAGGGTCTCACCAGGCCTTCAGCCTCCTTTCAACACTATTTGCACTTAGATAGGTCATTAAATGCATTTTCAGGACTACAGCAGTTAAATACAGCCCCAAAGTAGGGTTCCTGCGTGGTCATGCTTGCAGGAGGATGCTTTCAGAAGGCAGAGAGGCTCAGCTGTACCTGTGTGCTGCAGGAGCTGTTGGAAAGAAGCCTGAAACAGGATTATGGTAGTTCCCAAAACACCCATTGTTGCTGTCACCCACTCCCCTCTTCCTTCCGCGCCTTGGTCCCTCTTCCTTAGACCCGTTCCAGGAAACGCCGACCCAATCTCTGGCGGCCGGCATTTCCTAAAGCTCATTTTCCACGGGGAAATGTTAAAAGATGATCCCTCGAGTCGGGGAAGTGTTTTCTGCTCTATTTTGTGAGACGCGAGTGACACACAGGCGCCCTTCCCCAGGGAGCTGGCGCTGGGGGCGGGACGGACGCCGGGCCGGTGGCGGCCCCGCGCTCGGCGCTTCCGCCTGACCCCGCCGGCGGCGCGCGGAATTGCCGCGGCCGCTTCCGCGGGAAGCGCCGCCCCTCGCGCATGGCGGCGCCCGGGTGTCCCTGAGCGGAGCGAGGGGAGTGGCGGCCGCCCGGGGCTGTGGCGGGCCCGGCTCCCCATGGCGCTGAGCAGCCGCCTGCTGCTGGCGGCCGGTGGGCTCCGTGCAGCGGGTAAGCCCCGGGCTCGCCCTGCCGGCCTTTCCCGGCGGCGGCTCCGCGGCCTCCGTGCTCCCGGCGCGATCCGGCGGCCGGGGATCTTGGCGGTGCTGCTGTGTCAAGGATGACGGGTTTATACCTTGTTATTTGGTAGCGTTGTCTCTGGTTCCTTGTGCACTTCGCTTTCAGTGTTTTGTAAAGCCTGGGTCCTAGAGATCTCTTAGCCACGCGTGAGTTTATATTTTATATACGAGTTTAGAAACGGCGTTAGTATACTTGCGGTTCACCTCATAAATTGGGGAAACAGGTTGAGGTCTTGTCATCCATCTGTTAAGTGCTTAAAAAATAAAATCAAGATGATTTTGCCCTGCTGACTTCTATAAGCTGTGTCATTCTACTGTATCCATTCTACTGTCTGCGCTACATGGTTTTTTAATCTTTGGTGGTTTTTTATCTGCTCTCTTTCCCAAGGTCTTCGTTTTGCATCAACTACAGCCAGTCTCAAAACTAAGACCGAAGTGGACACAAGTGAAAATGAGGTCGTTGCCCCAAACTTCACTAACAGAAATCCTCGGAACTTGGAGCAGATGGCCCTGGCTAGGAAGGAGCGTGGCTGGAAGACAACATGGCCAAAGCGTGAGTTCTGGCACAGGTGAGTCAGGAAGTCACTGCCAGAAATGAAGACTCCAAAAGAAAAAAAAACAAAAACCCCAGAAACCCATATACAAAATGTGTGTTTTGGGTTGCTGAATCAGTTATCATGTTAAGTGTTTCCTAATCAGTAAGTGTCTTCTGTGTTCAGAGAATAGTGGACTAGTAGCACATGAAAGTCAGCATATGTGGTCAAGATTTTTCCATCTGTTAAGGCAACAGTAATGTTGCTTAAGCAACAGCTTTTTAACTTGGGATTCTCTTACTCCTGTGCTTATCATGCTTCACTGTTTTATTTGAGGCACTATGATAGTCTGGGGTTCTTTTATGTTTGTGGGTTTTGGTTTGGTTTTTTTAAGTTCATTTTAAGCTGGCATTTCAAAGTCTTTATTTTGTTCTTGCGGGGAAAACCCCATCCAGTTTGTTCATACCAGGAAAGCCAATACTGTCTCAGTACAATAAGAAATAGCTGTTCCTAGTGAATAATTTATTGTTACGTGTGGAGGCTTATGACGTGCTTTCTGACCACTTGCAGATCTCTGGAAGTTGTTACCTGTTGTGTCAGCACAAGCCTTTAAGGGACAGCATAGTGACCCTAAAGTTCCATTTCTGCTGGAGCAGTTCTCCTCATCATATATACCTGTTCCACACTGTGCAGCTGTACAGTGCTTGGTTTGGAGTGGTGCTGGTCTGAGGCAATGTAGGACTGTGGCCCCGAGTAACTGATGAAAAGTTGCTCTTGGAATTTCACTCTTCTGAACTAGTAACAGGAGTTGTGTGAGTTGACACAGGCAGGCAGCTGGAACAACCACAAAACTACAGCTGAAATGCAAAGAGTACATTTATTTCACTACCTTGCTAACTGGAGGATCCCAAAGCAACACCCAGGCAGAGACACACAGGTGGGAATGGAGACATTGTTAGGCCTAGTCTGTGCAGGTGGTGGGCCTGCTGTTGGCATCCATTTATTAAGAACATTTAGGTTTACCATCATGCTGTGGTCTCCCCTGTGCTTTTTGTGATCTCTGAGCTTTGATCTTCTGTCTATCAAAACAGGGAGCTCAAGCACATCCATGAGAGTGCCTCCAAGTCTCTTCAAACACCTATGTTATCTCCACACAGAGATTCTACTTCTCAAAACAGAGGATAAACAGCAGTAGGCATAACACATGGGGTTTCCCACAATGTTATTCTCCAGGCCTTGGCATTACCAGCTGCAGGGTCACTTGAGTGAATCCTCCTCAACATTCTTCTGCTTCTAACCCTTTCCTCCCAACATGAGTCCTATTTTGTGTCTTAATAAGCAAAACTACAATATAATATAATATAATATACCAGTACATTCAATTTTATTTCATAAAGGGAGTAATTTAAGCATTTCACTGTGTTCTCTGGAAAAGACATTATAATCCCGTGTTATTTCTTTCCTACACTCAGATTACGGCTTGAGCGGACACAGCATTACGTAGAAGCCTTTGTTGAGCGCTCTAACGGGGATGTTGTGGTATCTGCCTCTACCCGAGAGTGGGCCATAAAGAGACACTTACACAGTCCCAAGGGAGTAGCAGCATGCAAAAACCTTGGCCGCGTAATGGCACAGCGCTGTTTGGAAGCAGGAATCAACTTTGTGAACTTTAAAGCCGTTATCCCCTGGGAACACCATTGTGACTCGGCAAGTACCCATCTCCTTATTCCTTTGGCCCTTTTTTGCCTTTCAGGCATTCATTTTACTTCTCTTCACCATTAATTTTCTTATGTGGCTTGGCAGTCCCTCCTTGCAACACTCAGAAGGGCAGCTTTGACAAGCTGCAGTTCCTGGCATTATGCTTCCGTGAGGCCGTTAACCTCTGCCCCTCCATGTAACATGTCCCCACTGATATTTCAGTGCTGCTAGCTTTTTTTTTATTTTTTGGTATTTATTTGTGTCTATCTTTTAAACAAGATTCAGGAATTTGAGAAAGCTATGGAGGAGGGTGGTGTCGTTCTGCGTGAGCCACGAAGACTCTACCGGTAAAATGGAGACTGTTGGGAAGACTTTCCAACAGAGGATCACTTCTTTAGGTTTGTGCACTGGCAGAGGGAAGGTCCAGAGCTGGAAAAAGTTGGAATGTATCAACTTATAATAAAATATTTGAAATGGATAGAAGCGTGTCATATTCTTTATTCTAAAATGATCAACACCTTTAGGGCTAGAATAAACTTACCATAGTTCAGCTTGACAGAATTTATTAATAATTCAACATTTTAAGAATGTGTTTTATTTTTAATGTTTGATTTTGTTTGTTCTAACCTGAACTCTGGAAATGCTTTGATATTTGATCCCTGTACACTGCCAGTCTAATCTAGCAAAATGTGGTCATTATGTGAATGTTGAGAACTGTGATAAAGTAATGCGCTAATCTTGGTGAAAAGATAAAATTCCTCTAACTCATCTTTGCGCCTTCTTTGCAATCCTGAGATTGTAACTGCTTAAGCACATGGACAGGTCTAGGTGGGAAGCTGCATAAATGCCTGCTGTAGGGAGTAAGAAGCGGCATTCCCTCCTTTGTGTTGGCTGCGTGCTGCTTGGTGCAGGCTGGTGCTGTCAGCGTGTCTGCCTAATGGCTCGGCAGAGCTCCCGAGTATGGCCAGGCTGTGAAAGCCCCACAGCAAGTGTGTCTGAACCCCTCTGACAGGCAAGTTCATGGTCAGTGCACTTCATGTACCTGTGTCCCGGTGCTGTACCTGCTGCCTCGTGCTTGCGGGCTCTGGGGCAGGAGAAGGGAACGCCTCGGTTGTGCGCCGGGGTTCAGCAGCCTGCGGAGCGAGCCCGGCCCAGTTCTGGCATCTGTACTAAATCCTCAGCCTTCAACTGACATAATGAAAAAAACACCACTGTTTTACTGGATTTTTGCCTAGTAGTTGGTTCATAATAACAACTCAGACAGTGACGGGCTCTGTGCGATCTGTATTTCCGGCAGACGCGCAGCAGGAGCTGCCTCTGCGCTCCCTTTGAGCACGGACTGTCCGGGGTGGCTCCGCAGTCTGTCCAGTTTCCAGCCGAAACCTTCCCGTCCTTTGTTCCCGCCGCTCGGGTCACACTGGAAGCTCCCTTGGGGCTGCCTTTCCCATCCCTTCCTGCGGATCGGGCCCGCCCCGCGGGGCAGCGCCGGGCACGCAGGCGCGCCGGGCCGTGCCGCGGGAGGGCGCCGATGGAGGTGGGCGCTGAGGGCTTTGCCCGGCGCCTGCCGCGCCTCAGGCGCCGCATCCTCCGCGCCGCCTTCGTGGGTGAGCGTCAGGGGCGTCTTGTCCGGCCCCAGTGCTGCCCTCGGGCCCCCCCCCGGCCGCGCGGGGGGGCGGCTG
Organism: Oriolus oriolus; assembly: GCA_013400235.1. Taxonomy (NCBI): domain Eukaryota; kingdom Metazoa; phylum Chordata; class Aves; order Passeriformes; family Corvidae; genus Oriolus; species Oriolus oriolus. The sequence goes on along the minus strand of VXBT01001432.1, from coordinate 368,311 downwards.
GCNCGCGGAGGGGCGGCTGGCTCCTGCCCGACGTAGGGACCGGGGCACTGAGGGGTACTGCAGCCGATAATGGCGCTGCTGCGTCGAGAACGGCGAGCCCTGAGGCGCGGGCATTCAAACAGGCAGCGGAGGCTCTAAAGGGAGCCCTGGCTGCGGTGCTGGCCTCGGCTCGGCGGGCTGGGGGCTTGGGGTGTTACGGGGCTCGGGAAAGCGGCACGAACACAGCACAGGGTGGGGTAGGCCCTTCGTGAAGGGCGTGGGGGAGGTGTCCCTGCCTCATCCTGCCACAGGGATGAGGTAGCTGGAGGTGTAAGCCCCGCAGGCTTTTCTCTTGAGCTTGCTGCCGGTGATCTGACAAAGGTTACGGTGAAGAGAAGTGAAGAGAGCGCCGTCCTCGTCCTGGTGAAGCACATGCCTCAAATTTCAGGTTCTCTTGTGTTCTTTCCACTTCAACAGCCCTTGATACGGAGTTTACTGGCTTGCATTCAACTTCACTACAAAACAACGAGCCCAGGTAAAGCTGTTGGACTTGCAGAGTGAGGGAGACTTGTTGCTCTAGCACTGTGAGAACAACTTGTGCATAGCAAACCTTCGTGTGTCCTCTCTCCTTTCCCCAATTCTGGTTTTGTTCCTAGCCTGTTTGACTCCCCTGTGGAGCGGTATGTGAAGGCCAGGCAGAGTGTTCAGCGCTTTACTCTTGTTCAGCTTGGTAAGTGCTGCTTTGACACGGAAAGTGATTTCCCGAGGTCTCAGGTAACTGGCCTTTTGCTAGCAGGTGGGTCCTGCAGGTGGCTCTGGCCTTAATTCACTCACTCCAGAGACATTTGCTTGTTGGGGGTTTTTTTCCCCTTTGATGTTTAACACTATCAACTTTTAATAAATAATGTAAAGTCAGGTGGGCTATATACTTTTTTGTGGTCTAAAGTTGACTATATTTAAGGGTTGCAGTTAAAAATACAAGGCTTTTAAATCAGAGGATGCAAGCAAGAAGCATATGACAGCAGCTCCTGTTCAAAGCTGTGTTGTTTGATACAGTGCATGATGAGTAAGGGGACTATGAGGAAAATGAAGGCTGCTATTTCTGTTATTCCTAAAATAACAAATCAACACGAGAAAGGGCATGTGGAGGAGGGCTATTGACAGTTAAGAACCAGTTAGGAGTCAAGAAGCCAGCTTGAAAACAGTTTAAAATATTGCTCAAAGTCTTGGGGTATGTAGGATCTTAATGTGCCTTTTAGGGATTCACAGAAGAAAAAAAGAACCTGAGAAGTAAAACCCATGTTTCAGTTCTCTGTGGTGCCCAGCTTGTTCCAGACATTTTTGTAGTGTAGTTGGACCCACAAACTCATCTGTGTATGCACAGTCAGAGACTCATCACCAACTCACCTCTTGCCTATTGCTCAGTCTATTTGTTGTTTGATTCAGATCTGACTCCTTTTCCCACATAGCAGTAAAATCTTGTCTTGTTCAGCTCTCAGGAATCCAGGGAGTGGCCCAGCAGTTGGTGCTAACATTGGCACAGTGATGTTTGTGAATGGAAAACATGTACTTCTTGAGGGGTTCCCCACATCCCTTATCTAATTTGCTCACTGTCTGTAGACATCCAGCTAAACACTGCCGTCTCAACAGAGGTTCTTTCTTGCAGGGCTGGCAATATTCTCAAAAGAAAATTCAAACAAGTAAGTAAAAAAGCAGTTTTCTGTTACGATGAGGATAGTGCAGTAGAGATTTTATACATAATTCCCTTTAGGTGGAGTTATTTCTTGTAATTATCTTCTACAGATATTTTTCTTTTCATTTTAGGTATGTGGTGCATTCATACAACTTTTTTCTCTTTCCCTCAACACTGGGAATAAGGGATGTCGAATTCACCCTCTCTGCATCTAGTATTAAGTTCCTGTCTCATTATGGCTTTGACTACAACAAGGTATGTAATCTCTCTGCTAGAAATGCAGAACAGAGGAAATCTCTGCAACTGCAGAAGAAATCAGGATTAATATCCCTAAATGTTAGGTTTCTGGGGTAAATAGCATCTTCCTAAACTATGAATGCATCATGCAGTTCGTTATCAACAGGCGTAGTGAGTGCTGCTTTTTCTGAGCTAATGTGAAGGCAATAACCACATCCTTGGCTGCCTCAGACAGATTCTCCTGCCTCAAAAAAACCCCATAAACCTACCTCTGGTGAGTCGAGGATTTACTAAACAGACCTTGGTGGGTGTCTTTACTATCCATGAAGGTGCAGAAGTATCAGTTTACCTGCATCCTGTGTATTGCCACATTTCCCCTAAAATTCAGACACTGTCATCCCATAAGAGTACCGTTTTGCACTTTTGGGCAGGAAGCATCTGATATCTTGATGCTTAGAAGTATCTTATTAAAGGAAAGGTAAAAGCAGAGAAAAAAAGTTGATTACAGTTGACAAGTATCCTTTTCTCTCCTCCATACCTGTTGGATTGCCTACAGGTTGATTGTCCTGACTAACCTGCTAATTCTCTAAAGTGCTGTGAGAAAATCCAGGAGAATGTAATCAACCTGGCATTTTCTCTCCCCTCAGTTCCTCAAAGATGGAATCCCATACATGAATGAGGTACAGGAGAAGATCCTTAGGCAGCGCCTCTTAGCAGGTACCTGGAAAGTCTGCAGGTGAGCACTTTTCAGAGAGGTGTCTCCTCAGTACTGGCTGTGTTTGTGGCTCAGCTTCACTCAGATCACACTTTGTAGAAATACTGAAACCTGTTGGTCTGAATGCCTCACTGCCAGCTGTTGCAGCATGCCGTGGTCTCTGAAGGAAGATCAAGATCACAGGATATAATGTGGAGAATTGGGTGCATGTCAGGAAATGAAGCTTTTGCATTCCTACAACAAGGCACAAGTCTTCACCTGTACAGGGCATTGCTCACACTGCCTCTTTCCTCTCATCCAGCACTAGTAATGCAGACAGGGATGTCCTGAAGAAAGCTATTGATGAAGTGACCTCTTGGATAGCTGCAGCAAAAGAAGAGGATACTATGATTCTGCAGGATCTGAATGGTATGAAACAGCGCCTCTCTTAGGCACCTGTGGGCTCTGAGTGGCTTCATCATTTCTCATGAACCCCTGGGGCTGCTACTGTTCTTTCTTCTGTTAAATCGCTCTCTTGAGCGGGAAAGCACCAGTGCCCATCCTGCCTTTACAACTCTTTACCCCAGTTTACACCTCGGCTCCTGTCAGGAGTTCATCTCTGGGCTCTGCTTTTCTGCTCTGTTGGGGTGCCGGGTCTTTCTGAAGCAGAAGTGGATGTCTGGATGCTTGGAGCGTTGACTTACATTTTGTGCTTCTTCTGAGCAGCAACTGGAGAATTTGCTACAGTAGTTGCTCTGAAGCAGGATAACCTTTCACATGTTTTAAATCTTGGGTGATCTGGTTTTTTGTTTATTTTCTTCCCCTCCTTTCAGAGTTTGCTCCCTCTCATGTGGAGCAACAGGGAGCCCCATGGAGACATATATGCCAGTGGGGATAAACAGGCCACTTACCCCCTGCGTTAGGTTTTGGGAGCACTGTAGCAGAGCTGAGGAACTTCTGTGCTGACTTGAAGGACAGGGAATTTTTGCAGGGAATCATTTGTGGGTTTACTCACAGAACCCAAAACTTAATCTTCTTGGTCAGGGAATAAAATACAGAAAAGGTTAGGAAGAACAGAGTATTCTAGGCTTTGTCTGTTGATGTTTATTTTCAGAGTACGCAATTGGAGGGGTGGAGACTGTGCTGTGCTTTTTATCTGCTTTGTCAGCTAGATATGATACTGATATTTTACTAGAGTCTGGCAACAGTGAGCACCTGTGATAAGACAGATATTTACTTAAGTAAGCGAGAAGACTGATTCAGGTGTCTCTTTTAATGTTATTCAGAAGAGGACTGGGTGAGATCCTTACCAGCTGTGGGGGAAAATGCATTGGATCATATGTTGAAGAATATTTTCTGTGCATTGGAGGAGAAATGTGTGGTCAGTCCATCTGTCTACAAGAATGATGTGTTTTCCTTAATAGGCTTGTCTGCACCTCTGAAGCTTTTACTGCCTTTTTTTTTTTTGTGTGTGTGTCATAGGCTATCATGTGCTTGAAGTTCAGCTAGTTCTGAGGCAGGCTCTTGAAAATGTTTGGACAGAGCCTCTTGGAGACAAGAAGGTGAGATGGAAATGTGGGCCTTTTAAAAAGAGGATTTCTCTCTGGATGGATAGGACTGGCATTCTTGCAGGGAATCTGAAATGTTGCTTGTGCTTTTAATGTTAGGGTCAATGAGGAGGAGAAGACAATGACAAAGGAAATGTTGATTGTGGGATCCTAAGAAAAGGGATACAGAAAACCGAGCAACTCTGGTTTCTGTTTGTCCTGTAGCCACAAAATCCCTTTAAATGGAAGTGCTTGTGCTTGGAGCACTTCTGGAGGCACCCTCTCTGTGTCTTCAGACTTAATATTAGGTCCCTCCTTCAATACCTCCACAAGAATGTACAATTCTATCCCTTTTTGTGGTTTTCCTTTGTTTACTTCTGCCATGAAGTTGCTTTGAAGACTTTTACTCTCTGTGATTTGCTGTTTTGCTATTCACTACTGGTATTTTACATTTGGTGCAGTATTTTCTGTATTAAAACTATGGCTGTGGACTTTTCAAACCATGGTTATGAGTATGATATGAGTCAGTTGCTTAGAATTAGCTTACAAAAATCTTTTTTTTTGCATTAGTCCTACTTTGGTCTGATAACCAATGTCCCCAGAATGTCAGATTTACCCAGCCTTCTCATCTGAAGCATTACCTTTGGGGACTCAGCTTGTATGACTGCTGTTTGTTTATGAATTTTTGGTACCATGAACTTACCATATTGGTATGAAGTTAAATGGAATTAGGTTAATTTGTGCTCAGAAAAACCCTTTGGTAGGAATCATCCTCTTAAGTAGAGAAGCACTGATAAGACTCACTTTGAGCAGGCCTGTGTAGTTACTGGAGCACTGAACTCCATATGGAAGTGAGACAGTCCCGAAGTCCCAGGGGATGCAGTTTTCCTGTCCTTCAATGCCTTGAAGCTGAACTTGACCTCAGCATTACTGACCCCCAGTAGGTAATGTACATACAGCTAACATGGGAGGCTGAGATACTCAGTGACTGTTCTTTTCAGGTAATGGTAAAAAAAGTGAGTCCAGAGCATCGTCGGCTTCTGGAGAACTCTTCTTATGACCACTGTCAGAAAAAGCTCATTCTCCTGTCTGCCCGGGGCTTCACCAACCTCTTCCAGATACTTGTTAAAGCCAAGAAGGTAAAATGCCTTAACCCTACTCTCATTTTTCAGCTCTTTTTAATGTGCTGTGTTAAATGCAATATTAAAAATCCTGGTGTTACAGTTTGAGTCACCAGCTAAGAAAGCTGAGCAGATTCTTGACTTTTGGGCAAGCTGTGCTTTTCAGCATGCGACAGACCAGTTATTGGGCCATGTGACCCATTGGTCTGACTTTGTGTGGAAATTCTTAGGTTCTGTATGCAGCTTATCAAATGGATTTCAGCTTTAGAAGACTGGGTGATATGCAGCAAAGACTATCCCTGCCCTTGTGAGTGAGCATATAAATCTGATGGCTGGAACGTTGTTCAGCTGAACTGAGAATCCACCGAGCTCCTTTGGTCTACTGAAAACAGAATGCTGCTGAGACAATACCCTCTCAGAGAGTCCACAAGTCTGATTTCCTGCAGGCAGTAGTCCTCCTGTGTGCCTTGCAGCCTGAATGACGCCTGTGCGAGCGTGTGTGGATGCTGTCTACTGGAGGGAAGGGTTACTGCTGTTGAGTGTGCCTGTGTTGTCTATCTGAGTTCTCTTCAGAAATACGCTCCAATGGCTGTTATGTTTACATTCCTCCCGTAGCCCCTGGTGGGACACAACATGTTTATGGACCTTATGCATCTTCATGACAAGTTCTACAGGCCTCTCCCAGGTACTGCTGCATGTAGCTGCTGTCCCGGGCTGCTGCCTTTGCACTGGGGGTGGAACAGGAGGTGCAGTGGCCATTTGTCACCGCAGACACCTGCAGGGCTTAGCAAGCAGCAGGGCTGGTTGCCTCTTCTGAGCTCTAAATGCTGGAGAGTGCATCGTTGCCTGCTGTCACTTCTCTGTCCTGTTTGCAATACTATTGTATTTTCCCCACTTTGATGATCCCTTTTTCCGCGTGTGCTTTGCTTTCAGAAAGCTATGAGGAGTTTAAAAGGAACATTCACAACCTGTTTCCTGTCATCATAGACACCAAGACTGTAACAAAATCTGTGCAGAAGGTGAGATCTACAGGTCTTTTTGTTTGAAGTTCAAACTTGTGTTTCACCCAAGAGAGGGGATATCTTTCCTCAGTGCCCTGTGCAACCAGTTCTCAGTGTTGCCTTGGGATGTTCTAATTTTAGATTTCGTTTACCAAATTGACAATGCAAGTAATTGAACTCACCATAAGGTCTGTCTCGGTTGGTTTTCTCATACATTCTTCTTTTACAGAAATGTCTGTTTCCTCGAGTATCTAGTCTTTTGGAAGTGTATGGAGTTTTGTGCAGGTAAGTGGTGGGCAATAGAGCTTTCACCAATCCCTGTGTCTTCTTTGGAAAGATATTTCATAGTCAGCCATTTCCTATGTTCATACTTTCCCTCCTCTCAAATGTTTTTCAATTGGACTCTCGTCTTTCTAAATTTAAGAGAAAAGGATTGCACGTCTTTCTTATAAGGTAATTGTGTAGTAAATTATTTGTTCTGAGTCACTTCTCGTATTGTATCACTGTTATTTCCTTGGTCACAAATACGGTTTGCAGACAGCCATACAAGCAGCTTGAGAATTATGTTGCTTATGTTATGTTCTGAAATGAGTAAGATTCGGTTCTTGGTGAAAATACGTCCTCATTTCAAATGCCTCTCCTAAGAGAGGGCTGCACATATCCCAAAGCAGTAACTAAATACAATGTTCAAATGGAGCACGTGAATAGATGTTGTATCTGATGAGCTTAGTCATGATATGGTGGGAGACTTATTTCACACTTCTTTTGGGAATTAATTTTTTCCATGTCAATTTTGCTAAGGAAGGAAAAATTTTGCCTGTTTCCCATTACCCCCTACTCTCAAGAAGGAGATGCAAAATTAAAATTTTTTTAAAAACACTACTGGGATTCTGACGTTTTGTTTGTTTGTTTATTAGCAATTTCAGACTGCATATTCTGCTTGTTTGTTCTTTCTTTTATTTCAGTCATTCCAGGGGTATCTGTTTATGAGTTCCCCATTCAAATAGAACCATCTAGTCAACCCTTTTCTCTGCAGTTTTAGTTCTGCTTATATTATTTTTTGTATGCAATTAGATCAGATTTGCTGCTTACAAGTTTTGAGTGAAGCAAGAGACAAAGGAAGTATTTAGGAGTTAGTTTTCAGGAAGAAAACTGGTAGATATTACTCAACTAAGTATTTTGGCCTTTTCATAGAGGCCTACCAAAGTTCCTTTTAAAGTCTCCAGTAGCTTTTTCTGAAATGAAGCTACAGGTCACTAGAGAACAGTAACTTTTCTCTGACATACTGAGGAAAGACCAAAGTCTTACACATCCACTTGTCTTCAGCAGCAACCTAAATCCCAAAGGTCCACCGTGCCCTGTTATAGCTCTTGCAAGCAGCTGCTCAAGATACGGTATGTTCTTAAGCAAACCTTCAAGGTCAGATAGATCAAAGGAGGTTTGTTTTACTCTGTGGGTGACCACATGCGAAGCGTGAGTGAATGGCAGTGGGTCTGCTGAATTTGCCCAGAGCTGCTGATACACATTTTTGTCCAGACCCAAAGCCTGGGTTCCTGAGACATGTGTTCTGCATGTCCCTGGTAGCTGCTGAGAGTAACACAGGGCAGGTTTGCATCATGCTGCCGGTCACTTCTTTACACTGTGTTGGGCTGAACTGGAGCTGACTTGGCTGTGAAGAGTCAGCAGCCCTTGGAAGGGGCAGGGGGAGGTGGGAAACAGCTGTCTTAGAAGGGAAAGCAGAAGGAGCTAATGGCAAAGTAGCAGGAGCTCGGTGGCTGGTGTGCAGGGTTAGTGATGCCTGTGCAGGAGGTTGTGTCCAGGACATGGTGTGATACTGGCTGGGAGGCAGATGTTTTCTGGCTTCTCCTGGCAGCATAGTGTCCTGCAGCACAGGACCTCCTATGTTTTGAAATGGTTCCCGTACCATCAATAACATAGACAACACAGTTTGGTTTAGACTTTCATAAAAGTTAAAATTTTCTAATGTGCATCTTGCTAAGCTTTTCAGACATTCATGTAACTGCTGCCTTTTTTGTGGTGGTGTTTTAAAATGCATGCCAGAAGCACAGACCTTTTACTGAGTGTAAAGTTTTCAGGGTGAGGGAGGAAACAGAGCTGAGGGGAGGGGGAAAAGAACCTCCAGAATAGTGGATCTTATGAATTAGGATTCTGCAGTGCAGCAGTTTACACAGCATGCTAAATGTGTTTATTTCTTCTTGATTTTGTTGGACACTTACAGCTGAGAAGAAGTCTCCTCATGAGGCAGGCTATGATGCATTTCTCTGTGGTTCAGGTAAAATGCTTCTTAAAAGCTCCTTCAGAGTTTGTGTTGGGCTTTGGCAATCCTTTCCTTCTCTGTACATCTATTTGATGCTAAGAAATATTTGTTTATATACAGTCTGTTGCTCTTAGTAACTTAGCTGCACTTCAGTGTGTTTTTGTTTTCTATATGTATTTAGCTGTGTTTCTCTAGCTTTGTTCTAATTCCACCTCATTATTCCTTTTTCTAGTTCTTCTGATGTCAGCTCATTTGCTACTGTGCAGATCCACAGAGTGAGTAATGTTTAAGTGTTGACTGAAAATTGCATTACATGGATGGGTCCTATGGAAAACAGTCTTCTGTTTGCTCTGGCTGACTTTTTGTTTCGCAGGCTGGCCGTCCTTTTGGACAAAAGAAAGTGTTATTGGAAATGTCATGTTCTAATTAGATTTTTATTTTATAAATCTGAAAGTAGTAGTTTTATGTCAAAGCTGACATTTTAAAAATGAAATCGGGGCCACGTGATGGCTCAGAGTTTGGGAAATGACATTGTGACTTCTTTATTCTTGAACGAGCTCTCTCAAGTTCAGTTCACTTGGGTAAGGGTCAAATAATTTTCCATTAGTTTCCATTTTTGAAATCTCTGTGAATCAGTGCCTTCAGTTAAGTTCCCTTCCCTTTTCTTGCAGCTTTTTGACTTCTGTAGGGAGATACTAAGATCTGAAATATCTATTCTGTCACTAGTTGAAGAGCTTGACACTGTGTAGCAGTGCAGCACTGCAGAAACAAAACTTTGTTCTCTTTTGTTTTCTGATTTAGCGATGCCGTGGAGGCTGATCCTTCTTTCTCGCAGTATCTCACTGTGTTAGCTGAGCACGTGAACAAAGTGAATTTCATCCGAGGTGGTGTTTCAAGCATTGTGCGTATGAATTGCAGGTCTTGTGACCTGTTTGTGGGGTGCATGGGTCAGTAGCCTCCTTGATGGGTTCGTTAGAGGAGAGGAATCCACCAGTGCTGGGGCCCACCTTGACAGAAATCGTTGTCATACAAGTGACACAGTGGACCTTTTAAAACGTCCAGTGAGTTGAATTTCTGCTTTGTGAAATACATTCATACTTTTATCCTGTAAGATGGCATTAGTCAGTTTACATTGTTGTTTTTCAGGTAGTTTCTCCGTGGTAGTCATGACAGTTTGCTTTTATGACGATATTTAGATGACCCTTGGAGCAAAAAAAAATATTTATACCAACAGCTGTATTATACAACCTGTCATTTATTTGTCATGTTTTGCGTATTTTCTGATTATATTAGCAGTGCCTCTATAGTACTTCCAAATTCAGATATGTCTCAATATTGTCTATTTTCCAGAATTTTTCTGGGGAAGATGCTCCCTGCCGTCATCCCCCTCCCTTGATTGTTCATGTCCGAGGCTGGCCGGGGCTAAATGAGAGACAGATTTACCAAGAGTTTAAAGCTCATTGTCGCTTTGATGTCAGACGGCTTTCAAAGAACCAGTTCATTCTGCTCTCCAATCAATACAAGCAGTAAGTGATCAGAAAGTCTTAATTTTCAGTCCTTTGTTCCTCTGATCAGGCCTTCGTCCCACCCTCTCTCTGCTGTGCCAGCTCCTGGACAGAAATTCCTGCCCTGAGCTGTGGGGTACTGTAAGCAGCCTGCGGGCTGAGGCTCAAGCCGTGCTTTCGTTGCAGCGTCAGGCTCGTCCTGCGGGATTACAGGCACCACCCTCACCTGCAGGTCTCCGTCTATCGCCACTGGAGGCACTCGCCGAGCGTGAACTGCCTGCTGCAGTGAGTTGCAGGAGCACGGGCTTGGGGAGAGGGGAGGCATTCCTTTCAGGCCCGAGGCCCTGGCACAGCAGCAGCCTGCCACGCATTTGCAGTGTCCTGTCAGCCCCTCGGGCGAGCAGGGGGCTCGGAAGCAGGTTTGCTTGCTGACTGCTGGGTGGCTGCTCATGAGATTTCAGCCCTGGGCAACTGGACTTTAACCTTGATCATGGTTAATCTGGGAGTGTTACACTGTGGACAGCACACAGCTACGTGTGTGCTGTCATAACAGACAGGTGGTAATCTTAATCAACTGTAAGACAGCTCTAATAGGCTTGATTAGAGGGAGGCAGAATCTCAGGTGTGGGATGGATGTGGGGTTTTTTCTACAGCTGAGTTGAAAGCTTGGTAGTGGGAGGGAGTTCCAGGTTCAAAGTGCACCCCTCTTGTGAAGTGGTGACAGCGATGCTCATAGAGGGTGAATTTCTGGCTTGACATGGTTTGGAAAAGAATCTAAGGGCTTAATAAACACAAAATTAAGCCATAAATATGAGTAGCCTAACAGCATTTTATTATTCTTGTCCCGTAGAATCTCTGGTGTTGTGGCACTGTGGTCTCTCTTGGCCTTTGCACTTGGAGGAACTTCTAGCTGTTGACTCTGAAGGACTTCTGTAGAGATGAGACATGAGGAACACTCATCTTATTTCTTGTGTTTGTCTGTTTTGTTTCATTCAATAAAATACGAGAAAAAAATGAACAAAAAACCACACAGAACTATGAATAGTGTTTGAATTGTTTTCTTGGAAATGTGTTTTTCAAAGGGGATGTGTTGGTTTGTAATTTGTGGTATTTTGTAATCTGCTCAAAGCATCATCTCCTTCTGAAGAGGGAGATGATTGTTTCAATGTCTAATTTACTTTGGTCCTGTCTAGGCTCTTCACAGCTATTCATATCCTCAGCTTGTTCCCAGTGCTGGTGCTTGCTGCATAAAACACATTTCTGATAAAGTTCAGAAAGTTATGAAATGAAAGATGCTATTTTTAGCTTCAGTTGTAAAGCAGGAGAAATGTCACTGTTTACCAAATGAAAATGGGCAGAGTTGATGGACAAACTACTCTTGGGGCTCATGACAGCTTCTGGGGAATAGTAAATAATTTGCAGTGCTGTCCATGCAGTATCAAACAGTGGTATTTTCAGTGGCCGTGTGACTGAGGTTTGACACAGATAAGTGGAATTTATCAGGTTCCAATTTGTGGAGTATACAGAGGTCAGGTGAGTCAGCACACATTTCTGTTTGCTTCTAGTGCACAGCATGTGAGCAGTCCTTTATCCAAAGAAGCATGAGACATGCTTTGTGGATCAGTTTCTCTTAATATAGCTGGAGTATTTGTCAGTCCAGGGACTTTGGTCTTCAGAGATTTTTCATATTAATCTCCTTTTCTTCTTAAAAATAACCCATTGATCCAGGGTTTCCATATAATGGTTCCTAGATGTCATTAATCAAACTTAATTGGATGGGGCCCATGATCACCTAATAGGCAGAATCTGCCTTTAATTGACTGTAACGTGGGAATTGCTGCCGGGGACCTTAAGGCAGCAGCAGGGCGCTGAAAATCACGTGCTCTGAGGGCCTGCTGCTCTGCTGCTCTTGAGGGGAAAAGGGCAGCACATCTTCAGATAGGGTTCTCATCTTCTGCACAGCTTGTGGTTTACAGCTCTTGTTTCACAAACAAGCTCCTACAAGACAAGTAACTGACTTCTTGATGACCTTTCTTATAACCCTTCAGTGATGGGGCTCTCTGTCACAGTGTTCCTTCAAGTACCAGTGTGCTCCCTGTTTATTCTGTAATGTGAGTTTGTCTTTTAGCACCGTTAGACACCCTCTTGTGTCAAGGAGAGCACAGGCTCTTTGTGTTGTGTAGGTTTGAGAAGATTTTCACTGGGTGTTACATACGGCAGCACATGTTTTCCCATAAAAGCAGTCTTCTTGACTTATCTGGAAAATGTAATGCCCTTGTTCTCTGGGGTCTGGATTCAGCTAGCTGTTTAAATGTGGGGAGACAAACCTCACTTGCATCGAATCTTTACAGTCTGGGGATCATGAAGATGCGGATGCTGTTTGTTACCTATGAGAAGCCCAGCAGTTTTTAAGGGAGCATGCACTTTGAAGGAACAAAGAAATGGTTCTGTCGTTAAATTCTGTTCCCTTCCTCCCATTTTCTTCTCAGAGTGGCACACAGACAAATAATGAATCAGTTCCCTGCAGTGCTGTTCTCTCTCTTGGTTCACCCTCTAGAGAAGCACACTTCACTTTGAACAAAAGTAGAGATCCTCTCACCCTTTTTGGAGAAATAGCCTATGGGTCTGACTTTGTGTTTTCCATGTCCAAGAGACAGACACACCTCATGTAGCAATGTGGTGTAGTGAATCAAGAGATGGGCTTTCCTGCTTTACAGCTGGGAGAAATAATTAACAATTGCTGTAGAGCTACTAGGTATTCCTAGTATAAATCAGTTAAGTTTATGTGCAGAGTGAAAACATGAAGAAATCACAGTGAATTGAGTATGTTCTGATCTTCCAAGGAAAGGCTTTACAGAAACAAGTTGCCTGTCTCTAATAATCAAGGGTCACTCACTGCTCAGAGCCCCTTTAAGAGCTCATTGAGATGTACTGGCAGTCACTTCCAGTGTAAAGTGTTAGCTGAGGGCTAGTCAAACAAATCAGAGCAGAAACATTTGGCTGTGGGAACAGAACTGCAAGTTCTTCTGAGCAGCTGTTGATCAAGACACAATCTTCCTGAACATGCCAGTCTGGCCATTCCGACCTCAGCCGTTGCTTTTGCTCCAGACTAGGGAATTCTTACTAATTGAAGTTGGAAGTATCCAAAGTATTTCAGGTTATGCCTGTTCCTGCCTGTCTGCTGCAAGGAGTAGGAGATAATTTAGATTCTTGTGAGGCCAGTTCGTGGTGGTGCAACCTGACTTGTAACTCTGGCCCTGAAGAGGTGCATGTCAGAGCTTCTGAGTTGTTCTGAGGGCTGGCAGCTCAGAAAAGCAAACCTGTCTCACTTAGACAGTGGTAAAACCACAGCAGAGTCCCTAGCAGCAGTTACAGCACACCTGCCTCTTAGCACTGTGAGAAAGTTGTGCTTAGCTGCAAGGCTTGAAAGGATAATTCCAACCCTCAATGAAAAAAATGTTTAAGGTGTGAAGGTGTACACTAAAAATACAGCCTTGCAAATGGAACACTGCAGATCAGAGTATATTTGTTTACAAGAACAACTTGATTTTTGATACACTGACTTTTTCTAATGTGTTCAATATTAAATATGTGGGTTTTGACATAACATCTCTACTCCATTGAGAAGGCATGGAAAAGGCAGAACTGTCTCTAAATATTCCTCTCTTCTTGTGGCTGCTCATGGCTTCAGTGGTGATATGCCAGATTCCTACTGGCACTGGAGGACAGGAGAGCAGGATTTACCTGTCTGAAAAGACACTTCTTTCATATAGAAGAAAATTTTATATAGTTCTATGTTTTCAAATGGTGTGAATCAACAATTCTTCTTAACAATATGCTTTCATTCAAAAGACATGATAGCAGAAAACCTTGGAACAGTGAGGTTGCAGATATATTGCTGGATGAATGAAGAGCAACAGCCTGGTGCCAAGTGCCAGCGCTGCTCAGCCCCTTGGTGGGAGGTTCCCTCGTGAGCCAGAACAGCTTTGGCTGTGTTGCAGCACCGCAGCTGGATCAGAACTTTGTGTGCTGATGAAGCGACTGACAAAGTTTCCATGTGCCTTAGACATGGGAAAACCCTGCTGTGCAACTGCTCTGTTAACACATTTTTGTGGTGTTCTTTTATATGCAGCAGCAAATCTGACTTCTATTTTCTGGTTTTATCTCCCTTTTTCCCATGGCTTTTCTCAACAGCCCCTCTCCACTGGCTGCTGTAGTCTCCAGCACTGGAGAACCCCCCCAGGAAGGCTAAGTGAAGGGGCAGTGCATGAAATGCCATGAGTGTATTTCAACAACCCTTATGCTTAAGGAAAAGGGGGTGATTGTACCCACAAGGGACCCTTGGAAGGGGAATGTTGCATCAGCCCAGTGCCCTCTGAAAGGCATCTCTGTAAAGGCCGTACAGACCAGCGATGTTGGGGAGAGCCCAAATCTCTGATCCCTTGGTTCGCTGAAGGTGTGGCATGGCTGACACCTGCGCTGGCTGTCCTGCAGACCTGTCACCACATATTCCCAGGAGCACTGGTGGAGAGCGACCCACACAAGTATGTGTCAGTGCTGTGTTACAAAAGCTGTGGCTGAGCAGCAGGGAGGGAAGGAGGACCTGTGCCCCCAGAGACAGGGGGAGCTCATGGCACAAAAGATGGCCGAGGATTGCTGTGGTGCACGGACTGAAGGAGAATGTATGCAGGCAGAAGCAATGGAAAGATTTTTTTTCCAGAGGCCCCCGAGGAGCTGTGAGTTTGTTGGAAGGCAGGAGGCCATGAAAAGTGGAGAAGAGTTGTGGTTGTCAGGATGCATGGGAGATGAGGGAGAGTTTATGCCCAACGTCTCACCTCATGCTTTCTCTTGCTGCAGAAACGACCTTGTTCAAGCTTGTGGTTTTAACTGGTTTTAACAAAAACAGTGCTTAAGTATTACAGGGGTGCCTTTGGGCTTCCCTTCTGGGAACGATCTTGGCACAGCCCCAGCTCTGAGAGGTACCTGGGCTGGGGCTGCTCCCTTTTAAGCACAGACACAGTATGCAGCAACACTCCCACCTGACATTCAGACCCCCGCCCTGCAGCTTGGGCAGAGGAATGAGACCCTGTCTTGGTTTGAAAGACAGGTGTCCACCAAAGGAAGGCAGGAGCCTCCCTTGAAATGGAAAAAAATGTAAAACCCCCTCCCTCCGAATTATTTCTAAGTTTGAAATTAAGGGGGCTTTCAGGCAAAGATGTGGGAATAGGAATAACAGTTCTTTACTAGAAAAGGAAAAAAAAGAAAATACAAATGCAATAGTATAATAAAGACGACGAAACCCCTTCCCCCCCCAAGCCTACTGCCAAAGTCAGAAGAATAGAACCTGACTCCCTGCTGGTCAGGGTGTTGGTAGTAGTCTGGTTAAGTGGTGGCTGCAGTCCTCCTGGAGTGGCAGATGTAGTTCTGTTGAAGCAATGATCCTGTATAAAAGGTGTAGGTTTCCTCTGGGAATTCAGTGGAAGAAGTTGCTCTTCAGTGGAAGAAACAGCTCCCCAGGGAAATCTAGCCGAAGAGGTGACTTGCTGTCCCAAAACCCCAGCCTTTATCCTGGTGAGAATGCTTAGTTCCTTCCCCCCTGGGTGGAGCATCCAACAATGGGATGGTGAGTCATTGGTGGGGCACTGATGGGCCCATTAACAGAAGATAGTCCAGAGGGTGGAGGCAGGGAATAGAATAGCCTGTAACCCAGGACAGACCCATATCCTCAGAGAAGGTAGATTCAAATCCCATCGGCATCCTAACAAGCAGGTGAGAAGTTGAATCCTCTTGGAATTTCTCCCCAGCCAGAAGAGCATATAGAGATAAACAGACAGATGTTTCACCAAAGGTAAGCTGAAGGTGGGGCCCCTGCACTGCTTCCTCCCCGTGTAGGACAGCCAAGGACTGCCTCCAGACACAGGAGTGATCGACACTCATTCTCCTGTTCCTGGAGACAGATGTGTTAATCCATAGACTTTCCACAGCCAAGCTTTAAAAGAAAATGGCAACAGCAAGTGTGTTGGCAAAGAACCTCATGTCAGTGATGTGAATTAGGCTGGCTTCTAAAATACCTGTGGGATGGAAATCTGTGAAAGGTAATAGCTACTATGCAGCTACATGGTGCCCTGGCAGAAACACATCCAGTTAAAAAGGAAAATAAAAAAGAGTGCTATTTAAAACCTCAAGACAGATTATTAAACATCACCCAGGCATGCACAAATTGAGGAAGTCCTAAAGTACTTCTAAGTTTGGACCTGGTCCAGCCACTAACACTCCTGGAGTTTACCTGGGTTTATAAGCAGTGGAAGAGTAATCTGCAATCCTCATTTTGAATTTTGAAGTAATACAAACTATTTTACTTGCTGCCTAAAACTTGGCACTATTGTTTGGACAGATCTGTCACATGTTCTGACCTTGCCTGAAAGGGCGCTGCTAGAAATTCCTGCTTTGCCTCCAGCTTTTGGTTAACAAAGGTTCAGCTGTCTTAATTTCTCACCATTTAGCAAGATGCTTGCATACAAGTGCAGCCAGCCTAACCAAAAGAGGCAGTCATTCCCTCACTCTCTGGAACTCATCTGTCCTGTGCATGAAACATGTACAACTGACTTTGCCATTCCTTCATAAATGTGAGGATTTGCAAACCCACAGGCTCCCACAGCTGCCTGCAGTGCTCAAAATTTGCCCCCTCCCCTGGGATGCAGGACAGAAGCAGCTTGATGTAATTGTTCCACAGGGCCACTGGGTCATGGGAAGCAATGCCACAGGAGACATGCCGGGCTCCTGGGCCTCCCTTGAGGTCCTACAGCCTCCAGAAGCTGGGCAGTCTCCAGGGAATGGACTGGGTCTGGCTGCTCAGTGAGGGGTGTCTGGGGGCTCTCTGCAGCCGGAGGCACCCCTGTGAGGGGGGATGCTCTTGCCCCATGGCTTGCATTGATGCATGTCCTAAATGTACCATAACTTAACACAAGCATAGTGCATGGTGATGGGGGAACAGAACTGCAGCCAGAGCTCTTCCCAATTCCACGGGCACCTGTCACCACCTTTAGACTCCCAAGTACTTGTACAGTCCGGCTGGCACCTCTGCTTTCACACCTGCTCCCTGCTGAGCTTATCCTCCTTTACCTGCATGCTTCCAGTGGTGTCACTGCTGAAGGAGGCACCTGGAGGAACAAAGAGCACCTGCCAGTGGCTGCTGGCTCATGGTGGGCTTACATCAAGCAGGAGGCAGGGCTGTGGCTTCACAAAGCACTGCCCCATCCCCTTGCTGCAGGCAGTTCCCAAGGAAGATGTGCTTGCCTGTCAGCCATTTCTATGAGTATTTGTGCTAGAGCAGTGGCCATGAACTCTGGGCACACCTGCCAGGATTAGCAGCCTCATCGCTGGCAGGGCGAGAGGACCCTGACCCTGAGACCAGCTCAGCTGGTCAGGGCATGGTGCTGATAACACCCAGGCTGTGGGCTCAATCCCTGTACGGGACACTTGAGAGTGGGACTCGATGATCCTGGTGGGTCCCTTCCAACTCAGGATATTCTGTGAACCTGTGAACCCTGGTCCCACTCTTTCTTCCCTGTTGCTGGCCCCCACCACATCCTAGGAGCAGCAAGCACAGGAGAGAGATGGGCTTTGCTCCTCAGCAGGGAAGAGGGACTGGGAGAGAAAGTTGGATTTGGAGAGAATGGGCAGGAATAGGTGACTGGGAACTGGAGGTGATGTGAAAAGATTTGCTGCTGATGATCTGCAGGGGGAAAGCAGTCTTTAGACAGGAGATTTTGGCATTTCAGCTGCACATGAGTTTCTCCTCGCTGAAGGTTACCACTTCCCTCAGGGTTTTGCACATTCACCCTCAAAACTGCCATATTCACCACAAATCCCACCAGAGACGGGCAAGAGGGCCAGAGCAGTGGACGTGTGGACCTGGCAACCTACAGAAAGTGTCAGTGTTTCCTTCCTGCTACTGTCCTCCTGCAACTCTGAAGTTTAGAAATGAATGCAGCTCCCTCTGTAAGTATGGATTTCCCCAACAGCAACACTTTTTCTAGTATGGGGATGGTGCTGGCTCTGTGCTCACAGGTCTTATTGTCAGGCAGGTGTCCCAGGAAGCTGAACAGAGCCGTGGCTCTGCCCTACTCTGCACCCAGCTCACCACAGGTGCAGGAACCAGCCCGGACTGGTGGCAGTGCCCTCTGTGCTGGAGCTGGCTCCTCTGCCCCTGTGAGTCTGCTCAGCTGGCTTGTTCAGCTGCGGCTGAGACTGGGAGGAAATTTTCCTTGAATCACTCTGGCAGGGACCCTATGTGATTTTCATTTTCTAGCCAGGGGCAGGGTGCCTACCTGGTAGGATGGATTGAGCAATCCTTCCTTCCCTCCTTATTCCTGCAATACCCAAGCATCAGCTTCCTGTTCTGTAGCCACTTGCGCTCCATTTTTTGAGATGTGAAATGCTGTATCTCATTAAAGTTTTGAAGATTTAGTGGGTTTTGGTGTTTTTCCAAGAAATCCCAAATTCACCGACAAATGGAGTTTTCACCACAAAAACTGGTGAAACGATTTTTGAAAACAAAAAAAGGTAAAAGTTTACTTTTTTACCCTCAAAAACTGCTTTGCCTTGCCAATGGCAAAATGTGTTGGTTTTGTCACACTGCAAATCCAACACCACTACCTGCCACTGGTTTCACCACCCCCTCAAATCCACTTGTGCTGAAGACTGTGACTCTTCTTGGGTAAATTCATGTAGCAATTTGCTGTCTTTATAGTCTTCAAAAATCTGAAAAACTCATCCACCTGCAGAGTGCATCCCTTCACAAGAGGGTGTAACTAAACTTCTGGGTTTCCAACCCATCCTGGCTCTGTTTCTGCTCTCACCTTGCCCACCATGTCCCGTCCACTAAGGCTTTCTGGAAGGCTCTCTGAATGGTTTCTCCAAGTCTTATCTTTTCATCCCCCGACACAGAAAGAGACCAGGGGGTTTGCGCTGCTGGTGGTGATGCTGAATGAAGCAGAAATATATACAAGCCTGAGTGGCAGCAATGCAAGAAGCCTGTATTTCACAGTGGTTGTGAGTCTGACAGCACAGCAAAGATGAGGACTGCCATGGCACTGACCACCATGGCAAGGTCAAGCCCCTTTTGAGGCCTTTTTTAGACAGTGATGAACAAGATCAAAGTGGAGAGAACTATGAGTGGGTTAAAAATGAGGTAATTAATGACTGCAGTGAAGGTAATTATTGCATTGCTGCTCCCAGAACCCTTAGCAAGCAGTTTGAGAGACCTTAATTTCTTGAAATCCTCCATCCCACAGAAACCAAAGCAATGAAAGATGCTTCTCCTATTTTGATAAAGACCCAGGAAATATAGTCACGTTGGCAAATCACCTGAATTACAATGTGCTTCATCAGCTACTACGTACTTAACATGGAAACCAATCTGATAAAATTGTAACTACCATCAAAGAAAAAAATCAACATCTGGATAAAGTCTTGTTTTTATAACTGAGCAGTTTGTAATTTTTTTAGAGAACACAAAGTCATTGATCAGTGGTTTGTGTCTCTCTGTATTAAAATGGTAATTAACGCACTGTGTTAATAGATAAATATACACAAGTATGTAAAGGTAACTCATGGTATCATTCAGTCTTTCACCTTTTGCTATCTAGTGTAGTTTTTTCATATTTACATAGACTCAGGAAAGTACAAAGTACCAAGCATCTTTTACTCCATTTATGGTAATAGCAGCTGATAATGTTCAAACTTTGGTGGGAATAGGTCCTACATTTTCCACGAGTCATGAACTTTGCTGTAATTTGCCTCCAAGGACCCAACTGGGGGTGCAGCACTGATCCCTCCAGCTCCGGTGTGCTGATTTCAGTCGGTTCTCTCTATCCATCAGAAAAGGGGAGAGCTTGGTTGTGTCCTAGTCTTGTGCTCCCCGAGGCTGTGTCTCAAGGCAAGGAGACACAGCCTCAATGCCTCTGTTGTGAGGAACAGCTGAGTACCAGGCTCTGCCACTGTGACCTTCCCCAGCGTGTCCCGGGTTATCTCCTGTCAACAAAGCACCACCTTATCAGTCTGCTTTCAGAGAGCTAACAGAGAATGTGCAAGGGCATTTTTAGAGTATATAAATAAGAATAAAACCCTACCATTGCTCTTTATAATGAGACTATTAAAAAAATGAAGTTTGTGATGAAGTCTTTATTTTGGTGCATTTGAGGTCTGAGTTTTGAATGAAATGGCAGAAACCCTTTAGGCTGTTTAAATACTTATTTGTGTACTCTATTAATAAAAAAAGACTCAGGAAAAAAAATTGACTACTAGGTGGCATTGATTTAAAATAATAAGCCAACCAGTATTATAATTCAAATTATTTCTCTTCTCTCACAAGTAAAGTAGCTCAGAGGCATTTGCTAAGCCTCTTGCTTTGTGCTCGCAGCATCCACACCTCCCATCCCCATGTCATTCTTGCTGGGGCTGAATGGGAGCCTTGTGGCAGCCTCACATGTTTTTCTGTTTCCTGTGAAGGAGGAACTGTGGGCACAAGGGTGTACTCCTGCTATTACAGTTGTTGAAGGCTGCTCTGGTCTCCAGGGACTCGCAGGAGATAGACACCTTCTTTCTCAGACAACTCTTGCCTGCAAGACCTGAAAAGCGAAGCAAATGGGATGCTGAAGGCTCCACTGGTCACACAGGAATGGAAAGTCACAGACATACTCATGAACTAGATTAAAGCCAAATAAGCAGACTTTATTAGTACCACTCCTGCACACAAAGCACTTGAATCCAGAATTCCCAAGGGCAGAACAGATGCAAAGGAGAATACACTGACTTTTTTTTTTTTGCACTACACTGAAGTAAGATCATTAATGTGCTGAAGAGGGAATGCAGGACTAGAAAGGAGCTCTTACTTTGCAAAGCTGAATTTCTTGTTATTGCAATAAAAAAGTTTCTGTCTTTAAGCTGATCATATTCTTTCCTGAAAGTATTCAGAATCTTCTGCCTATTCTCCTTCCAGGCTGTCCAGAAGCCATGGTCCTCTGGCACCAGATGAGTTTCCAGCCCAGATGTACTGTCATGCTAGAGGTGATACAATCTTGTCAGCCAGGCCAAGGCACTCTGACACTTTTAGATAATGTCCAACAGAAGTAATCATATCATTTCCTAACTGGATGAAAAAAGTGCGCTTTCCAGGCAGTTTTCCTCAGTTTTTCAGAACAAAAAGTGTAAGCCAACATTCAAGCGTCAGGCTGGGTCCTGTTCCCAGTAAAGCCAAGGGATGAGGTTTGCTGGAGGTTTCAGTGGGAGCTGCTGTGGTAATTAAAATGTTTAAGATATGTGTTAGACATAGTTATCTCAAACAATGTCAGCACACTACTTTTTGCAGATAATAGTTGGTTGTGCATGTGAAGAATTGCAGACATTCAGTGGCAGCCACCGTGTCCATGGTGAGGGGATCCCCAGCTAATCCAGCTCATGACTTTTTTGCCAAGTCTGTTAGTGGTGTTCCAAGCCTGTAGATGAGCCATGAGGGAGGAAAGTGAAAGAAAGCTCTGGAGTTGATGTTGTAACTGGAGGGACAGCATAATGCCTCCAAAAAGGTAACATTTCTTCAAAGCTCTGTGTAACTAAAGGGTTAAGGTGACAGAGAAGGTTTTCTTTTCTGCCTAAATTAGGAAAGAGAAGAAAATTCTGAGATTCCCTGTTTTGTGTGTATGTTTGTGTCCTGGAAGACCTCTACCAAATAAAGACTTTACATAAACAAAGGGACAAAAATAAATTTTCTCCCTGAGGTAGAAAGAGAGGGTGAAGGCAGCCCCCTGGAGCCAGCGGCTGACTTTGAAATGAGCATGTAGACAGAGAAGAACTTTTGCTGCCGGTGGTGTGATAGGAGAAGGGTCTGAAGGTTATGATCAGACTAGTGGCTTGCTGGGTAGAAATACAAAGAGGATGTGGCAGGGAGATACTGAAGATGCCTGCACTCTCCACACTGTCCATGTTGGTTTTACTTGTGCTTTGACAGCTCTGCACTGAAGTAAAGGAAATAGTCCCATGCCTCTTTGCCTTATAGTTTTTGTCCTTTGCATCATTTTTCTTTTCATTTTCCCAGTCTCCCAAGTCTTGTCTGGCACTTCAGGTGTTCAAAAGGAGAAAGTGAACACATCTCAAGGGAGAGCTGCAGAAGTGATGAGAGAAAGGACAGAGGAAAAAAAGAAAGAGCCATAAAGAAGGAAGGGGGAAATAGAAACACCCAAAACTGTGGACAGTGGAGTAATATGGTGGACAAAGGAGGCAGAAGAGTCATTTCAGCACTGCTTATTTTGTTCCTTTTGCTTGGTCCAGTTCGACACAGGGCTGAAAGTGTGCAGCCAATGCAATGGCAGAAATACTATTTTAAGGTCTGTTTGTTTTCAAATCAGCTGTCAAACAGACTATTCAGCAGCCCAGGCCTTTGCCTAGCCCCGGGAGGGGGCTATCTCAGAGGACATCTCTGGCTTCTACAGCCATCAGATTGTGCAGCTATCCAAGAGCAGAAGAGACCAGGGCAGAAGCCCAAAAAGGAAATGCTTCCCCTCCTTTCCCCAGAAGTGTTTCCAAATCCTCATCTGAGCTTGGCTTCAGCATATGAGAAAGAAATGACCCTAGAAGGGAGGGGCCACCTGTGCCTATTCCAGAAGAATTTTGACTCTTATGCAATACTTTCTATGGAAAGAAAGGCTTTGAAGTGCACAAACATGTAATTTGCCTCGTGGTGCTGCAACAGCCACGTCCAAGAGTGATACAAGGGGGTGATGTGCCTGTGATATAATGGTGTATTTGAGATCGGTGAGGAACAAGCGAGAATGTGAGTATTGCCAGCTAGAGATCACACCAGTTACTGCAGTGGGGAAGTGCTCTTGGCTGTGAATTAGGGCAGAGACTGTATCTCCTCTTGCATTAACATAAAGCCTGTTCTTGGAAGCCAGAAGGTATAATTAGGCTTAATCAATCACATGTTTCCCGCCAGGGAAGTCTGTTTCACCAGTGACATGAGGAGATGAATGCTTGAAAAGCCTGGCCTTGTTTTGCCTGGCACAATGTTCCTTCAGGAATCACGTACCTACAGTTTAATGATCATCACGAGAAAGATTTACATTTGCAGTTATGGAACAGGCAGTACCACCCCTCAGCTGTTTCTTCCCAGCTGATGAAAATGTGAAAACTGGAGAATTTAAGCCTTGATTGAATAAAGTACCTGAACACAAACTAGAATTTAGGTGGCATTTAAGCCACGTTCTCATGCCATCCTGACTTGAAATTACCTTTCAGGAGAGTTTGTGGTTTACATACCATACAAAGCCTTTGTATTCAGAGCCTGCAACCTGATCCCATCCTGATCTGCACATGGAAGCTTTCTTAAGTAGCTGAGAGGATGCAAGAAACCCCTGTAAAACTAGTTAGCTGAGATCAGGAAGCACCTCACACCCTGGGGCTCATTCCCTGGTTTTGGGCTCACATATTCCATACTGTAGTTTAACTCTGCCAAAACAGAATTAGTAGATGCCCACTGAGCCTATCACAGGTGACAGGAACAAAAACCCCCACGTGTTTACAGATTCTGGCCAGCATCTATTCATATTGCCTCCTCTGTCCCAGCAGAGTCATGAAACCAGCAGCCATGGTGCAAGAGACACGGACTCCAGTGACTCATCTGCCCCGTGAGGGATGAACCCCACTGCTGTGCCATCCTGGCATGGTGCTGCATGTGGCTCTGTTTCAGGACTCTGTCACTGGAGTTACCTTCCAGCTCTGAGCGCTGGCACTCCATCCCTGTGCAGTGTCAAAAGACAGCTCTGATTTTGGTCTTCAGCCATCACAATGTCTCCAAAACTTTACTGTGAAAAAAAGAGATGCAGCTCATCAGGTTATTTTATGAATCTCTTAATCTACTTTTTTTGTTCTGACTCATATGGCTTCTACACTACCAACTGTATTCTAATCTCTTGCTGATTCTTCCTTCCCCTATCTCTGTCCCTCAAAAAAATACCCCAACACCAGAAAACAAGCCTTTCTTCACCCTGTAGAGTACTAAGTTTAATTTTGGCAAGATATGTGCACAAATATTATGCATATTATATACTACACAATCATCTGGGTGATTGGTACTCTTGGCCTGATGAGGAGGAGCTGTATAGCTCTGTGGCTGACACCTCTCTATCTCTTTCCATCAACCCATAGTTGGAGGAGAACTTGGAAACAGCTTTGCTGAGAATATGTCTCAGATTAGAGTCTGATTTCTTTGTATCACAGCAGAACAGTCCACATAACAACGTGCTTGCAGAAAACTTATTAAGTATATTAAGTGTGCCCTGAGTCATGCTTGTAAACTCTGCTCCTCAACCTCACTGACAATGTATATTCGTCAGGGGGAACGTGGGTGCGTGTAAACCACAACAAGGTATTAAAAGATTAAGCCAGGATCAGAGAGAGAGAAAAAAATAAGATAATGAGGAAGAGAAACAGGATAGATGACACAGAGCTGCCAACCTTCAATCTTTTGCATGCAGGTGCCTTGTGAGCAGTGAAAGTGCCATGAAAGTGCTTTGTTGCCAGGGCTACATCCTGTGGGACTGTGTTGGCCTGGGGACTGGTGGTAACCTGAATATTTCTACTCTGCACAGCCAGCTCAGGCACACTCCATCCCACCACGGGTGCATGACTGCAGACACAACTGCCCACCCGGGACACGGCCTGGAGCCCTCCCTGCATCTGGCTCCACTGTGATCAGCAACACGTATTGATGGCCAAGAGCCACACCAGAGATGCTGGTGTGTTGCTCATGGGACAAGGAAAATTATGTGTCCTTGTCATCAAAAGATAAAGGCAAAGTATGACCAGAAATACAAAATGTAGTCCTGGGAAATGTGTTCAGCAGGAAATAGAGGCAGCAGTAGTCCCTGGAACACCTACATTCTAAGGAAAATATTTTCTATTAACTAAAGACTGAGATTTCAATTGACTCTGAGCATATTTCAGTTGTTGGAAGTCCCTGTTAAGGGGAGGAAAAAAGCAGTGATGTCTTTAACACCTCCAGCTCAGAGGAAGAAGGAAACGTATGTTTTGATGCAGGAAGAAGAAGTGGAATTCGTAAAAAATGCAGAACTTCAGGTTCTTTACCTCCAGCTACAATTCAGTTGGTTGTTGTCCACTATACAACTTATTTAGTGTTATCTCAACTCTGCAAGGCAAATACTTTGTTACCAAATCAAACTATGAATAGAAGAGGACAAGTCAATACTGTTTCTGAAAGCAAACTGATGAGACACCCACTATAGATGCTTATGCTGGAACTTTGGCAAGATGTACCGCTACATCACTGTAGGAGCTAAAAATCCTGAACCTGGAGTCCTCAAGAGCAGCCTTTGTTCATGTGCAGGGCCTGAATTATTACCTGGTTTAGTGACACGGATTTCCATGTGATGACTACCACATCTTAGCATCTTGTCCCATTTCTGTTGAAGGTGTAAAGGAAAAAGTTGAAAAAGCTGGAAATATATAAATAAAAAGCCAAGAGCCTTTGTTTTCACTGTAATGGAATCAAACTAATTTCTAGTTGTCTTTGTGAGGTTGAAGTAGTAGGTAAATTCCTTGTATTTTTAGTATTTATACTACTATATTAGATAAGTGTCTCACAGATTTGGCCTCCCAGTGCTCCCATGCTACTCCCATATTGCAGAAGAGGAATTTTGATGTTGAGGCAGTCTGAAACAGAGTAAACCCAGGCCTCATGATTTCCACCCTCAGAGTCATTGTTTTGTACTCTTGCTACACTTTAACAATTTCCTTTCTCAGAAAAGATAATGGCCTTTTTTATATTTTAGGGCTTTAGATCCACTCCATATATATGCGCTTGCTAGAAGAGACAGTTCAGTGTTTTCACTCAGTGACCTTCTGACTTCATGCAGTAAACCTTCTGGACAAGCTTGTTTTGCACTTGTGTTCAAGCTGGATCACCTTGAAAGATAAAAATTATCTCTATGTTTTGTCTTTGGAAAGACATGGTATTCAAAGCAATTAAAAATAATAGAAGAAGTTTTCTCAAAGGAAACTGTTTAGCTGCTTGAGAGTCTTCATTTTAAAAATTCAGCATTTGGGAAAAATCCTAAAGCAGGAGGAAATATTTCCCTTCTGCAGTGATGTTTTGATGCACTGTGCTCTGATTCATCTCTGTCAGTCATGCTCCCAGCTGGACGCCAAGAGAAAAGAGGATTGTAATACAAAGTCATATTCCATGGTGCACTGTGGGAGGTTCAGCTCAAAAAGGAGAAATGAGACATGAGAAAACTGGGCTACAGTTTCCCTGCAGAACCACAATGTGATGCACACACTGAAATTTTTATTTTTAAAATACTGAATTAATTCATGGACCTTTAGACCACTTTTACAGTTCTGATGGAAATTCCTTCTTTAAACCCTGGCATCACATAGTAATACACACCTCATTCAGACAAGTAATTATAAAGCTCTTGTTGTTTACTGCTTATTATCTAACTACAATCATACACAGTAGTTACATTTTGAGCATGTCATTAGATGACTCGTAAAGATGTTGCCCTAAGGACTCACAGGCCTGTCCTGGCTGAGTCCAAAGAGTGTCCAGCAAGGGCTGTTAACAGTTCCCATGTCATCTACATTTCTTTTTTTAACTACTGGTGCCTCCACACAGCAGTTATCATCCTTTTAAATAATTTTCCAGTACAAGGAATCCTCAGCAGTACAGCTGCTTCTTTTGTGTAGCTAGAGAGGGAGGACAGGGAGACAGGTGAACCGCAAGACTTCACGTGAAAAATCCTGAGTGCTCAGTGAGCCCAGCCAAAGAGATTGAGTTTTCACAGTAACGTGCATCAAGCATCTTACTTAACCACTTATTCCTGCAGCACAGAGGGCAAATAAAAATAATGGCTAGTTTCTGTGATAGGTTGGAAATGCATGCAAACGATGAACACGTGATACAGAATAGAAGCAAAGAGGGGT
The DNA here is from genome assembly GCA_013400235.1 of Oriolus oriolus. NCBI lineage: Eukaryota > Metazoa > Chordata > Aves > Passeriformes > Corvidae > Oriolus > Oriolus oriolus. Next base: position 341,258 of record VXBT01001432.1, on the reverse strand, counting down.
AAAAGAAAGAAGACAGAGTAGTACAATCAAGAGTAAGGACTGTTTCAGGGCAATCTTTCTGACTAGGGCAAGCACTTGACAGATGTAACTTAGTCTGACAAGCAACTCTGTTTTAAGAAGGATTTGGATATCTTTTGATGGGAACACCCAGAAACAACACAGGTTGAGAGAGAGAGCAGCATGGTATCAGGCCCTTCTCTCAGTAACTACAGTAATAGAAAATGTCTCACTCTGCATGCACTACTGGCTAATCAGCATTCGGAGCTTGTTCTTCCAACATTTTATCATGGGAAGCTCTGACTCATCTCTATCATGCCTCAGTCACATTTTCTAATGTGTAACTTCTGCTTTGCACAACGAAAGCTAAAGTGGTTTAAACCGCCTGTACTAATCACATATGCCAAGTTATTACTTCCATTCTTACCCTATTGTCTCCCCAGCGGTTTCCTGTATTGTTTTACATATACGAAATGAAAATGTAGAAAGAAAAGACTGTTTCCTGTATTGTCTTACACTACATAGCAGTAGTGGCCCTAACGCTTGGTTGCTGTTGGGGCTGCCAGCAGACAGGTGCAGCGTATTTTCTCTTTTGATGCGTGATGATGCTGGGTTTGGTGCAAGCATTTGTGCCATCAATGAGCAGACCAAGAGGGAAATAAGACTCAGAATGATTTTAGCAAAAGTAGATTTCCACTGGGGACAGACCCCACAGTCTTCAAGGCAAGAACACGCACCTGCTACGCATGTTGTGAGTGAAGGTAGGGGTGCAGACAGCTGAGGAGCCTCTGAAACCCAAGGAAATAGGGGATAAAGATGGGAAGTAGAAACCTTGTTATTTTATAATCGTTTTCCCAAGCTCACAGCAACACTAAGAGCTCCTCTCTTGCTGATACTCTCTCTGATTTGGGAAACTCCCTGCAATTTACTCTGGCTGCTGCCTCACCAGCTGTGACGTGACACAGAGGTATGGCTCAGATCCAGAGCACCACGTACGCTGCACCCAGGTGGGCAAACACAGCCAGCTGGTATCGTGTGAATATGTCTGTACAGCTCCTGTAGCCAAACTGGCCGATTTCCCCTCTGGCTGTGGGGAGTGGAGCCAGCTGTGTCCCTCTGCAGCCTGGCAGACACGGGGGTGAGCAGCACATGCCTCGCCCCAGGGCTCCCGAGCTGGAGCTCTGCTCCGGCTGCTGCTGACATTACCCCTGAGTGCTGAGCCCTGGATTGCCACCCAGAGCCGTGCAGGTCGGAAAAAAGAAGGTGCGGCTCAAGTCAGGAGCAGGCACATCTCCAAATCCTCCCTTGCTCACGTGACAGTCAGTCCATAAAGTTAACACGTAAACAAATCCTCTAACATTCCACCAGCCTGGGCAACACCACCAGAGTAATGGGCCAGACACCTCGCTTTGCTTCCAGAGATCTGCACACCAGCTTGGGGCTCGCCTGCCCCTACCTTTCTGTCTGCTATTAATTACCCTTTTCTCATCAGCGTTTTCAGAGCAGAACCAAAAATCCATGAATCATTCAAAAACATCTCTGACAAAGAATAGAAAAGTAATCTGAAAACAGCCACACCAAACTATTTTAGGGGCCTGTACGGTTGCAACATCAACTACAAACTGCCCCATCTCTCACTACCTGCCTTATTCTTTCCTCAAGTAAAGTTCTTCCCTGTTTCCCACAGTACATTTGGCTTTCAGGCCCTAAATCCACTTTCACAAATAAAATGTGGGTCTTAACCACTCACAAAATAATACAATTAATTCACCTCTACCAACTTTAGTTGTCAAAATTTCTTAGTAGGATTGCAGGATTAAGCAGTAATCCTTGATTTAGGGCCTGCTACTCCACACTGTTCTCATGAAAACACAATCCTATGATAGCCATTAATAGGATTTTACAACCTGCCTTACAACAGCCGAGCAGCCACCAAGGAGTCTTCAGCCTTACATCAATTCTGGACTTAGTTGTCTTTGTCTTATGTTTTCTAGAATTTTAACTACTACCATAACTTTACTTTTAGCTATGAACAGATGAGCCCTGTTGGTTTCAAAACTTGCTGGTGACATGTATTTTCACCTTGCTTTGCAGAAACTAACAATAAATTCAGCTCTCATGCCTGTTGCCTATAAAACACAATCCATTAGTACCACCCTTTGGGGAACTGACATATGCTGGGATCATGGCTGGTATGAGTAGGATAAAAGATGTCCAGCAAGTTCTGTGGTGGGTTTTGGGTTAGGGCAACCTTCACTCTTAAGTTTATCTCACACCTAGCTCCTTCTTTAATGACACTCTCATATCACCTAATGAGGGGTATCCATAAGTCATCATAGCTCTTCCAGTCTCTGTGAGACTTAAGGGGTCTTAAGACCCTTAGGATTCCATGCATTTTGTAGAGTCACAGAATGGTTTGTGTTGGAAGGGACCTTAAAGATTATCCAGTTCCAACCTCCCTGCCATGGGCAGGGACACCTTCTACTAGATCAGATTGCTCAGAGTCCCAGCCAACCAGGCCTGGAACACTTCCAGGCATGGCACATCCACAGCATCTCTGAGAAACTCATTCCAGTGCCTCACCACTCTCACAGTAAAGATTTTTTTCCTAGTATCTGATCTAAACTTATTCTCTTTCAGTTCAAAGCCATTTCCCTTTGTCCTATCGCTACATGCCCTTGTAAGAAGCCCCTCTCCAGCTTGTTCTCAGTGTGCCCCACAGTCCTCTGTTTGCTCTCCACAGCACCCTAAAGCCTCCTGTTTAGTCTTTGGCCCTCTTACAACCCCTGTTTTTCAGTGTGCCCTTCAGCTCTCTGTTTGCGGTTTGCACCCAGATCTTCAATCCACACTCTGAAACCTAAGCCCAACTCCTAACCTTTATTAGAGCTGAGTAATTAAGGAATGAATTACAGCTGGGAAGTGGTAATGACTAAATGACCATCAGGAAAAACTGCATTTCCTGAAAGTGCTACCAAAGCTCATGCCTGAGGGGTTTTTGTTATGGCTCATGTAAGCATATAGGGGGAGATCTGACTCCTGGGTACACAGAGGCTTTTTTATATCCTGGCACCTGTACCAACCACATAAACCCCCTCTAATCTGGTTTATAAATCCTAGGTTGTTGAGTTGTGTTTAATGAATGAATTGCAAATTCTTTACAGCTTGCCTTCTGCTTCCAGGAATTGGAGATAGAAGAACATGAAATTATTCAAAGACTCAAAAAAAAAAAAAAAAAAAAAAAAAAAGAAAGGTAACACCACTAGCTTCCTGCATACAGGATATCTGTAGGTGTTAGTCCTTTCAGTTTACATGTACTGCAAAGCTGCTCTGTCCCACCAAGTTAGTGTCAGAGAGAAAAGTTTCAGGATAAATTATCATTCATGTGACATCTTGCTGTATATTCAGTTTACATCAAAATTAAAAGAGTTTCCATATTGCCCATCATGTCTTTACTGTCAGTACTAAGTTCTAGTCCCAAGATCTATTCAAGTTCCATGTTTTGCTATTGTAGCCCCCTTGTTCATATCTGAATAGTTACACTGATTACACTGAGCAGAAATAGCTGCTCCAACTCTTGGCAGCATCTGATATAAACACCATTATTCAACCTTCCTCTAACTCCCAAAATCACCAAGGATAAGGTGTATTTGTGACCTATTCCCCTCAAGGCCAGGTTGCACTCTGGTGCCCTGGCCGTGTAGGTGGTGACTGATGGTGCAACAGGCATCAGTCAGGAAGGAGGTGCTGTGTGCATGAGGGAGGTCTCACAAACCAACTGCCTCTTGGAGACAGGGAAGCCAGGGCATCCCCGATTTTGGATTGCAGTGGGCTGCAAACACAAGCACCTGGTCAATCTTGACATGTTAACATATTTCCACAATAACTTCTCATTACTTGTATGCGTATTTCCTTTTTGGGTAAAGGAACAGGTTTTCTCCTTTTTCAGAGGTAGCTTGAAATTTTTGGTGCTATTTGGTCAATAGGTGTTGAACGTAAGGTAGATTACAACTTAAGATAACAAAAAACAGTTAGAAGTTGTTTTCTTTCACTCTGTTCCTTTCCTAGCTTTATTCTGACCCTCCCTTTGGGGTCATTTATTTCTCACATTAGTTAGTTGCTCTTCCCGTTTGGGGATTTGGTAGTTTTAGTGAAACGTTTGAAGGAGAAGACCAAGCAAACTCTCTCCTTATTTGGCTAAGAATGTTTGTTCTGCTAATATCTGAATATAAAAACAACCTAATACTTGGGGCAAAAGCAGGGGGCATCCTCAGGGGACTTTTCAAGTTCCTAGTCTTGTTTGAACTTTTCAGGGGAGACTGTTTAAATCTCATGAAAAGATTTTTGGGGTTTTTTTGGTTTGTTTCTTTTTTGGTAGAATAATCTCAAGATACAGATCTTACCTAGAGGAATGGATGTATGAGACTAACACAATGATGGGCTAATTTCTTGGCTCTTTGCTCTTTGCTTGTCTTTCTCTTTCTTTCTTTCTTTCTCTCTCTTTCTTTCTTTCTTTCTTTCTTTCTTTCTTTCTTTCTTTCTTTCTTTCTCCTTCTTTCTTTCTTCTTTCTTCTTCTTTTTCTTACCTTCTCCTTCTTTTTTTCTCATCTCCTGTCTTTTTTCTTTCTTTTTCATTCTCCCTCTGTCCTTCTCACTTTCTTGTTTTCTCATATTAAAAATATAAAACAAATTTGCAAATTGACTTCTATTTTTTTAGATGGCATGTGGTGGCACCGTTCTAAATTGAGATTTTTTCTTTGGATCTTAACATCCCCAAATAGATTTTCTACTCCCTTCATGTTTGTTTGTTTAAACTAGGTCTCTTGGTATTGTAGCAGCTCAGGACAACTTTCCATATACTGCCATTCAGTTCCCACAAGAGTTAAATCCCAGGCTTTCAGCTAGATGAGTTGCCAGTTACTGAGTGATGCCATTTGAAGCTCAGCCTCAGATGATGAGCCTGGGACCCTTTATTTGGCATGCCTCAGACTTTTGGAGCAATGGGAGGACTGCACACTTCTTTTTGAGTCATGGTCAGAGTCACTATTCGCTCCCCCTCTTACCGAATGCAAATGGTTGGAGAAGGTAACCTTCAGCTTCTTCAGGGAAGTTCTTCAACAGCTTCAAGGAAATCTGAACAAACTATGGATGTATCCGGAAGGAGGGGATTCTTTCCATCCTCATCTCTGAATGCTGTCATGTGGGAATGACCGTAGTAAGTCGAGAACTTTTTCCTCTTTGTTTTACTCTCCAGAGAGAAAACTCCTTTTCTACAGTGATACAAACCAAGGACATGCTTGAATATTTTCATACTCCGAGTACTTTTTTTCATACTTGAGTATTTTCATTCTCCTTTTCCTTTCCTATTTGTTTTAACTCTTGAAGTAGTTTCTCCTCTCCTTTTTTTCTGTGAACCTTTACTATGCTTCCAGCAGCACACTATTTGAGCACCTTCCCTCTACAGTTTTTGCAGAGCACTGTTTGGGAGGCTTGCCACTCATTCTGATCACTGCATTCACTTGTTGCCTTCACACTCACTTCCCTACCACATCTCCAGCTATGGTGTTTGTCACCTTCAACTATCTCAGGTGGTGGCGTGGTCAGCATACAGGTGGGATCATCATTAACATTTTTGCATAGGTTTAAATGCCAGCAAGCCCTGAGGCTTCCCAGGTTGTTTACAGAATGCTCATTCTAAGACTGTGATTTCCTGTCTTAAGGAGCTGTTTTGAAACCAGGAAATGCAAGGCTCATGAGAGAACAACTATGACTGGGGTGAACGGCTCTCTTTAAATAGTCATTGCAAAAGTTACCCCAGTAAAACTTCTTTACCTTGCATTTGATGTTCTTAACTACTTGGGGATATGGGTAAATTCTCATTATGGCATGTTAATGAACAAGGTAGGTTATATGGATGAACCAAGTCAGTGAGGTAAGCTTATTGTCAACAATTAGTCCCCGTTAACATCAGTAAATCCAAAAGTGTCCTGAATGTGAATGTGTAGCATCACAGGGCAGCTGAGAAGTTAACAGGGAATGAGGTATGAAATATTTGTATGAAAATCAGCTGAAGCCAATGCTACTAACTCTCTTTATGAGATAAAAGGAGAATTTACCCCATAACTCAGCAAAACAACAGTTAAAACCATTATAGCAATGGCAGGGAACCTGAACAACTTGTGATGATGATGATAATGAACATGATGTGATGGACAACATCTCCTCGTGATGGGTTAGATTTGTAATGTTTGCAAGATACCTACCACTGTGCTATGTGTAAACATGGTTAAATTATGTTATGCTGTGATAAGTAACACTTAAAGCAGGTAAGAAAGTGCTCTCTCAAAACTGGCATTTTGCCTTCCTTCCACCTCTGTACTTGGAGGGAATACAATGCTGAGTAACTACATTATTTTTACTTACTTAATTAAATCTCTTTCTGGAAAACTGATGTTGGTATCAATTTTTTTTTTTAAACCAAAAAACCTATGAGCCAAATTCACTTGAAATGCATATGTTTAACTTAAAATCAATGCCATTAGCTTCAATAGGAACTGAAGAGTCCTGTCTGGGAATAATCTAGGGCTCTAACAAGAACCACTACTGCCATTTGTCATGGCTATATCATGAAACTGTGCAATGTGATGGAGACATTGATTGTCCAAGAGCTCTTTAAGAGAATCTCTTTAGTTGTGGTTTAGCACTCACAGGCTGAGCCCCTTAGAGAAGGCAGCTCAGGATTTCTGCTAGCATGATGGGCTTAGTGATCTTTAACATTGCCAAGAGTAGTTCCAACTGGGTTTTAGCTAGCATCAGTATATCAAAGCTGGTGTTCCTTTGGCCAAGGCCTTCATGTATGACCAGAAATTGAGGGTCCACAAAACAGAAGGAAAAGGGGGAGGGGAGGAGCACACAATGCTCACAGTATATTTTTATACATATTTGCAGAAGGAAGAGCTGTGCTATCCAAACTTGAGCTTTCCCCATGGATGAGTCAAACATAACGTTTCATCCCAGCGAAGGCACAGAGAACATCTCAATGCACAGAAACATTTCTGCACAGGAAAGGGTCTGGGAGATATTGACCCCACTTTGGGTAATTATGATCATCTCCTTCCTGGGTTTTTGTGAAAATGGAATTGTCCTCTGGTGCCTCTGCTTCCAGATCAAAAGAAACCCATTCACTGCGTACATCACACACTTGTCCATTGCTGATATCTCCTTACTGCTTTGTACGTTTATTCTGTCAATTGAGTACATTGCTGGTTTTGGATTCGCATATGGTTTTTACTATTATGTAACCACCACACTATCAATTGTCTTTCTTCTTGGCTATAATACTGGTCTCTATCTCCTGACAGCCATCAGTATTGAGAGGTGTCTGTCTATTGTTTACCCCATCTGGTACCGATGCCACCGGTCGCAGCACCAATCGGCAATTGTGTGTGCAATTCTGTGGACTCTGTCTTTTTTCATGACAGTAGCCGAATATTTAACATGCAAAGATGATTCAACCAAGGAACAATTCGATGATGGCAACCATTGCCAAGCACTGCTCATCTTCACATGGATCCTGACTTTCATGATCTTCATTCCTCTAATGATTCTGTCCAGCCTGATCCTGGTTATCAGGATTCACCGTAACTCCCTGAGACCTCATTCGTCAAAGCTCTACATCATCATTGTGGCCACAGTCATTGTCTTCCTCATCTTTGCCATGCCTATGAGGCTGTTGTATCTTCTGAATTACCACCACTGGTCATCTTTGCTCAGCCAGCAGAACCATGTCACCATTGTTCTCTCCACCGTTAACAGTAGCATCAACCCCCTGGTTTACTTCTTTGTAGGAAGCAGCAAGAAGAAGAGGTTCAAGGAGAGCCTCAAAGTGGTTCTTAGTAGAGCGCTCACTGACGGGTTGCGGCCAAGAAGCCAGGAAGTTGGCATGAGTTTGGATATAGCCGAAACAATTTTCTAAAGCTTAAGGGGGAAACTCTAGGGGCAAATACTTGGACTTAAAACATTTAATAAACCACTGCAGAACTAAAAGTATTTTTCTTCCACAGAATGTAAAAAGCAGTGGTGGAATGGTATTGTTATCTTTGGTGGTTGAGCAATGGAAAAATATGGACTAGAATAAAGATAACTTTTATTTGGGTTTTTTTTTATTTTTATTTGCATTTTCTTAATTATTCAAACACATGGTACATCCTGATGTGACTATGCTAATCAAAGATACCACAGTGGAAAAGAGACAGGCCAACAGAGAATATAAAAAAAGGACACAGAAATACTTTATAAATAGTGTGACATTTATAAAAGCACCGAGCACCCATAAATGCTAATTGAAGTCATCAGGGCCTGTGTGTGTTCGCATTTTTAAAAGTCAAACCCACTAAACGCAGGATTCACGTTTCATACTGGGATTTAGTTTCAACTGTTTCCAGCCTGTTTAAGTGCGCAAAAGAGCTGGTCCCTGGGGGAAACAGAGGAAGAAATCCACGTATGAGAGTAAGTCCCCATGCATAGCCAAGCACATATGGCCTAACTTTGATCTAGCAAGACATTTAAGTATATATTAAATGGCCTAATTCATCTGTCATTAATGGGCTACTTCAGAGTTTGTTTTCAAAGTATATGTTGTATAATCTCCACTGACACTGGCATGTCTCTGGGTCCTTGGATAATTCGGTACTTGACACATAGGAGTATCTGGCAACACAGGGGTGTTGTCAACTCACAGAGGGCTTTTGCTCTAATTATGAAGGGTGGGGCTGGCTTATCCCCAAAATGTCAGCATTCCTGTAGGTTTAGATATTCAAGGAGTCTATGAGAAAGTCAGTCCCAACATTTGCTGTCCCAGCCACTTAGTATTTACCTCTTCTCTGGAGAATATATTCCCTGTGTGGCCTCTCTGTTTTATAACAACCAGCTTTGGAAAAACAGAAAATAGAAAGGTGCCTCACACAATGAATGACTGGAGCTACACACCAGCCACACTGTTCCAGCTGCCTGCCTCCCTCTGTTGTATGCCAGGGTACTGGGCCTGGTATTTTGTGGAGTTTAATTCCCAGGGCCACCTGCCCAACTATAGCCAATCTGCAGAGTGCAGAGGACAGCAGCAAAGAGAGGATGGGGCCAGATCAGCTTTATCACACTCAGCATGGCAGATCCCAGCAGTCAGAGTACTGTGGCACTTCCAAAGAGACACACATTTGCTTCTGGCCCCCATGGAGCTCCAGATTCAGCAGGAACTGAGACCTCCCCTCACAAGCAAAAGCAGCATCTTCAGCTTCTCGCCAAGTTTCCATTGGCACACTTAATAGCTAACCGGGGAAAGAAAAATACAACCCACCCCTCCCTCGTTGAAATATTGCCAGTCCTGGAATAAGGAAGATTGTAGGTTTAGACAGAGGATTGGATGGGAATTCATGTAGAGCAGAGATCTCAGAAGGATAAATATTCTTTCTACGTATGTGCCCCTTTCTCCTCACACTAAAGTGTTGCTATGTGTCATTGTAGAAAAGACGTGGGAGAAGGAAAAGGTTACCCTTATGTCTTCCTGAGTCCCTCACTCCATCAAAACCTTTATCTATGACAGCCCCTCCACTTGTCCCAGTTTTTGTCTTTGAAACTCTAGTCCCAGGCTTGTCACCTCTACTGGTTTGGGTGGTAGATGAGTGGAGTCTGCTTCTCTCTTAGGGCAGAGATCTACTGTGCTGCTGGAATGACACATCAGCTGAGCAGCGCCCCACTGCCGATGAGGAGGGCAGGAGAGGGCAAGCAGCTCTGTGGACACCTTGTGAGGGAGGGCCAGGGGAAAGCACGAGTGTGATGTCCCCATACACATGTCATATGTGTGCATGCAGCTGCTGGGGCCTGGGGGACTGTCAGGAAATTTGTCAACACTGATAAATGCCATAAACTTAAGTAGTAGGGTAGACCTAGCCCCCACCAAAAATACCCCAGACTTTCCTTAAAAGCCATTCCCTATCCTTACCTCCAGACCCTTTACAATAACCACACAGAGAACCAGAGAGAGGAGCAACATTGCAGGAAGCATCTTCAAAACATGCTTCTGCTGTAACCCCACATGTAACCCAGTTCTCTCAGAGTGATTCAGGTGAGGTAAGGCACATGATTTACAGTCCTTAAACACATCCAGATTATTATGACAGGCTTGGGTTAAGGATCGTTATGCATGCAGCCAGGGCAGTGGGTCTGAAGAGGCAATAATAATATGCAGCAGGGCAATCTAGGTGCTTGTGAGCTGAATAGGTGCTCTAGGACTTTTAGCTTCTTACCCCTTTCCACCTGGCCATGCTTCCAAATGTTTCATATTTTGGACATCTGTCCATAGATCAATTCACAGAGCAAAGAAAATTAACACTCAGCACGAGATGAACATCCAGAAGGACAAGTAAGAATGAACATCTAACAGTTGAAAAATTATTAGTATTTCCCAGGCAATAGATAAAAATAACTTAGGGATATTCTTTCTTTTTTATCATAGCACCTGGTGACTGTTCTCTGTGCAGACAGGCTACAGTACAAGGGGAACTAATAGGCACATGATTCCATGATTTAAAAAAAAAACAAACCCCAAGACAGGGAAAATATGACAACTTGTTGCACAACAAGAATGTGATTCTCCACCAGCTTGCATTTTTAAAAACTATTTGCCACTGTGGGAGAGATTGAAATACCATTGCGCAGATCAGATGGTGTAAGCGCTCTGCAGTGGTGCCGAACAGGAAAGATTGTCTTGTGGGTCAAGTACTGGCTGTGGAGTTTAGAGATGTGGGTTCTATTTTAATGCAGTATTGACATCTTAATTTTTCTGTGCCACTCTGTCTTGCCTATAAAATGAGGGTTGTATTATTTTGCTTCCAGTGCTGTGCTTTCACATTTGCACTACAGACACTTCGGAAGAGCAACTATCTCTTGGTTATCTCTTGTAATGTCTGGGGCAATAAGGACTTAATTTTGCTGTGCAGCCAAGACAAGGAATTATTCAGGAAAGTAATGCCCAGTATAGAGCTTACTTTGTTAAAGCTCTCTTTACCAGAGATCAGATATTATCTGATCAACTTGACAATAATGAATGTCGTGGGATGTAAAAATATGACTAGAAATACAAGGAGGGAAGTCACTTCCCTAGGCACAGAAGAGTTTTTGCTCTTGTAGCTACTCCCTGGGTGGAGAGGATGATATGGGGCAGGCTGCTGTGCAGTTTCAGGCCCAAAATGATGCGACGAGTTTATGCAGCAGCTTTCCTCTATAACTCACAGACTTTCTGAATGATCCTTGTGACAACAAGGGCAGAGAGGTGAGCAAGAAGATATTGCCCAGTTAACTTCTAGCCTGGAGCATAATGTGGGAAATCCTCTAAGGGAAGCTGAAATGCTTCGCAGTTGGACTGTTTGCTGCCAACAACAAACCTCCCTTTCCTAGTGTGAGAAGAATCCACAAGTCCACAGCATTCCCCGGTAAAATGCCTCAGGTCACTTCGTGAGGTGACAGTTCATTTGCAGGGTCCTCCAAAAAACCCTAGATAGATTGCCTGGCTCCATATGCACCTCAGAAAGACTCCTTCTCAAGCCCTCCCACTGTGCCAGTCTCAGGGACGGCATGACCCACACACTAGGTTTTATGAGCAGATGTTGCAGTGATGACACTGGCCAGCAGAAGATACTCTCAAATGCTACCAGGTCAAGGGAAAGCAGAAAATTGGTGTCAGCTTGTTTGGAGCTCACACCATAATATGCTGCCTGCTATTTGTGTACCTGCTGCTTCTCTTCCCAACTCCATGCAGAAATAATTCATTAAAATCTACTACACAGGGTTTCTAGCTACCCATCCAAGAGGAAAGCCAGTTTGCTTTCTATTTGGTTGCCCAGGCACTTGCGTGATGTCCACATGGAATTATTTTCTTTTCCAGTTGACTCACACAAGCCTAAAAGATGAAGCACCAGGATCCACAATCAAACAAAAGTATTGCAGGTGCAAAACTTTGAATTCAAAGAGGCACTGAGATGATTCTGCATGATTCTAATACTTCTCCCTTGCATATAACCATTCCATTTTTAATTATATGATTGCAACCTGGTTTTTTCTCCAAACTGGACTCTTGCCTCATTAAATACACAAGACTGGACCTGCTGTTGGTTTAGTTAAGTATTTCTAGAGTCCTTGCTTCAGTTGTTTCAGAAATATGAAGGGTAGGAAAGGGGAGGGAGTGGCTGTGGCTGTATCCATCTGGCCTCAAATCCTGTCCCCAGCAGCGTACATAAGCAGATGCCTACAGAGGAGAAGGAACAGAGCAACCACGTATCACACTTCTTTCTCATCCTCTCCTTCGACAGTTATCAGCTCAGAAACACTTCGGTCTAGAAATCTTTATACTTGGTAACTTTTAATGGATTTCTCTTCAACAACAACGTCTAACCTCCACGGAAGCCATACAAGATTTTTATGTCCTCAAAACTTTCACGGTAGTATTTCATGGTTATCATGAATGATTGTCTTCAGGAACAGGAGAATGAAATTCTTACTTGTATTCCATCATTCTAACACCCCTAAGCAAGATGCAACACAAAGCAAGTAATTTTTTTTCTCTTAGAGCTGGGCACAAAGCATTTCTAGAATTGGAGTAACTTTTAATTATTTGTTTCTCCTGTTAAGAATTTGCTTTATAAAACACATGGGTCTTGAAAATTGGACATTATAGCAAATAAATAGCAATTTTAATGATAAAAGTTAACAGACTTTTGAGGTAAAGAATAAATTAAAATATTATAGAATCAGTATTTTTAGGTATAGTCTACAAAGAGATGTAAAACTTTTAACAGCTATGTGCAGGAGATGGAGTGAACATTTCCGTGTCACTGTTCTATCTCAGAACAAAAACCCCATTTGCTTAAATGCTTTAGAGGAGGGTGTTTTACGTTTTATGTTGTCTTTGGTCTATCTGGATTTATTTTTTAACTCAAACAGTGACATCTGTTTCAGATATAACTTTTAAAATATTATTTATAGGAAAAAAGTTCTCTTTGTTACAAGTATTTCAGATGAATACATAATGCTAAGCTCAATGACAATATTCAATAACATACTTCAGCAAAATGTAATTCTTTTGTGAAAATAAATATATACAACCAGTAATTTTTGATTTGGCAAATTTTGATTTTTTTTTCTTTCCCTGGGCTTGGTCTGGAATGGACCTGCCCTTAGCCAGGGGACAGGCTGAGCCTGTCAGACCAGTGTCTGAACACTAAACAACATGTCTATTGCTATCCTCGGCCTGGCTCAGGTCCTCTGTAAACATAGGTCTGCTCACTAACTATATTCTTTATATTATCACCTCTCTTGGTTCATTTATCTGTTAGCATATATAGCATTTCCCTACAACACTGGCCTCTGTTTCTTAGCAGCATTCAGTGGGGAGAAACTTTTCTCTGTACTTTTCTCTGTCCAGATTTGATGCCACCTCCCAAAGCACCATTCAGCCACTGCATGTGCCATCCTGTGAGTTCTCCCTTGTTTATTCCCTGTGGCAGAAGACTTCAAGCCTGCAGCACAGCTATTTTAACTCCCTAGGCAGACAGAGTGAAATACATGCCATGCATCCCTCAGCTTTCTATCCATGTGAGTTTCCTGTGTACTCTACTCCCCTTCAGTTTCATCATTCACACGAGGCTTGTAAAATTCTGCAGAGATTTGATGCCTTCTGCCCTGTCTACTCACAGTCACTGCAGCCATCACGTCCTTCTCTTGGCCATGCTCAAGACATCATGTTCCTCCTGTAGAACTGGGATAACAAAATGCTGCCAAAAGGACTGAACAAGCTTTCAGCATCACTGCCCATCACCAAACACTGTCAGTCTCCTCATTATTGCTTTGTGTGGAGCGGCAAGAAAGAAAAGACACAGAAAATCCCTCCAAGTAGTTTCACTGAAGGCTTCAAAGACTAATCACTGGTAGCTCATGAGAAAGCTCCAACACCTGTTTCAGAGAGCAGGCTCTGAAGCTCGAGCACACATTAAACACTGAGAAGGGAGAAGTTAAGACAAATAATATACAGAGAATACTATTTTCTCTCTTGTGTGGGACAAACCTTCTATCCTATTTTGGATGAGAACATACATGGTATTTCCTAATATTACTGTATTGCAGCTGCTAAGGCTATAACTGTCTGATATCAATATTCATTCCTAGCAATTTTTCCACCATGGTGTTCATTCACCTCAGTAAGAGTGAACGGTAAGATTTCCTTCCCCATTATAATAACATCTAACATATCTTTAAATGTCACATCAGTACACGAAAAAATGCCTGAAAACTGTTCAAGACAGTTGTCATTCCATGTCTATCTGATGCATGTTTCTTAGCATGTTCACTACCATATTTATACACGTTCTGTTCATTTTACTCTGGCTCTGAGTGAAAAAAAGAAAGGAAAATCTGGATTACTGCACTGATTCACATGGCAATATTACAGATCCAAAACTGTGCAGTATGGAGATCTTCTTGACTTGTGATCCCCCTGTGCAACCTCTTTTTATGATCTAATGTGAATCTTTAATTGAACCATTTATTCAATACTGTAATGGCTTACCTGGGCCTTCATGTATGCTCTGATACTTATTTTTCTCTACCCTATCTCCTTCAGCAACTTTTGAATATAAAACATCCAGGGCAATGTGGTATCTATTATTAAAAAAACAGATTGTTACTTTTCTTCTAAGTAAGTTAATATGTAACCTTCTTTCTCCTGCTTCAGGTATCTTAAAATGTTTTAGAGACAAATGTAATGGAAATAAAATGCATGTCTAGAAGAAGTTTAATACTGGCCTAAACATATTTATGAATGAGGCTATAAAAACAAATATACATGCATGGACAGAATATATAAATATATCATCAGAATATATCAATAAATTCTAGCAAGGCAGGGTGACAGAAGAACCACCTGAATAAAATATACCATATATTTTAGTCCTCCACAAATTGCGCATTACACAAGAAATTTCTTGCTCAGTTCTTTTCCCCTGAGAGGACTATGAAGAAAGAAAATGTAGGTTGAGCCTTGATGCTTTAAGCAAAACCAGTTTGGTCATTTCTCTGCTGTGTGTGAAGTTTGTTAATTTCTAAGTGTGATGCTGAAAATAGCCTTTCGATTTTAGTGCCCTTCGGCTACATGGGAAAGAAGTCCCATTACAAGGAACCAGGAAAAATAGAGCAAACCAGAAATTTATCAGCTACCTTATAACAATCAAGAAGGAACAGATGACAACTTATTTCCTTACATAATACTACTAAATTAGGTGAAATAACTACGGAATTAGAAAAAAAGAAATGTTGCTTGTTGTCTTAGAATAAAAATGCAACATGATAGAGCAGTAAGACTTCCAGATGATTCATTTATTCACTTCAGCTCCGCACAAGATACCCGCAGGTTTTTGCCATGGTAAAAAAGTGGTCTTTATGTATCTTGTACCAGCTTGCACCTCCTCCAGCCCAGGATCCACGGATGTTTTCAGCTACTCTAGGTTAGTGTTGTGGTTTAGACCCAGCTGGCAACCAAGCCCCACGAGCCGCTTGCTCGCTCCCCTCCAGTGGGATGCAGGAAAGAACTGGAAGGGTAAAAACGAGAAAACTTGTGGGCTGAGATAAAGACAATTTAATAGGGAAAGCAAAAGCCACGCCACAAGCAAAGCGAACAAGGCATTCATCCACTGCTGCCCATAGGCAGGCAGGTGTTCAGCCATCCCCAGGAAAGCTGGGCTTCATCATGTGTAGCAGTGACTTGGGAAGACAAACACTGTCACTCCAAACATCCCCCCCCTTCCTCCTTCTTCCCCCAGCTCAATATGGTGAGCATGATGCTGCATGGTGTGGGATACCCCTGTCGTCAGCTGGGGCTGGCTGTCCTGGCTGTGACCCCTCCCAACGCCTTGTGCACCCCCAGCCCTCTCGCTGGTGGGGTGGGGTGAGAGGCAGAAAAGGCCCTGATGCTGTGTAAGCCCTGCTCAGCAATAACCAAAACACCTCTATATTATCAACACCAATCTTCTAAGCCACGGCACAAAACAGTGCCCTTTTCAGGGCAAACACCAAGTACGAGCACAGCACGTAAGGGCTTTCCCAACAAGACAAAGACTTCACATAAAGTCAAAGTGTTCAGACAAAGCTGATGTTCTTTTACAGTATCACTGAACAGTACCAGCTAGATAAGGAAATGTCATTAATTATCTCTCTAACTGCATTGGGAAGCCTAAACCTAAGTCTGCAAAACAAGGTCATCAGGGACTGTTTTCCTCAACAGTCTTATTTCAAATTGTTATAAAGCATGATAACTCCTCACAACAAACCAGAAGGTAACTCTTATCAAGAGCTTGCCTTTAAAAATGCTAAGGAGAGTAGACGCAGAACAGAAAGAAGTAGAAAGCTTTGGAGAAAGGGTGAAAGACTGAACAAGCAGCAAAAAGAATAAGGAGCATTCAGAAGTAATGGCAATGGGAGTAATATTAGGAAGACTAAAGTATAGTATAGCAAGCAAGAGAACAGGAAAGAAAAGGTAACTACCCAGTGAGTGGCACATCTGTGTTTTTGGAAACCTGCACAGCTTCACGGAAGAGCCTTATGAAGTTTCCATGAAGTATAAAAGCAATTACTTTAACACAGTGTAGCTTACAGACAGATAGAAATAAACTGTCCAGACCTCAGTGGAGAAGGAACTTCCCACAATCAAATGTAAAAACAGCTCTGGATGCTGACATTTTTTTTGTTCCTATTATTGAAAAAAAATAGAGATCAGATGTGAGTGTTAAAGGGAACTGAGACAGTAACAGTAAAAGTGAGCTGCCTATCCGCCAGCCTGAACTGCACAGCTGATAGTGGCCACATGAAGCAAGACTGTGAGTCAGAAGAACAAGAAATGATGCAACATTTGACACCTGACATGATGAAAAGAAGAATCCTAGAGGACCTATGTATCCATCACTTATTCATGACACTGTGCCTACTGAAAACCATCTGTAACATGGAAACTGCAGCATGACTTTCAGGTGTACTGGGATTTACTCCACATAACTAGCAGCTGAACTTCTCCTAAGGGAAAGGAAAAGGTAAGATTAAGACATTTGCATAATTTCAGAATATTTCAACATTGTGCCATGGTACATGGTTAGCTGAGATGCCAGTATCATTAAGCATGGGAGGTAAATATTCACCTTACTATTTGTAGGTGATACTCAGAATGGCATATTCCTATGGACGATTTGCAAAACATAGTTTAGGATACAAAAGTGACTGACACATAGCTCCTGCCAATTTCTATGCATGTAGCTAGTTTTAAACATGGGAGAAATTCCACGAAGGTTGAGAGAACTGCTGCATCCACCAGATTATAAAAGTTAGCGAAACTATGTAGTAAATGGAAGCAGTCACATGATTGGAATTTGCAAACTTTTATTTCATAATTTTATTTTAAAGGTATTTGCACTTTCATTGTGTATTTCAGTATTTCTGCAGCATCCTTGCTGGGCTGCAACATTGGTTCATTGTTAGGTTGATGCTTATGTATTAGCACAGCAGATGAAAGGAGAATTTCTGGTTTGTTTCTTTTCCTTTCTAACTGGGATTTTTCCCCCAGGTATTTCAATTTCTTTCCTTCTTGCTAGGTAGCTGTTCACTTATACATACTTTTCTCTGTATGCAAAGAAACTGCTCTGAAGTCTTGTGCAAATACAGAGGCCTAAGCATACACAGCACTACAAAGAGTGAAGAATGCCACTCTAAACTTCTTCATTCTTTTGTCAGTAAACAACCTTGAGTTAGCTCTTACCAGATAACTGAAATTAACTGTTTCCACACTGCCAGGCCCTGACACTGCAATATTTATATGCATTCTTAATGTTACCAAGGTTAGCTGTCACATTGTCTTCAGTGGAGTCGCTCACGTACTTACATCTACACAAAGAAAATTTCAGGGATAAAGCCCTACTTGCAGAAACCCAGGTAGCTAATAAGATCAGCAGCTACAACCTGTCTGCCTGCTCTGCTGTCTGCAGTGAATTTCCTGGCTGATACATTTTTAATTTAAGTTGGTGACCAGAGATATGATTTCCACCAAGTCTTTTCTATTTGCACTGCTCTGTATAGAGTGAGTGATGCCAGTCCTGCAGTAGAGCAGCAAAGTTTAAGAAACATAACAGAAATAACAGAAACAATAGACTTGGAATTCCTTTTGTCAACTGCTTTTGTCTTTCGGAGCCTTTGAGTTGGTGTCATCAAGCTTGTCTTTAAACTATACATGCTGGAGCCTTAAAAGCAGACAACAGGGATTCTTGCATAATCAGATTTGGAGCTTTCAGGAATCCACTGAAGGTTAAAACAAAAGAGCAAGAATTGACAATAATCCCTTATATTGTAGCAGAAAACCGTAGAGGACAATAGCATTTACTCAGTCCCTTTTATTCATTTATTTTCTTAAGTTCCTCTCCCCCTTCTGGAGCTGCTGGTGGTGTTTGTGCAGTCAGGTGAAAGGTACAGCTGCAAACTTGCACAAAACAATCAAAATAGTATGTTAACTTTCAGCCAGAGCAGCATCTTTAGCCAGGTGACTGCCCTGCTGCAGAACTAATGCTACCATAAAGGTGGGTCATATCTGAGAAAAAAAGAGAGGAAAAGGAGATCACAGCAGCCTGGAATTAGGCTGAACTGCCAGAGAGGCAAATCTTCAGTGCGGTCTTAGTCCCATGGATGCCAGGGAGTGGGGCAAGAAGAAATATTTCAGTTGTAGGCCTTTTTTGCTTTTTTGTGCAAATGGCTTTTGGAAAGTGTTCATAATTAGAGAACATGATTTCTTCACACAAGACAGCCGTCTGTTTAATGAGTGTAATTTTTAGTTTTCTTTCACTCTCCCACCCTTATGCCTCTTACCACTCTGAAAGGTACTTTGCTTCTTAACTGCACTTTCATAAAAACTTACTGCTAATTACCTCTTTTGAATCTTAACGTTGCAGTTAAAGTTTGCTAAGTCCTGGAAATAATTATGCAAGCTCCAGGCTGGATCGCTTTTCTCCGTAGTCCAGGAGGCAGTGGAGGTAGGACAGTGTGTGTTCCACTTCCTCCTGACAAAGCTCCTGCCTTGTGCAAGCCTCCCCTCCTGCACTGTCTTTGAAATGGGGGTAATTTCTACACACCAGCTTCCCTGCTGCAGTAGTAACTCTTACAGCCAGAACCAACCACATCACTGTCGTTGCCTCCTCAGTCTTCATCCCTAATGGGTTTAGTTTCCTGATTTCACCACACATTTTGAAAAACCTATTTAAAGCCTCACTTAACGTTTTCCAAACAGCATTTCTTTGACTCAACCACCACGCCACAGAATCACAGAATGGGTCAGGCTGGAAGGGACCACAGTGGGTCATCTGGTCCAACCTCCCTGCTCAAGCAGGGTCATCCCAGAGCACATGGCACAGGATTGTGTCCAGGTCATTTCTGAGTTTCTCCAGTGAATGAGACTCCACAGCCTCTCCGGGCAACCTGTTCCAGTGCTTGGTCACCTGCACAGTAAAGAAATTCTTCCTCATGTTCAGGTGGAATTTCCTGTGCATCAGTTTCTGCCCATTGTCTCTTGTCCTATTGCTGGGCACCACCAAGAAGAGCCTGGAAACATCCTCTTGGCACTGCTCCTTAAGATACTTATAGACATCTCTTGAGGTCTCTTCTGGAGGCTGACCAGGCCCAGCTCCCTCAACCTGTCCTTGTTAAGAGTGGCTCCGACCCTTTAATCTTTGTTGCCCTCCGCAGGACACGCTCCGGGACACTCCAACCCACTGGGAGCGCGTCCCACGGGCCGAGCCCCCGCGCACCTCAGCCGGCCGGGCAGCAGCCGCAGGCGCAGCCCGGGGACAGGGGTGCCGCGGCTGCCCCGTGCGCGGGTGACGGTGCGGCGGTGTCGCGGTGCGGCGGTGTCGCGGTGCGGCGGTGTCGCGGTGTCACCGCACGGGCTGCGAGGGGGACACGG
>VXBT01001432.1:144586-321099 GCA_013400235.1 Oriolus oriolus | reverse complement strand
GGGGGGGGGGATGTCTTTTGGTGCCCGTGTCGCTCCTGCTCTCCGCGGGAGCGCCGCACCGGGACTCGGCAGCGCGGCCCCGGTCTCCCCGGCTTTTGGTCGCCGGTTCCGGGAAGGGTCAGGCCGGGGATCTCCGGGGGGAGCGGCGGCCGTGTCCCCGGGCGTGAGGCCGCGGCTGATCCATGGCGAACGCGCAGTAGGGCTGGGAGCCTGGAGGGGCGGCTCGGGGGCCGGTCCCCTCCGGGACCTCTCTGCGTGGATCTCTGCAGATACAGGAAATCTGCGGGTGAGAAGATGAGTAGACTGGCTCTGTGCAAGTCGTCTATGGTCAGGACTGCGCCTGTGTTCGGTCTAGTCTGAAAAACACAAAGTGTTGTTGGTTTGGAAGGGATGTCACTTGAGAGTTGGCTTCTTGCTAAGAGTATCACCATGTGCCATTCATTTACTTACAGGCGAGTTAAGAAAGCTTTGGGAAACTGCCATGTGGAGACGTCACCATTATTCATGTCTTGGCATTTTTCTACTCTAACTTCAGCGATGAATTTAGTTTAGCACCAATATCTCGCCGGTCTTAATTTCTAAATTATTTAGCCAGAATATGCAGGGTATGTACAACAACACGTTATTTCATTCAGTGTCACTGCGAAGGCGCCAATGTAGCACTAAGGGTAGAGGTTGGATCGCTGAAGGGAATGGGCTGCCCACTTGGCAGAATCTGGGATATGATATTGTTAAATGTTGAAAAAGGGAAAAAAAAAAAGTAGGTTGGCTTGCAAGAATAACCCATAAGGGTGGCAAAAATGGGTTTTGTGGTTTTGTCAGATGACCACCCTAATTGCAGAATTGAGACAGAAACGAGAAACTGTCATGTAGCTTCTGGAAAGAATTTAGCTACTCTGGTGAGTGACTTTTGTTGTTGGTTTGGTTTTTTGTTTGTTTTATTTTGGTTTGTTTTTTGGGGTTTTTTGTTTGTTTTTTTTTTGTTTTTTTTTAAACCCACCTTTAATGATTTGTTTGTCAAGCAATTCCTACTCTGAGAGTAATGTGAAGTCCTGTCAATGTCTGTCTTGGCTTTGTTGTGGGTCTGTGAGGAGAGGAATATTTGAGAGTGCTGTGGAGAGATACGCAGTCTCATTTTGGATGCAAATTACTTAAGCTAGTTTCATTTTGTTACTGGCAAGTGAAAATAATTTGCACATGGATAGCACAATCAGCAGATTTCTTTTTAAGATGGACTGCTTCAAAAACATGCATTTGTTATTGTGCCATGGTAATCTCTAAGGGGTAAAGGAAAAAGCAAGAACTTGTGGTCTGATAGGTGGGAAGTCCCCAAGGAGTTCAGTGGTGAAGTGTCTTCTTCGGTACAGCTGCCAAAAAACTATACCAGGTGAGGAATGATGCAGGCAATGCAAACACACAACTGGTGGATTTCTCAGCCAAAAGTTACAGTGCTGGTGTGCAGGACAAGTCCCTGGCCAACCTATTTTTGTACTGGCTTAAGACAAGGTTTTTGTTTGTTTTACAGCTGTTAAGAAAACAGTGTCCTGGGTTTTGTGTGCTGTAATAGGGCTGGTGAAACTGCAGCAGCTTCTGTGTCTGGTGTGTGAATGTTAAAAGGTGGGCACAGAAGGAAACTGCTGGGGATTAGAAGAGGCACCGGCTCTCCTTTAAGTAAGAGTAGGAAAGCTGTTTTGCAGGGAGGAGGAAAGGTGTCAAAACTGTTTTGCGCAAGAACTGTGGCGTGAGGCTACTTAAACTTGAGTTGGAGGTTTTCATTGTTTGTTTTGTGTAGGCATACTGCTGGTATGCTTGGATGGTCTGGGGGAAGAAGAAAAGCTTTCATTCTCTGTAACTTTGTCTAATGGCTTCAGTCACTGATTTTGTTATGCTTTCTCCTTTGTTCTTGTGTGCTCCAACAGCTGACTGTGCTGTCATGTGACTTGCAGTTGGAATTCTTTTTTTATCTTCTGTGTAGACGTTTCTCCAGGATTGCTGCAGTACGAGCACCTGGGAAAGAAGACAGGAAAGTGGTTGGATATAGGAAGTTACTAGCCAGTTTGGTCTCTTTCTGAGTTTTTTTTTTCTTCACGCCCTTGTATCTTTCATGTGACAATGCAGGAAAAATTCTGGAATTAGAGTTTGTGGCCTGTTATTTAAGTCCATCTAATTCAAAAGAAATCTTGATAGTTTGGGTTCACCTTCCACATAACACTGCAAAAGTTGCTGTGTAACTTTCCTTTCTTTCTAAAAAAAAAAAGCAGGATATGTTTCGAGTGTGATGGTAGAGCAGCAAATACAAACCGCCTCCTCTGCGGGCTTTTTTGCCTGAAAATCGGTACTGGATGAAAGGTGATGTAATGACAGGTGATGTTTTTGCCCCTTTGCAAGGACAGGAACTGGTGCATAACTTCAAAGACTTTTAGACTTGTGGATGTAAGGGAATCTCAAACTGCTGTACAACACAGGATTGCTATTACGCAGACTTCAAATTTTGGGGTTGCAATTCAATTCTATTTTATGTTAAATGTGTAGTTTTTAATAACACAGCTCTACAGCTGACTGTACCTACACTTCTGTTCATTCAAACACTGTCTTTTCAGCCTTTGTTGTGAAACCACAACTGTGCTCATCAGTGCTGCTTGAAACCCTGGAGTTAGCGTTCAGCTTGGCCTTGGTGAAGAAGCACATGCTGAGAACAGAGAGGTGACCTTTAGGTGCACTCATTCAGCTCTATTAAGCACTTTGACATATTTAAGTGGGAGATGTCATAAATAAGATATTACTGGACTTATATACCGATGTGAATGGTTGTGTCACATCCCTGGGAAGCTGCATTGTAATGTCTGAATGTGATTTCTCAGCACATGAGCTGCTTTCTGTAGCTCTTGTGTACTTGAACTTCAAACTGCTACCCCTTTTCTTAAGCATTCTGTAAAATGGTGTGGTAGATGTGGCTTAGAGTGCAGCATGAAAGACCAAATGTCTTCTGGATGCAAAAAGCTGAAGAGCTTGTGGTGTAGCTGTAAGGCTGTCATGCATGATGCACACGCAAGAAAAATTGCCTGAAGACACACAGTGTGCATGGTAGTTGGAAGAGGGGACGGGTGAGCTAGAGCAGAGTTAAGCATGGGTAGGGATGCATTAAAAAGCTCTTGAGGCATAGTGATGCCTGTACTTTGTGCCATTCAAGCTCACATTTTCTGTAAGGAGAGTTTGCTTTGACACAGAGATTTGTTTACCATACATATTTGTTTGAAAATGGTAGTCAGATCTAATAGTGATTTCTGTGGCAAGTGAGCTGCAAGCTTCAAATTTGCAGTGGCCATCGTGGAAATTGTTCCTGAGCTTGTCTGCCCGAGATTGTGCTGGTGGAAGCTGCTCATCAAGAGCTTTGGATACTCGTTTAATCTCTGCAGTGTTCTGATAGCTGAGAAGCATCTGGGCACAAAATCGTGTGGATGCATAATCACATGTGGATCTGCTTTCCAGCTCTGTGGTTGTAGGTTGCCTTGTCTCTCTGCCAGGTCGTCTGTGTAACACCCCCTCAGCAAAATGAGCTATTTCAGTGCATTCCCCAGAGAGGAAACGCATGATTCTTTGCAGCTATGCTTTACAGCTGTTTGGGGCAGGGTGTACTGTTCTTCCCAGCAGTTGTTCCTCGGGTAACAGTTTGCGAACCAAAAAGCTTGAATTATTGTTAGGAGAATGGTGGCAGTAGTCTCTCTGGTGCTCTGTTGATTTGAAGTGGTTCACTAGTGCTCAGACCTCAAAGTGGCTGTGCCATTGGGATGCACACACTGTGACAGGTGTTAGCTTTCTGCACCTTGCTTGACTTCAGTGCCTCAGCTTCTGATCACAAAGTAAACTAGGCTTGCTTTTCCCATTCTCATGTTATATTTTTCATATTGCTTCTTTGATTTGTCAAAAAAAAAAAGCAGAGCTCTCATTTGATGTTGCAGCTTCCTGAAAAGTAGATTAATTTTCTTTTTTGTGCGATTGCTTCAGTGTCTCAAAAACAAAGCTAGGTAGCTGGAAAGGCTGACCTGCAGGCAAGGTTATTCCCAGTAACTCATTTGGACCTTGCTTGCACAACTGCTTTTGACAGTGGCCTGAGCTGGCTCTGCCTTCTGTGCCTCCCACTGCTGGTGCATGGCCAGCAACCACTGTGAGCCAGACGGGGAACTGGCCAGGCTCAGTCCCCCCTCCACACACATGCACACACACCTGTTGTTTTTGCTGGGTTAATTTTGGGAGAGGACAGTCCCTGGACCCAGAATGTGTCAGGTGCTCGGGCCAGCAGCACTGGCAGGAGACAGGAGAGCCTGCCCTGGGGGGATTGACGTGGGTGTATGTTTCATCCCTCTAATTGTGAGATAGTTCACAGTTGGGTTTATCAGAAAACAAGCGTCATGTTGTGGTTTCAGCAAAAATAACTGTTTGACAGTTTTAATCAGGGCAGACACTGTATTTGAGCCCCGACCTTGAACTGCTCCAGAAATGGGTGTTTGAATGGTTTAATCTGCTAGGTAGCATCTGTACTGAGCCCCCTGAATCAGAGGATGCATCGCACCCCACCCTGTGATCGTGGCTGTTGCTTTTAAAAGCTGTTGGTATAACAGCTCTCTAAACTAGCTCAACTGCATTGAACCAGGATAGCTTAAGCCCTTCAAACAAGATAACTTCGTCTGGCCCTTGCGAGGAGGTAATTACATCAGGCATCATCACTGATGGAGGTGAGTGCTGAGCAAGCTGGAGGAAGCCAGTCCATGTGACTCACATGGTGAGGATGGGGAATGTGATTGCCAACAGATTGTTTCCATTATGGATTGCAGTGGAGAGGTCAGCTTGTATCGTACTGGAAAGTAGAGCACATGCAAGTTGAAACTATTCCCAGGTACTGATTTAATGCCAGGAGTCTTAACTTGTGTGAGAAATAATTCTTGCTTTTACTGTGAAAGTATTTTTCATCTCTCTGAGAGCAGCTGCTTAGGCTACATCCAGGCTGCTGTTACTCACAATGAATAAATCCCACTTTGCTCCTCCCACACATTAAAAAAAAATGGAAGTCTCTATACCATCCATGCAAGTAATACTGCTCTGAAACTGCACTAGATTTACACTTCTATGTGCCTCTGAAGTTGTGGTTTGGAACATGATTGAACATTGGATTTCATATTTCTTTTGCGCGGACTGTTTTGAAGGATTCCTTAACCTTCCCTGTCCAGGGGCCTGTGACAGGGGAGAGGGAAGATCTGGCTTCAGTGGCTGCTTTGCTTCTGTTCTGTAAGCTGCTCATCTTGTTTCTCTTTTGCTTCTGGCCTGTGGGTGAACTGACTTGAAGATGCTGATTTCCTCTATTTCATAACATGGAACTAGGGAAGCAAAACCATAATCTCTGAGTGATAATTCTGTTGTGTGAAGGACCTAAATTCTTGTTCATTCACAAACAGATTTTAACTTTCAAGTTCTCTATAAAAACCAACAACACGCTGAAGAACACCCCAGCTTGATCAAAAACTTTGTGCCTTAATATTATATGTTACCTTTTTGTCATCTTCCAAAACCAGTCAAGAAAAAGAGTACCAGAGCCCTTGAGAAATTTTCATTTCTCGGTTTGAGAAATGCTAACTTTCTGGGGCTTAATTGTGAAGAAATTGTGTTTGGATTGAAATGCATTTTCTCCTGAATGTAAAACCAGCTTTGGTTTTAATCTCTTGCTGTTTTCAGAGCCCTTGAAGATAGTCAGGTTCTTCTAACTTCTTTTTTTGTGTGTTGAAAAGGTTTATTCCACTGCTGAACTTTGGTTCTTCTGTACTGTAGCTAACTTCTCATCATCCTCCTGCATCGATATTGTCTTTATCCACTCCAGAAATGCAACATACTTGCTGAGAGAACTAATCAGTATGATTGTAAAAGGTCAGGTCTGCCTGCTTATGAGGAAAGAATAACGGCAAGTATTTGTCTAGGGTTGAGACACAGTCCTTGAATACATAATTTTATTGCTGTTTTGGATATGACTCAATACCTGGCAAGTTATTTTTGACACTTATATTAGGATATAAAGCCTCAAATATAATAATATACTAATACATAAAGATTTTCTTTGTTTTTTTCAGTTCACAGAGAACTCTCTTGTATTTGTCCTTAACTTGTTCCAGCCACTAGCAGTCTGAAATGAACACGGCTGCTGTAGTACAGAGAATCCAAGAGCCCCGCAGGCAGTAACTAAAATGGAAAAGTATGGGGTATCTTACTGCTGGCTCTTTGATTAGATATGGGATGCACTGGGTTTGAGAGGAGTTGTCAGAAGATATAAAATTTAAAATAAAGTAGCTGAGCCGTTGTTGCCCCTTTCTCATCCAAGGACTGGACTTCAGAGCTGAACAGGAATGGTTTCTCCTCCTTGGGGGATCTGGAGTATCGTAATGCTGAGTGGTGTAACACATATGACCTAGAGATTAAGGCAGACAAACCTGATGGGTGAAGCTTCTGATCAGCTGAGATTTGTACATGAAGACAAATGCTTCTGTGGGTCAGATAGGTACACTAAATTTTGTGTGAGTTGTAAATAACAGGAATGCCTAATACATTGCTGGGCTGTCCTCAGTTTTCTGATGTGATGATGAGTCTGTGTTAATCCTACTGATGTTTCCACTTGGGATAGAAGGGAAGCTGGGGAATCTGTTATCTTGCAAAAAGCAAGTGTCCAGAGGATGCAGGCTGCTGCCAGTGCCAGAAGAGGGGTAGCTGAGCCAAGGTGACGGCAAATGTTTATTGAGCTGTGCTTTTTTAACAGAGTTTGGCCAGAGCACCCTGATAGTAAGCCAGGCTGTCTAAAGAGCTCCTGGCTCTAAACTAGGTGACCTGGGCCTGCCTCAGAACTGAGCAGTGCTGTGTCATGTGAGTGACCACATTTCACTGCAGTCCTAGTGCCTCCTGTGAGGGGAAGGGATCCTTGCTCTGCCTCTAAACTGTGCTGCATTTGATATTTTTCTGCTGTTACTCGGATGTGTTCCCAGTTATATTTAACCTGAGCTTCATGTCCCTTTCCCAGTTTTTAGACAGCTGGCTCTCTGATATGTCTGTAGCTAGGTAGTGTGATCTTTCACTGAGTGTCTTGTGGGTAGCTCTGCTTGGTTTCCAGCTTTTGACATCGCCCTTCATAAACTGTTCTATTGAGATACTGAGATAGATATATATATATATATAAAAAAATAAATATATATAAAAAATAAATATATAAATAAATATGTGTATATACACACACATATATAATGCCTAAAGGTGCAGCTAGGCCCTAATAAGCCCTGTTAGCATCTTTTGGTCTGAATACTATAAGACTCTCACTCCCAGTTTTGATGCTGAAGCTGGGTGGCTCCACTGCGGGACGAGACTGGCTGCTCTATTCCGCTTTGGCTTAGCACTTCTGCCACTGTTGTTGGGCAGAACACTAAGGTGCGGTAGTGTTCAGTCTGCCAAAGATATCCGGGAAATTTATCAGACTGTCAAGGATAATATATCACAGGTGATGATCCTTAGTGAGAGTGGCCTTCAGAGAGATTTGGTGGGGGAGAATGGATGATTGGATGTTCAAGAAAGGGGAAAAATGGACTTGATGTTACATTCCACAAGTGGTTAAATCTGTTTTGCTCTTAGTCCCAACAAAATAGCAATTAGTTCTGGTATTTAGACATGCAGAACAGAATAGGAATTTAAGTTAGTGATGCTCTTAGCTTTCAACTTGATTCTTTCAGGGACTGGTATCTAGATGATATACAATTCAGACAACTTGAATACCAACTGACAGGCATTTTTGTCTTTTCAGTTACACTTGGGAAGCCATTGATGCAGACAAAGAGGTGCTTTATAAAATAAATTTTTGTTCTGGTGTTGAAGAGTGTGGAAGGACGAGTGCAGTCTGTGCATTTGACACCAACAAGAAGACCTATAAGTCTGTAGGTAAGTAAACAGAGTCTTTAATAGGTAGTTAAGAGCCATGTTAATGGATGGTCTTATAACTGTTGCAGACTTTGATGTGTTAGCAAAGATTTTTTTTTTTTTTCTCTTTCTTGGAACAGTGTAAAACTTTGTTTTGTTGCAGATTTATCGGTAAAACATGATTTGATTGTAGATAATCACTTTATGGGACTGTGAAATGTATCTTATGGTCTAGCTAACTGTAGTCTAGTGTGAAAGTATGCAAGGCTATCTCAGGTAGACTAAGTGCATCTACCTGTGGCAGGATATGGACTGTGCACAACTTTGTAAATACTGAACACAGGATAGAGCTTGAGTTACAGCTCTAAAGTATGCTCAGCCTAGCCTGATGTAATATCAGGTCTTTGTTCAGAGGCAGGTTATTTTCTGTAATGCAATCTTGGGAGTATTGCTAAGTGTCTGGGGCGTCGTCTTCAAGTTGTTCCACACAGAAAGGAAGTTAATTACGTGCAGTTCTCTGGTTTTGGTTACACTTGTCAAATCTGATGACGGCTTCAGTAGTTCACAGCTGTCCTTGGTATTTTGAGGAGAGGTGGACTAGTGCATGCTGATCTAAATATGAAGTTGGCATATTCCTATGCACATGCACATGATTTCATCAATCAGAAGCACCTTGTGCTCTGAACAGTGTTTTTCATGAGTTCATGTTATTTATTTTCATGGGTGTTTGTTGCTTTCCAGGTTGCTTATGTGTTTTGGCTGATGAAACAATAATATATAAGTACTGTTCAAGAGGCTTTCTGATAGCTGACTGTTACTTCTAATAGAATGAAGTAATAGCTTTCTGAAGAGCAATATCTCTTCAGACTGCTTCATAGTATCTGCAGATCTGAAGTCTGATTGAACGTGTTTGCCAATCTTGCCAGCCATTGGCAGGACAGCTCTTACAAGAAGCTGCAAATCTTCATTGAATTACTCGAGCTTGAACTGCTAGAATATGATGAGGAGAAGGGTGTTTCTTGTCTGTATGCCAATGCACAGCAGCTAGTTGGCTTCCATTCTCCCCACACCTCTCTATTAAAAGTAGAGATACTTTGGTTTCAGTCTGTGGTCGATCAGTGCTTTTCAAACAGACTGTTAATGTTGGGACCCAGGCCTACAGAACCACTGAGTGTGTGAATAAAGGTGTATTGGGGCTCCAGAGTTTTCTGGGATGACTGGTTAGATCATATTTATATTCGAACTGCAACTGCACGTTGTGTCGCGTTTTCTCTGGGGAGTGTGGCATGTTAGAGCACTTGATGCTGTTATTCTTGCTGCATATTTTAGGAATGAAACACATTTTTATTTCCTGCTGATGGGGGTCTCAGCTCATATGCCATTGAGGATTCAGTTGCCTGTGGATTAGAAAAGAAAGCAGCATCTGAGTGTCTCTTTTAACATGCTGCTTTGGGTGAGGCTGGAATGTGGCAGGTGGAGTGAGATGGAAGAAGTCTGTTCTCCTAAGGGAAGTGTGATAACTAGAGGCTTGTGTAGGTTTTGTGCCACACTTCTTGTGGAAAGAGGAAGGGAGAACAGAGCTGGGTGATGATTGAGCAGTATCAAATATTCCCCTGTATGCAGACCTTGAGTTCCTGAGTGCCTCAGTGCTACTGAGTGGAAGAGGATTTAGCAACAGATATACTGTCGTCTTGCCGAGGCAGTTTGAAGTGACTTTGAAAGGCTAAGCCACAAATCTTGTTCAAGTGGGATAGGTTTTTAGCTACCCTGCAATAAAGTGAGAAATCAAGGCAGTACAGTTAACATTGTTGTTGAATTTTGCTTTGTTCTATTGGTCAAATTGTCCAAGTTTTGTTCTTGCTCATGACTCTAGATGCCTTGGAGCTTCATCACCATCACACTGAGTTTAGATCATGCCAATGGGTTATCAAGCTTGTTTGTTAAAAAATAAAAAAATCACTCCTAGTGAGAAAAGAGGAATCTCTTTGATCCAGGTCTAGGCAGGTGCAGACTCCCAGTTACCTAAACCAGCTAAACCACATACTTGTCTTCAAGCAATCCAGATGACATGAGGTTACCTGTATGCCAAAGCTGAGGGCTGCTGAAGGACTTTCATAAGGGGGAAGAAGAGCAATTTTTCAGATGATAAATTTTGTTAGTTGAGAGCTTTCTTCAAATATGGGCTTAATCAGTTCTATTCATTCTTTCAGGAAAAAAAAAAAAAATCAGTGCAAACAATTGTTTTGTTTTTTAAATACCAGCTGTGCAAGAGATGACAGCTGTAGGACACTCTGTTGCTCCCAGCTTTGAGAGATGTTAAGGCCATATGCTCCATGGCAGTAATCAGTCTGTATCCCAGGGAAGCCTTGTGGCTAATGTTAACTGTGTGTCAGTGTGACGTAGCAGAGTTTGCATGGAAACCCCAAAGGCCTCTCCTCTGCGCTTTTATTAATCCTAGAAGTTTTCAAGGGTAGGCAAATGTTTAGTTCATGAACATCAGTGAGGGTGGAAATGATTTGGTGGTTATTTAACTTTTTAACTTGCCATGACACCTAGTGACTCATGTACCGTGTAGTTGGACTACTCCAAGAAAATGGAGGCATTACTTGAAGCGTTTGTTAACCTGATGGTGAAATGTGCACTTTGTCCAGCTGCAGTAGGATGAGTAGACATGAAATGACAGCTGCCACCTAAATGGCCTGTTCTTATGGACAACTGATTGGATGTCTTCCATGATTGCCTTTTTCCTGCTAAGTATCTGAACAGATGGAGTCAATGAGCAGAAGGCATTGTGGACAGTGCCTTTGATACTGATTTAGCACAACTGTGTAGTATGAAGTATTTGCTGTTAATTTTTGTGAACGATACTAGCTGATTTGTAGTGTGTTGCTTTGTGGAAGGAACACATCTCTGAAGTCAGGAAGAAACATGAGCGATCGTTGTAGAGGGAGCTTGATGTTATAGTAAAAGTGGTTGCAGCTCTGGAAGGAAGCTGATCATGTGAGGGGTTGATGTTCCTTGCTCTGTGAGCAAGGGTGTGATGAGGCATGTGGCACTGAAGAGACTCTTGCTAAAACGTTTAGCAAGTTCCCAAACTAATTGTAAGCATGCAAGGGGGAAGAGAGCGTGCCTGTTGGCCTGTAGTAAACAAGATACACTGGGTGAACTTGTTTTTTCTTGGATATTACTTTAACTGAGAAAACTGGAATCAGCTCACAAGTGCCTTTAATGCCAAGTACTGTGTTTTTAGCATTGAGAGAAACTAGTGCTTAGAGAGTGCTAAGTCCTCAGATGGTGCTGCTGAATGGGGTCTTGTAGCTGTATGCGTTTATAACTGGAGAGGTTTTAAGTTGTGCATATTGTTACTATATACATCTCTTGCCTAGAAAGTTGTGTTGGCTTCCTTCTGCTAATCTATGGAAGTAAAGAGGACACCGTGACAGTACCTTCTAAGCAATAATGTGATAAGTAACACTCCTGCTCTCAAAGCAGTACATAGCTCTTAGGTTTAAGAGAGCTGCATGGCACCTTGACTAGCATCAGTGCTGGAGCTGTAAAACCTGAAGATGGCTGTTTGATAACACAGGAAATATAAAAGGCACAAACCACATGTGTCATCTTTCTGCCCAGTTTTTTGACTTCTGCTCCTCTTGGTCTCTAGACTATATCACTTAGGTGCAGTGTAGTTTTGCTTGCCTTGTGTGAGGAGATAACAGGCTGGGCAAAGTTCCAACAAGTGTATTTTTTAAAATGAAACAACATTTGGCCTAGGTGCAAAGCTGCTAATCTGCAATGACTACAGATTTCAGATTTGCCTTGCATTCTCCCTAGTGTAGACATAAACTAGAATGGAAAGGGGAAAGCTGATCAATACTCATACTCTATAGCATTTTCTATAGTTCAAACCAAACTTGCAGAATTAAAATCTACTTATTACAAAAAAAAGTACAGGCCGGAGTTAGCATGTAAGATCTAAAAGGGGTTGATGTTTAATATTAACCAAAATGGGCTTGAGCAGGAACATTTCAGTGGCCTGAGCTGGTGCTCATCATGACTTGAAGTGTGCTCCACCTTTCCTCTTCGAGAACAATGTGCAGTGACAAAGCACTGACCCTACTCTTCATGCAGCATGTGGGCTGTGCTAAAGGGGATGGGAATTGTGGGGGATTTGCACTGAGGCAGTGGATCTGTGCTGGGTTTGTCTGCAGACAGTGCCAGTGCACAGGCACCAGTGTGTTTTTCATTAAGTAGATTAAAGATTAAGTGGAGCCAGCACTGTATACCTGCAGCCCAGAAAGCCAGCTGTATCAAAAGCAATGGGGCCAGCAGGTCGAGGGAGGTGATGCCGCGCCTCCGTTTCCCTCTGGTGAGACCCCGCCTGACTACTGCATCCAGTTCTGGGATCCCCAGCACAGAAAGGACATGGACCTGCTGGAGAAGGTCCAGAGGAGGGTCACAAAAATGCTCACAGGGCTGGAGCACCTCTCCTATGAGACAGAGTGAGAGAGTTGATGTTAGTTAGCTTGGACAGGAGAAGACTCCAGGGAGACCTTATTGCATCAGTCCAGTGCTTATAGGAGGCTTATAAGAAAAACAAGGACAGACTTACAGGGCCTGTAGTTATAGGACAAGAGGTAATAATTTTAAACCAAAGGAGGGTGGATTCAGACCAGATATGAGGAATAAATTTCTTTATTATGCGAGTGGTGAGGCACTGGAACCAGTTGTCCAGAGAGGTTGCAGATGCCCCATCCTAAGAAAAATGTTCAAGGTCAGGCTGAACAGGGCTCTGAGCAGCTGGTCTAGTTGAATATGTCCCTGCTTATTGCAGAGGGGTCCCTTCTAAGCAAAACCATTCTATGATAGACTCTCTCTCATCTTGTGCTGATTCTATTATTATAAATGGTATAGAGGCTGAGAAACTGATAAATAGAAGCCAGTAGGAGGGAGGAGTGAATTGTGATTGAAACTAGTTGGTAACAGCTTTCCTTGTTCCTAGGGAGGTGACTAGTTTGTAGTAGCACCTGCTGTTGCACTTTTATTTTAAAAAGTGTTTGCTAAAAACCTTTAAGAAAGTAGAAGTGTGATTAGAGATGTCAAACACTATCTTAACTTGGATCTGGTCTTCCAAATCAGAAGATCCACAAAGATGTTTGTTTGTATTGTCTTGAACTGGACTGATATGTCTTGTGCTGCTCAGTGGTTGAAACTAGACCCTGTCTGTTGAGCTTCTGTGAAAGTGTTGTATTATAACACCCTTTTTCCACCCTCCTCTCATTTTTAAACCCTAGGTGACTTAGCCTTGCTAAAAGTTTCTGAAAGTCTTCTGGAGCTCAACACTACACATAACTGCTTGCAGCAAGGCAGTGAGCACCAAATTCAAAGCAATATTAATTTCCTGTGTGGGAAAACACTGGTAAGTGTAAATAATGTGCTCTTGTCTTCAGTGGAAATGACAGGTAGTTCTGACTTGCTTTTTAAGGAGACCTGCTGTACTTTTGGATGTACTGATTACTGAGCTTCATAGCTTAAAGAAGAGCCAGTTATGTTTTACTGTTAAGGTCGTGATTTATTGTGGATTTCAAAATTCAATCCTGCTAGAAAATAGTTGTAGATCTGCAGCTTAGCTCTGGTTATGGGCTCTTCTTTGTCTTTAATGTTTTTACATGGTGTGCACTGTAGCATTTTATTAATTTAATATGGAGGAATGAGTCAGCACTGTACAGGGTGCCATAACAATGCGAGTTGTTGTTTAATTGTTGGCTGTGCCTGAGCTGTGGACCTGGCATGACTGTTTAATAGAACAGTGTCTGCCCATTGTTGAACTAACAGTGCTCATACAGCCAGCTGGGCTTCTGAGGAAATACCTGTTTCTGAGAATCTGTTTGAAGTGTGATTGGAGATCCGTGAAAAGTTTCTAGGGACCTGTGTGCATGCAGTTCACTCCAAAGTGCTTTTGGAGTTACACCCTCCACACACTGAACAGATATGACAGCTTGGTACAGACTGTGATCAGTTCACATATTTGTGTATCCGGGAGAAGTATTTATTGGCGCTGCTGTTGGCACTGACAATGCTATCGCACACTCCTTCTTGGAAATCCAGCCAGTTCAAACAAAGTGCCAGTGCAGCAGAGACTTAAATGCTTCTTGTTGTGTTTCAGCAGATGACTCTTCAAACTAAATTAAAAATTATTGCTCAACTTCAACTGTAACACCAGATCATAGTATCTTCAGACTTCTTCTAGTTAGCTCAGTTCTAATACTTGTTCATCACATGATGTAGTAAAAGGATTTTGTAATAGTGTCTGGAAAAACTTGTTTCCTGCCCTTTTACGGCAGGGTTAAATGGGAGAGGGAATTGGTTTAAGTATGCTAAAGTCCTTCTCGCTGAGGTGATGGAGGGTGAAGTGAAAAATTGTTGTCTTTTCACTGAGAGACATTCAGTTGAACACCTAGTTCTGAACCATGGTAGAACCCCTGTCTTGAAATATATACACATGTGTATAACATGAGCCTATACAAATAAGCAGCTAATGTCAGGGATATTCTTTCTGTGTGGCAGAAGAGGCTGCTAATCAGTTGTTTTGGTAGGGTAAAAGACAGGGAACTGATACACCATGCATTACCTTGCTGTGTTAACCTATTTATATGCATTTCTGTTGATGTCTTCCTTTCTAGTAAGCAGATATGACTGGCGCTTCTGTCATTTTCGGTTGGCCTAGTGAGCACTTCTAAAAGATGGAATACAGTTACTGCATATTAGGACTGGCACATGTTAGTTTGAGTATTGGTGCATATGCGGACTAAGGATTTGGCATCCTGCATCTTCCTGAGTTGCCCAACAAAGCTGTTATATAACAATCGTGCTGTTAACAAGTGCCATTGAGAAACTGTATGCCCTTGTTCTGTGATGTGCTGTATTCTGTTTTTCTTAATCTCTTCAGTAAACTTTTTAATGTCTACAGATGTAAAATAAAACCAGTCTGTTTTTAAAATAATTATTTTTTTCCCATTCAAATAGGGTACTCCTGAATTTGTAACAGCAACAGAGTGTGTGCACTATTTTGAATGGAGGACCTTTGTGGCTTGCAAGAAAGACTTGTTTAAACCTGTGAAAGAGGTAATCTATGTACTATCCATGCAGAAGTTACTCTTTACATACATGACAATTTTACTGTAATTACCTGCCCCCACCCCAAATTAATCCAAACAACCTCCATGAACCTATGTTTTTCATAGGTATATAAAGCATATATGTTGGAATTTGGTGGAGATGAGAACTTTAAATAACTCTTTAACCTTTTCTGTGCATCGGATGGTTGTTTATAGTAAAACTCTTCTAAAAGCTGGAGCAAAAGAGTCTAACTTTGGACGCCTCATTTTAATCAGCATGTCTAGCTTTGAGCTTCCAGAAGTAAAAAAACTTCTCCGCATACTAGCTGGGCTTCATATATGCCTGTTTATAACTTCCCTCTACTTGTGTAGCATGGTTTGCATGTAATTTTTTTGTTGTTCTAGGTCCCTTGCTATGTGTTTGATGGAGATCTCAAGAAACATGACTTGAATCCTCTCATCCAAGTTTCAGGACACTACTTGGTGGATGATTCTGATGATGATTCCTTGTTCATAAACGTCTGCAGGGACTTAGGTTTGAATGGTTGCTTGTGTCACCTGTCAGTGTGTAAATTTCTTGTAGTGTGGTTCTTTGCTGTTGTCTCCATTAAGGTTGTCCTATGTCCAGACATCAGTATTTCAAGACTTAGACAATTATTTCAAACTCCCTACCCTCCAAGTATGGAGGTGTTCAGAGGTATGCCCCTTCTGGATGGGCAAGTACTGTTAGTACAGTTTAAGTCACTTTTTTTTAAGTGGGAGAGTGCAGATTGTCTTCTGTCTGCATTTGTGTGCTGCCAAATAGGACTGATATTTTTCATGGGGCTTCATGTGCTCTAAATTTATTGCTTTGGACTCCAGGTTGTTGCCTAGTTCTGATGAATGTCCTGAGGTGCATCTAAAATACTGTTAGGTGCTTGCCTAAGTACTGGTGCATAGCTAGCACCTTCTTCTCAGTTGAGAGCTGTGTGCATAGGGAATTAAACCAGCAAAGTCACGTATTTGAAATTACTGAAAAGCTTAGTTTAGCTATATACTCCCACTGCGTTTTTTACTCTGCAGTTAAATATGTGTTTTGTACCCCTGTTAAGGGTTTAATACTTCTAGTTCTAGTGAGAGGTCTATTCTTTTAAACATCCCACTAGCTGTGAAGCTTCTTGCTGACAGCTTTGAATCAGATGGTTAATAAACAAAGAAGGGGATAAAACCTTCCCTGTAAGGAGAGGTTACCCATTGCTTGGTCGGGGGGGAAAAAAAAGAAATACTTGGCACACTTTTAGAAGTTTTCAAATCCCTGTGTATCCACCAGCTGTACCAGCAACTAGCTGCAGCTACTTTGGCAGGAAGGATGAATTAGCTGTCCCCAACCAGGGCAGCATGAATTACTACAAGCACGCCAGGTTTTGTCTTGTCAGTTTCACATTCTAATGTAGCCCGTGTTTTAGAAGTATTTCTGGAAGAACCCACAGATAGAATGGCAAGATACTTCAGGTAGAGCAGGGCTTAGAAACGGAGTCCTATAACTTCTTTTCTATGTGCTATAACCAGGAAGTTCAAGTGGAGAGACCAGAACGTGTCCCACTGGCAGTGCTGCTTGCTTGTTACATGAAGGTCTGGCATATGATGTTGGCCGTCCAAAGGAGAAGCTGAAGCTTCAAGACAAAGACAGGTATGTAATTTTTGTGCTAATACTTCTGTGGGCACTTCAGTCATCTGGCCTGGAAACAGCACTCTTGGTAACAGATGAGTCCCCTCTTAAACTTAACATTAATACCTCTTCAGTGTTGAAGCATTAGCAGAAAAATACAGTCAGAGCAGTCTATCAGGCATTCTGTGGTACTGCCATAACAGATCAAATTTTCTCCTTTGTTGTGAGAGACTCCTTTTTACAGAATTGCAGAACTCTTTGAAGCAAGGGGTGATTGGTGCTCTCTGCCCACAAGCAGTAGAGTAAGATCTGGTCCTGTCTGCCTACTGTCTGGGGGCCCACAGGGTAAATGCATTTGGCTCACTGTGGCTTTATGCACTGCATTTGGCTCACTCTACTCTCCAGAAGTACTTTAAAAGTTGAGAATAGGACCAGATGTTGCCTTCCTGGTTTTTTATTTCCAGAAGAAATAGATAAGCAATGCAAGACTTGGTGTTCATTGTGGGGGTAGAGCTGGAATTACAAGAAACTTTTCTTGATGATGCTTCTCTTTACTGTCTTTTGTGCTGTAGGTATAGCTTGAAGTAAAAAAAAAACCCAAGCTAACAAAAAACTGAAAAGCCCTCCAAACAAATAAAAAAATAATGAACCAACCAAAAAGCCCCGCAAAAACCACCCCACCGCAAAAAACTCCCCCAGCAGCAAAAGCAAACCATAAACAAAGAAAAAACATGTTAAAACCCCACTCAAACAATCTAATGGAGCTCAGGGAACTTACTTAACATGCTGATATTTCTGAGCTTCAGGTCATCTGAGCCTGCTTGCCTTGTCTGTAGGGTCAGTAGTACCCCTGTTGACTTCTGCAGTACACTTTGTTTCTGATGCCAGCTGAAGAAAACAAGCAGAATAAATTAATAACAGGGAGGTTCTGACCTATCTGTGATACGGTTGAGGGTTTCATTTTAGTTTACAAGTGAAATTGTTAGTTCTTTGTTGCAGGGCTTTTCCCCAGCATGAAACAAATGACTGAGGTGTTCTGTACCAAGGCAGTAGCGTACATCTGAGGAAACACAAGCTTGTTCTCATACTGAAGTACAGCTAGTAGTACTCTAGAAAAGTGCTAGGCAAGCAAGCTTACCCCTGCTAGGATTGGAGAGCTCTTCATTGCTTCAGGAATATTCACTGTATATGTTCTGTCAGACTAGGGTGGCCTGGGAGGGAGTAAGGTGACTGTATATCTGTGTCCTGAGGTGTGGAATGGCCAGCTAGAGATGTGGCTAATCTGAAGCCAGAATGTCACTGCTCTGGGAGCTGTTGTCTTCTGCCTGTTAAACTGCATAGAATAATAATGCATAGGTGGGAAGTTGTGGTGATCTTCATGTTCTCTCATCCAAGTCATCTTGCTATTTGTCTCTCCCTGTCAGATAATTACCATGTTTTGTTCTCCTACTCCTGCCTCACGTGATCTGACCCAGTTGCCTTGCTCCTGTCAATTTCCTGATGAGTTCATTTTGCTGTTAATTCTGGGGGCAGAATGGGAAGAGTTTATACGTAGACAGATGATAAAGTACAGGAATGTAGCAGAACCTGAGTGGGTATTACTTTCAAAAGTCACAAGAACTTTTGCCACATCTGCTCTCCAGCAGCAGTTTTGAGAGCAAAGCTGCGAGTGTTCCTGTGACTATAGCTCAATTCTTGTTACAATATGGGTTACAAGGCATTCAGCATAGTCTTGAGTAGGGTACCAGAAGATACTGTATTAAGTAATTTTGCTGGGACTGTTGTAATCTTTATTTTTAATTAACTCTAAGATTAAAGGAATGAGGACCTTATAAAAGTTAAAAGTTGCTTTCAGGAGCAGGGCTACATTGATATATTCTGCCTGAGTGTCTAGCAAAGATTGAGTGTTTCAAGAATATCCTTCTTCTGTTCAGTGCAGTGTCTTAATCGTCTTTTTGGTTTGTTATTTTCTATTTCTAGGCTTGTATTGAGTTATGAGAGACAATACGAGCATGATGAAGAAAGGCCAGCCTTCTGCCTAGGCCATAATCCAGCAGTGACAATCACTTTTGTTTGCCCATCCAAGAGGGGAGAAGAGGTAACTTCAGTGTTTTACTCTGTGTTATCTGGTTGGTCTTTAACTTTTTCATGCGTTATCTTTCCTTTTTATTCATGCCTGAAGAGAGCATAAATATTCCTGGCTTGTAGCTTGTGAAGAGTGTGAGATTCTAGACATATTCTTTAAAGTCTTGAATTTAAGAAGTAACAAGAACTTGAATAAAATTTCCCCATGAGTGTGTTGTCTCTTGTATTGGTGAATTTGGTTGTCCCTTTAAAGGTTCAAGACTTTTCTCTAAGCATAGGATGGGCTTAGTGTAGAGTTAATCCTTGGCACCTTGGCACAGAGCTTTGCTTGCTAATGAGCCCTCTTCCTCTTCAGTCAGGCTGAGCATGCTTATAGCTGTTGCCTTTTACTTGGTTTCTTTATTATCTGTTCTTCCTCAGGGAAAAAATAGTAGCTAGTAAGTGTTGTTGAATGGCAAGAGTCTGTCACTTACTAAGCAGGCTCCTGAATTCTTTTTAACTTCAAATAAAATCTGTAGTGTTAAGCAACAACTCAGTTTATGTAGGACACTGTCTTAGCCTAACTTGAATGCAGTGTTATGGTCACTTTGATGTGATGCTGGGTAATTTCAGCAACCTACACTCCTTGAACTGGGCCAAAGTGGCAAATGCTAATGCTGTACCATTTCATATAGTGATGCTTTTCATTGCAGGTTAGTGAAGAGGGAACTCTTGTCTGGCTAATTCTTGGTTTAATGTTTAGTCTATCATCTGACTGAGATAGGTACCACACTTCACTCTCGTTGCTGCAGAAACAAACCCGGCTCTTGTCTACTGTCACTTTGTACTACCTTGCTATAGCTATGCACTCTTGCAGTATGAGAAATATTACTGGTGATACTTGTGCTTGTAACTGACCTGATACCTGTGTATCTGCCAGTTGTTCCAGTGGATGGCAGAAATACAAATTTATGAAACAATTTGAATTCCTAATGTTTCACTTTGAAGTGAGGAAAACCAAGACTACTGCTTCTCCTGGATGTGCGAAAGTATTTCACAACAGAAAACTCATCTGACAGAAGTGTTGGCTAAAGAGCTCTCAAATGTCTGTGTCTTGATTTGGACCAAGGGAATCAAAGTTGCTAAAACACCAGTGTCTAAAAGTCTGCTTTGCCTTCAGAGAACACTTGATCTCTTTTCCCTGCATTGAGGACTTCTCTAAGGCAAACACAATCCAAGCTTAGGCCATTTGGGCTCACATCTTTGCTTTTCCCAACACATTAAGGAAAAGTACTTTTTAAAGTACTATTACTTCTTATGTCCTTCTGCTAATGTCTGATGCTTTACTTCTGCTTAGACTTTTAACAGTCTGCCATATCATTTATAACACCTGTTTCTGAGAGGCCAGAAACAATGTTTGCACATCCTAAGTAATTTAGAGGTGAAATAGTTGTTACTAATCTTAAAGGAATGTGATGCTGTTGCTTTAAAGATTACATTTCAATTAATTCTACTTGTTATTTAAATTCTGTTCACTTCTGTATCAGAGTGCAGGTCCCAAACTTACAGCAAAAACAAATTGCCGGTATGAAATTGAGTGGGTTACTGAGTATGCCTGTCACAGGGATTACCTGGAGAGTAAGAACTGTCTTCTGACTAATGAGCAACATGATATCTCCATTGATTTAAGTCCACTTCATCAATTTTCGGGTAAGCTCAGTATTTTTCGTTTGTGGTTGTTACTAGCCAGTTTTGCACTTCTGTGTTTAAGGACAGAAAAAATGTCCTCTGTAGATATTTGGAGTTTCATGTGTGTCCTGATGTGTGTTAAAACACTTTTTTGTTTGTGATTCATTCAGAATATGTCTCACCCTATTTCGCCAAAGATGACAAAGAGGAGTATTACTATTACTTGAATGTATGTGGGAAAACCACTGCAGGTAACTGCAAGGACGATACACAATATATTTCATCTTGCCAAGTAAAACGTTCAAGTAACCAGAAAAAAGTGGCAGGAAGATTTGCGAACCAAACCCTAAGGTGTGTAAGTGTTCTTTAGCCCTGCTAACTGGTCTGACTGGTCTTTGTTTTCTGCTTAATGCTTACTTACTTGTCGCGTAATCAATAGTTGATACAAGCAAGCATTTTTGCTCACTTTTTTGTTAGAAAAACTGTAACAGTATACCAGGATAGCGTTAGCAAACAGAGGAGCCGGTGAGGTTGGCAGAAGCCATTGTCTAGACGGGAAAACTTCCACTGACTTAGTTGTCCCAATTGCAGATTGTGCTGTACTGCATGTTATCCTCCTTTTTTCATGTTTTACATGTCAAGCAGCGTCAGAAGAAGCTGATTCCCCAGTGATTCCCAGTATAGGGACAATAGTTTGCATGAGATTGTAAAGCAGAGTTTAATTCACGTAGATACGATCTTCCATTTTGTCTGTGACAGATTTGTTGCAGTGATCTTCCAGGAAGTATGACTTCCTCCACTTGCCAAAACAGCCATGCAATAAATTAATGGGACTGAATACTCCACCATACCTAAGGGAGCTTTAGAGCATTCTTTAAACTCTATAGAAATTAATGAAAAGTGATCAGAAAAATCAGGGGATGCAAGCTCTTATTGCTGTAGAAATATCAGTATTGATGTTGAACTAGCATTTGTTTTCCCATGGAGTGAGACAATAAATAAACAAGAATGTGTCTCCTGTTATATGAAGAACACTGTGTGATTGTCTGATCCCACATTTCTATCTAAAACTGACTTCTTACTCAGATACTCTGATGGGGATCTCACTTTAATTTATCCGAATGGGGATGCATGTAGCTCCGGATTTCAGAGAATGACTGTCATAAACTTCGAGTGCAATGAAACAGCAGGTGAGTTTAACAAGCTGTGACAGCTCTGCTCAGGATTTGACTTCTGTGCTTGCTAGTAGACCTTATGCTCAAATGAATGCTTGCTTTGAGCCGCAGCTAACACAAGAAATAAATATTGTTACAGTAAGCAGTAATTTCGATGTCTGGCAGGATGTGCTGTGTAGTAGCACTGCTAGTCTACATTTACACTGATGATTGAGAAGATGGAAGTTTAAAAGAGCTTTTTTTTTCCTTAGCCAATGGTAAAAGAAACCAGAAAAGTAAGTCTTCTGCAGCAAAAGGATTTTTTCTTCCTTGCTCATTGCTAGTCCTCAAGTCTCTTTGCTTTTTTTCCCCTTCCCCCACTAGAAACCTAATATCTGTTCATCTATTTCCCGTGTTAAGGTAATGATGGTAAAGGAACTCCAGTATTCACCGGTGAAGTTGACTGCACCTATTTTTTTACTTGGGATACAAAATATGCGTGTGTTAAAGAGAAAAAAGATCTCCTTTGCAGAGTTACTGATAAGAGAAAACACTATGACTTGTCACCTCTTATCCGCAGTTCAGGTATGGCAATAAAAACCAGCTTCAGTTACTTTTGTCCTGAGTTTACATACCATCTCTAGTGCTATTCTTTAGCTGAATATTAGTCAGCTTTTGCTGTTCTTAGTGAATTCCTGAGATACTGGTGTTTGCTTCCCTCATTCCAAAATTATGAAAGTAACCATGTCCATGACTGCCTTGGTTGCTGCCATCTTAAGTGGTTTTAAGTCACAGAATCACAGTTTAGGTTGGAAGAGGGACCACTAAAGATCATCTAGCCCAACACCTCTGTCATGGGCAGGCATGCCTTCCACTAGATCAGTTTGCTCAAAGCCCCATCCAGCCTGGCCTTGAACACTTCCAGGGATGGGGCATCCACTATCTCTGGGCAACCTGTGCTAGTCAGAATCCACCGTGGCTCAGCAGCTTCCACCCAGTAGTTTGTGCAAAGGGAATACCTTTGGACCCATCCAAAAATGGCAGGATTTGGCAGCTATGGCTTCATGGAACAGATGCAGGTATAATCTCAGCTGGTGGGGGAATGGAGCTGAGATTAGGGCTTCTTTGTGCTGGGGGTGCTCTGAAGGAGAGGTCATCACACAGATATGGGGTCCTCTATGATAAAAGGCATTTTGGCATGGAGGTGCTGGAACAATTTAGCCAGATGACTTGTTCTTAATGACCCTCTGTATTTCAGAGTCAGCCCAGAACTGGGAAGCTGTGGACAGTAGCTTTTCAGAGGTAGAAAGGAAACATTACTACATCAATGTCTGCCATAAAGTGTGGAAGAGAGGAGGAGCTTCCAGCTGTTCAGATGGTGCTGCTGTTTGCTCTGTAGGTGAGTCAGGGGTTTTTGTTTGTGGTGTTTCTGGGGATTTTTTGGTTCATTGTTTTTTTAAACCTCTGAGGACTTGGCACTTTCTCTGCAAATGGGGTTGGTTGTCCT
This sequence comes from Oriolus oriolus, assembly GCA_013400235.1. Lineage (NCBI taxonomy): Eukaryota > Metazoa > Chordata > Aves > Passeriformes > Corvidae > Oriolus > Oriolus oriolus. Next base: position 297,984 of record VXBT01001432.1, on the reverse strand, counting down.
GAGTGCCTTCATTTATTTGAGGAAACAGAAGTTAGGAGCGTGTTTCTCTTGTGATCTCAAAGATGCTTGAAGAAATAATGCAAGTAGCTTTTTCTAACTAAGGAGCCATAGGCTTTGTGGCATGATTTGGCAAGGTAAAATCAATGTTTTCTCGTTAACTGGACAAATGGAAAGTCTTAGTATCTAACAGAAGCTTCACTTCTTTTCAGAGAAACAAAAGTTCTGTATTTACTGTCTTTACAGATAAGCAAAACAACAGTAAGAATCTTGGAACATTTGTATCTTCTCCTAAAAAGGTTGGAGAAAATATTCAGCTTATCTATTCAAATGGGGATGACTGTGGTTCTAAAGAAAAAATCCAAACGGTCCTCACTCTAATATGCAGACCAGGTGAGAACATCCACACCCTGTTCATTGATCCAGTTAAAAACTGAAGGTCACCTAATAAGCCCAGACATGAGTGCTAAGTATTAGCATGTGCTTTTGTCTTTATCTCTTTCTATGAAAAAGCTGGAAGCATTGTGGTTTGTTTACTAGAATGGTGGCAATGTAATCGTAGGAATTTAGTTCTGTTTACCTTTTATGCAAATACTCTTAAAAAGCCCTTGAGTTGGTCTCTTGAAATAAGATTCTTCCAAACATGATTAAAGTATGTTTAAGTGTATAAAACTCCACAAATATCTGGAAGCTATATGAAGCACTTTCTTTCCCTAGATTGTCTTGATGGGAAAGAGTGGTTCTGAACTGAGATCAGATACTTTAGCCTTCTTTTCCAATAAGTATGGTTTGTATCTAAACTGCTGGAAGTTTATGAAAAGCAGAAACATTTGCAGAAGTTAATGTTGTTCATGTTAATTATAATAGCCTGATAGTTAACTGTTTCTCAGGGAAATAAAAAACCTGTGTTCCTCTACCTCAGCCTGAGGAAGTTGAAACTTCCAAGTGTGCTGGCTGTTAGGATCAGATTATGCACTATTTCCTAATACAGCTGTTGCTTTGTAGTAAAACACCAATTTTGTGTGTCGAAGTAGACTTTTTTTAAATATTGTGATAGTTCTCAGGAGCAGATTGAGCCCTGTACCTGTACCTCTGGGCTGAACTTTTACTTTGGGGAGGCGGATGCAAAGACTTAATGAAAATTAATTTTGGTTCCGTTTTCAAAGCAGAGGTACTTCAACAGTTATCTTGGTCTGGTCTTCAGGAGAAATTAGTGTTCTTAGGTGTAGATTCCTAGTTCCTGTTGGCAGCCTGACTGTCTGTCTGCATAACACGTTGCTCTTGTGATACCAGGTGATCTAGAAAGTGCTCCAATCTTGATGGCCGAGCGTGAGTGTTCATATGCATTTGACTGGTATACTGCTGCTGCCTGTGTCCTGTCTAAAACTGAAGGAGATGACTGTCAAGTCTCTGACCCTCAGGCAGGTATGTATTTGTGTTCAGCATATTGAAAGGTCATTAGGGATAGAATTTATGCCTCAACAAGTAAGTCTTTATGATACTCAAGAGTAAAGTGAGTTCAACCTAATGCTAAGCACCCACATCTTTAAGTACATGCATATGGAAGATCAGAACAGCATGAGCTTAATGCTCCCCTGGTGAATGTAGGAAAATAGATGTAATGTGTATTTTACTAAGTAAATCTCTCTGTATAAGAAACCATGCTTTCAGTTTGTCCATTTTGTTTCTGGAACAGTAATTACATATTATTCAGGGGGAGGTGAACTAGCTGTGTGACTGACTGAATCAAAACCTGTGAGAGATATCAGGACAAAATCGAACTGATGAAGTTTATTCCTTCCTGATTAGGCTTCTCTTTTGATTTATCACCTCTGGCCAAGACAAAAAGTTATGTAGTTAATACTCCGGAGTACTTGTTTTACATAAGCGTCTGTGGCAGTCTGCCTGAGAGCCTGTGTCACACAAAATCAGCAGCTTGCCAAGTAATGCAAAGGTGAGTAACTAATTCTGTTGTCTGTAAGAGATCTCTTGTTGCGTGATGTGTTGTGCTCTGTGTGCAACAATGAGCGATTTGCATGTAAAGTAATTACTTGGCTACCTGTAATAGATTCACGTAATTTGCATATAATTTGCAGTAATTGCACTGTCAGCTGTTTCAAGCCAAATGCACGTACATGTAATCTTGCCTACAGCTAACTTGTGAGATGGAATGTGTCCATTGCTCTCCCTTTTGTTATCCATAGGGACTGTAAATTAACTGCTGAAGCTGTATTAAGGCAACCTACAATCCAGAGATTGAGGGTCAGTTGTATTCCAAGAGCTGGCCTAAAGAATGCGAGCTTGCTGCACTTGGGATGAGCAGTGGCTGCCGTAGGCAGAGGTGAAGCCCAGAGTTTGGGTGTTGCACCATGTGGCCTCACAGAAGTTTAGATAGTAGGAAAAATTTCTTCATGGAAGGAGTTGTCAAGCATTGAAACAGGCTACCCAAGGAAGTGGTGGAATTGCCATCCCTGGAAGTGTTGAAAAAATGTGTAGATATGGACTTGAGGACATGGTTTAGTGATTAAGACTTGATGGAGGTGCTAAATTGATGGTTTGACTTGATGATCTGGGAGGTCTTTTCCAACCTTAACAATTTTATGATCTCCATTACTAAATGTGCTGCGCAGGCGTGGTCCCAGTGTGTACTGCTACTCTGACAGCATAATTGCTTTTGCCTTCTACAAACCATGTCTGAGGTAGTATCTCTGCACTTCAGGTTCCAGGTCAGCCTGCTGCCAGAGATGGGGTACAGTGCAAACACTTGCAGCTGTATGTGATCTGGCTCTGAGTTACCTCCAGCCAAGGACAGTTCAGTGCACACCCTAAAAAAGTTCTGCAGGGGGAGATGGTCGAGCTAGGTCTGGTAGAGTCAGCTAAGTCAGAATGAAGAAACACTCCTGAGCCAAAGCTGATACATAGTGGAGAGCTGTTGTGCAGTGCTAGGTCTTCACTGCCCATATGTAATTGGATGAGGCCAGTTTGACTCCAAGATGAGGTTGTCTGCAGTTTGACTTCTGCTTTGGAGCATGAGAACTTGATATTGTCACGCTTTTAGAGAAGGGAGTATTAAAGTTTTCTAGATATCTAAGCAATATGTAACTTCCTGTCATTTTCAGAGGAGGACATCTGTTCATGTTTTAAGTTTCCTTTTGGCAGCGTTCTTTTTATGCCAGCTCACTGAGGTCTAATCAACGTTATTTAATTATTATGTCTTACTATGGTGTCTTGTATAAACTTACTTGCATGGTTACTATTTGTAAGACTTCTCTTAGAGACAGGATTAATTTTGCCTTCTGTTCACTCTCAAAACTCACTCCTCCTTTTCTAGTGAGGATCAGTCTTGGAGTCTCGGACTGCCCAGTTCCAAACTTTCATATTATGATGGCCTGATTCAGTTGACCTACAAAAATGGTACAGCATACAACGATGAGAATAAAACACAGCGATCTACCCTTATAACTTTCCTGTGTGACCATGATGCTGGAATAGGTCAGCCTGAATATCAGGTAAGAAGTTCTGTATGAAGAAAGGAAGGATGGATCTCCATCCTAAAATACTGAGTAGAATTACTACTAGGTCAGTACAAGCAGAGTGTTATGTGTGGAAGTATCCAGTATCTATAAAGCAGACTAAAATAATAGTTATTTCTCTTGGTATATTTGACTCTTGTTGCAGCCTATAAAGCTTACCTTGACCAGTGAACAGTAAGCTGTTTACCTGGATCCAGGTTCTTACCTCACTCTCCTGTAGTCCCTGGGCCATGTAATTATTAGTGCTTTTGATTGTCTTGTATTTCTAGCTGGGAAAAAACCAAACTGGCTGAGAAATAACAAGTGGTAGGACTATGTGTCCTGTAACATAGCAGACAGCAGTTTAACAGAACCAGAGCAGGTTTTTTTGGCAAGAGCATTTTTGGTGACACAGGGAATGACAAGATCTATAACAGGACAGACCAACACAAATCAGTCTCAGAAAGTATATCCCAAAACCAAGGGGAAATGGCAAACTTGACATATAAAGGAGTAGCTGTGATTCACAAAGTTGTCTGTGTGGAAACCCTCTGTGACCTGTTCTGCTCATTTGTAGAAAGAAGATAGCTATACCTACAACTTCAGGTGGTACACTGAATATGCTTGTCCAGAAATTCCGCTGGAATGTGTTGTGACTGATCGCAACACCATGGACCAATATGACTTGTCAAGGTAGGAAAGTAACACATGCGGTGTAACTTAGCTATTTGAGTTTGGTGTTCTGGCTGAAGTTGGCTTCCTGTGTAGACAGCACCAGAAGCTTCATCTGTTGTGACGGTCTTGACTGCAAGTGTGTTGAAATCCCTTTAGTAAGTTGACTTGCCTCCTATGATGTAAACTGACTTCTTGAGATGGTTTTGCTTATAAAAACTTGTTACCTTGTCAGCTGTGCGCTATGTCCCAGGAGTATTCTTTCTAATTGTAGCACTTAAAAATGAGGGGGGAAAGTTACTCTGGAATGCCTTAAGGTTGCTCTGTTTCTTGAGACTGAGAGGGCTAGAAGAGAGTCTGTGAAGAATGTGTGTTCTTAGAGCAGAACTTTCTCTTTCTGCTCAGATTAGCAAAATCTGAGAAGAGAGGTGAAAACTGGTATGCCATGGATAATTCAAGACCAAGTGAGCTCAAGAAGTACTACATAAATGTCTGTCGACCCCTGATTGCTGTCCCAGGATGTGACCGGCGAGCATCTGTCTGTCAGATGAAATATAAGCTTGTTTCTGTGAGTACCCTTTCCATCCCTGCTCGGAGCTGGTTTGCCACGAGTGAGACTGAAACAGACACAAGTGGGATTAAGACAGCCATGTGAATTCTGACTCCTTGTGCAAAGGAATATTCTGTGTACCCATAATGGCTGCATAACCATAGCAGAATGGTAGACCCCCGGTTCACCTCTTCAAAGACCAAAGCTTTAATTTTTACAAATGTACCAATATCATGTTTGACGCTCATGATTTTTTGCCCTGTGTTTCAGAGGCAGACAAACTGCATCTCTTCTGTATTAATTGCTGGAGTCTCAGGGAGTGCTAGGAATATGTATTTCTTTAGGAGCAGGCTGTCCTCCTGGATATTTTGCCGTACTTCTGGCTTGTTTTAGATTCAGCTGTGGAAAAAATTTGTTTAAAGATTCTTTGTTGACCCTTCCACCCTGGTTGTGGAGGTTGTCTGTTAAATATGTGAAACAGAATGGGAGAGAAATGTAGAGGTATCTCTATACCTTTTGTTATCTTCAAAACTCTCAAGATAACCTGTATACAAGAGTATTGTAGTAGGTATTTTCTTTTTGGTTGTATCTATTTTTTTAAATGTTGCTGACATGCTTTTCTTTATTTCTAGGCTTCTTATTCTGAAGTCACCTCTATTAGTAATCTTGGTGTTGCCAGCAAAGAACTAGTAATTGAAAGACCTGGACATGTTTCTCTAACCTATGCAAATGGATCTCTGTGCATCAATGCTGATGGAAAGACAACTACTTACACCACCACCATCCACTTTGTCTGTTCCAGGGGCACTCTTGTAAGGACAAATGATCTTCCACTTGTTATTTCATCATAGTAGGTTTCTCATCCTATAACATGAAGCCACATGAAGATGTGTAGTGTATAGCAGATTTGTGACAAGGGAGACTTCTTGAGGTGTTAAAACAGAGATATAAAAACAAAGCTGATTTAGATGATACAGAAGTACATGTCTGAGTATTTTATCATAAACAAGAACAAAAAAAACCCTGACAGCTTTGATGGACAATAATTTTTCAGACTAGTCTAATTACCATGAAAAATACATGAGGACTTAAAACTGCAGACATTATGGACCCTCTTAAGAGGAAGAATATTGTAAAGTGTATCTTCAGGCTTAGGTTCTGCATCCTCTGTAGATTGCTGATTCTAGAATTCTTAAATCTGTAGAGTTTTCAGTGATACAACTCCACATACTGAACTTTAGACTGAGGGGATTATTAGACTTAAGTTTGCATAGACTTGTTCTTCCTGGTTTTGTGAAGCTACAGGTCTTAGTCTCATCACTCACATGATCTTTAGCCTAAGAGGTGTGGTGGAAAATCTGTGACATGGAGCAGTTATGAACTTCTTTGCTTTTGTCTGAAAACACTGACATGAAGTGTATATAATTAATATTCCTGTTACCTTGTTACCTCGCCTAACAGACTTATGTTGCTTTACTTTTGCTTTTTTTTTTTTAAAATTATGAACTATGTATTATACCCCAAAACTCTTGAAAGCTTAGACTGAGACAAGATCTAGTTACACATGTCTAGATTAAATATTGAATTTAATCTGAATATTTGGATGTCAGATTCAGTTCTTGGCTAATGCTTGGTGACATGGTAAGTCTTTAACTAGACAAAGTTTTCAGTGATGACCTTCAAAGTAAATCAGGGAGAGGGAAGTTGGGTGGGAATTGTGTGCCTTTGTAGTGACGTCTTCTAGAAGAACCAGACAGTTTCTCCTAAGGTGGAATCTCAAACATGAAAAAGTGATCGCTATTACACTTACCCTGGTCTTCCTCTGCAATCTGTTTCCAGAGTAGCAGCCCACGGTTTATAGCTATTCTGGATTGTGTGGCCACCTTCTTATGGGAAACTGAAGCTGCCTGCCCAATCAAGGAAACAAAAGATGATTCTCAGGTGAGAAAGGAGAATGTAAATTGTATTTGTAGTCTCAACGTACTATTTTTTTTCTAGCACTCTTGACTGCTGTGTTTAAATGGCTCTTGAAGAAAACTAACTAAAGTGAAGTCTTAAGTTGGTCATGATTGAGTCTTGTGATATCTTACTGCTTTATTTGTGAAGTGTTTCTGAAATGTCTAACTTCTGACCAAGGTATTCAGGTGCTTTCTCTTGAGAACAGTTTACTTGCTCTTATAACTGAGTGTTTCATTCCCTTGCTGTATTGCTAGTAAAGCTGAGTTTATATGTAAGGATATGTATTGTCCTTGTTTTGTGCAGATCATCAAATGAGACTTTTCTTTTTTCACACTAAACCCTCGTATTAGCTCAGCTGGTTGGGGCATGGTGCTAATAACACCAAGGTTGAGGGTTTGATCCCTGTTCGATACCCATACGAGCCATACATTAAAGAGTTGGACTCAATCATCCTTGTGGGTCTCTTCCAGCACAGAATATTCCGTGAAATCTACTCAGTTGCTTCTACTTTACAGGTCTCAACATAAACACATTAAAGACAGCCTTCAGTTAAAATTTCCTTGCTCTTAGCTAATATGATAGATGCCATCTGTTAAATTCCAATTTGATATGTGGCTGATGTCAGTGGACAAAAAGAATTGAATAAATGTGCAAAATAATGGAATGAAGCTACTGCCAGAGCTGTATTCTGGTGTTCTGGTATGCAGGCTAGGAATATGTCTAAATCACTGCTTTGGTTCTTGAAGCAAGTTAGAGGTAAAACATAAACAGAAAAAATGCAGGAGGAGAAAGTAATTCCATTGTAATTTTTTTTTTCCCCAGTCGTGCTCCGTGCGAGATCCAAACACTGGCTTTCTGTTCAACCTGCAGCCATTAGCTTCTGAGGAAGGCTATACGGCTACTGGTAACGGGAAGAATTTCGCGGTAAGGATTTTGACTGTATAAAGTCAAGTAACAGCAAGTGCTGTTGTTACATTTTTTTTGTCTTGCTTAGTGATCTAGTGGAGCTTTCACTCAGTCGTCTTAGGAAATATGAGTGGGAGCACTGGGACTGAGAGAAGGAATGAAAGACAACTTCATTCATCTTAGGTGGTCTTAAAAGCATTAAACTTCTGGTTCTTGGCAGACATACAGTTGCCACACTTTTGAGGCTACCTTTTTTGAGATGATTTTCCCCTTATGGACTCTGTTGTGTACTACCAATTTATCTGCTGGTTCTGAAGAAATTGACAGGGAAAGCCTAGAAGGGGATTTATCTGTCCATATCAGTGTTTTTAATGTAATCTGCATGTATCAGTAGTCCTAGGCTGTCACAGATAATACTGTAGTAGTATCTTAGGCCAAGAATAAACTTGCTGAGCCACATCCTGTACTTCTAGTGGGGAGAATTTGTGGACTCTGTAATGTGAAGATTAAGGATTCTGTTACTGTATTATAGTTGAAATGTCTGTAGTTTCCAGACTGCAAGACAACCATGTTGTTTGAAGTAGTTCTCAGCAAGGGAGTTTTGCTGATGTAGAAATGGCTGTGTGGACCTTGTTTTTCTGATGCAGTTAATACTATGCACATCTACATCTCTTCAAAACTTCTAGCTAAACATTTGTGGACACTTGCCGTATTGTGGTAAAATCGATGGCAAAACAGCTGCTGGGTGCGAAAGAGAAAATCTGACACCTGTGAGGCGGGTGGAATTGGACAAAACCCTCTCTCTATCCAGTGAAGGGTTTCTAACTCTTACCTACAGAGGTCCTCTTCGTGTGGAATCAGGTGAGTTCAGGAAATACACAGTGGAAATGGATGCTTGCATTGTAAAAACTTAGTGTGAGTGGTCTTCATTCCTTCTTTTGTTCATGTACTGAAGTCTATTTGGCTTGGTATTAATTGCTTAAGCAAGCTGGCTCATATGGGAATTTCAGGAAGAAATAAAGTTATGCAGAATGGTAAAGGCTCAGTTTTCAATAATAAATGTGCATTTCAAAACTCTAGGAAAGTGACTCAATACAGCAGAGGGTCTTTTCCTTAGCAGATGAAAAATACTGGTCCTTGCATGGAGAAATGGATAGTCAAATTGGGAAGACAAATAAAATGAACTCCAGCTCTTTTTCTAAGTGAAGTAATAACTTTAACTTCTGTTTCGTGGATAATGCTCTCTAAAGTTGTTTCATATCTGAAAGGTCAGTTTTCAGTAAGCTCATACTCTCCTGTATGGAATTTTTGTAATTAGTGCTCTAATACTTCATGTACACCTACTTCATGAATTTAAGTCTCTTTTGCAGATAAAACAAATGAAAAATGTGTATCTAGTTTTTTGATATTACATGCTCTCCAATTATACTGAAACTGAGCTTCATAGAAAGGAATATGACATTTTAACAACAAAAGACTTTGGAAAGACTGGGTTTTGGATTCAGGACCCTCAGATGCTTCTGCGTGCTTGTCATCTGTACAAATTGCTGGGGTGATCTCTTACTTTCTCAGTTGTGACATTTTTATACATAATATGTGACAGTGATTGAGCTCTTATGTATTTTGCTTTGAGAGGTTCTACAGTTTTTATAACACTACTGAGCATTTTGATGATAAATACTATTCTCTGACATAATTCTGTCACTCCTTGAGGACTAAACAGAGTTTAAATGTACTGCTTTGATAGGATCAGTATTATTTGTTCTGCAGTCATTACACTGAGCTTCTTACAAACAAACACAACCCCCAAACCCAAAACTTCATGTGATGTAATTTAAAAGCAGCTGTTACCACTGGTGATATTTTAAAGCTTTTCTGTTTCTTCATACATGTCAAAGAACATTGGGAACCCAGGTCAGTGAAGGCAATTATGTTCTTGAAATGTGTCAAGGCATTTTGGTCTCTTATTTGTAGAGGTAGTTGTGGCTCCTAGGCAATTTTTCATAGCTCTCTGAAGAAGATTTGCGTATTTACAGCTGAAACCCGTAAGCAGTAAGGTAGTGTTATCCTTGAAGCAGTTAGTAATAAGAAACTGTTAGAAAATTCTGAAGTCAAGTATTAGCTCAAACTTAAATTCAAATGTTCCAAACAGAACCACCAGCAGATAAATGTTTGTTTTACAGGAACATCAGACATGTTCAGAGTGACTTTCATTTGTAATGATTCATATCCTGGAGAGCTTAAGTTTGTTCATGAGGACATAAACACAGTGCTGGACATCCATGATACTTTTTTTGAGTTTCACACAGCTCTGGCTTGTGCTCCTGCTCCTGTAGATTGTCAGGTTACAGGTAAGTACCTGGAATTTGAGTGGGTTCTGTCCCATGTTGGAAGGATTAACTGGACAGCAAACTTCTGCTCAGCGGAGGGCTTTAAGAATACCTACTGTGAAGACATTTGTAAGACTTAAAATCTTCATAGAAGTTGTAGGGTGGGAGAGGAGGCAAGTTGTTTGAAGCAGGCTTAACTTACAAAAACAGGGAAAGAAACTAATTTAAAACATTGTGGTATACACAAGAAAGCTGATAATTACTTTGAAAACATGTGATCCTTACTGTGACTGGTGCTGCTTCAGCCCAACTCTGAAGCAAATGAGTTAATTTAGTATTGGTATCTGTAAAAATGCACCTGTGAACTGTGGAGAAGTTACATTTGGGAAGTAACTGTCAAGGGAACTATGTTCTGCATTGGGCATAGTGATGTTTTTGTGGCAGCAGTGCATTCTCTTAATACATATCTAATGTGATTCTGAAAATTATTTTGAATTGTGTATTTGTCATTGAAACTGGTATCATTTCAAACCCAGTTCTGCTGTAAGTATGAAGTTCTCTCAGCTTACTGTATTTCTTCCAGATGCTGCTGGCAATGAGTATGACTTAAGTGACTTGAGCAAAGAGGGTGAGCCATGGGTTGCTATAGACACTTCAAAGGAAGCAAAAAAGCGAACGTTTTTCTTGAATGTCTGCAAGCCCTTGCCCTACGTGACTGGATGTCCTGGTAAGCCAAGTGGCAAGCACTTCTTAACTTGTGGCTTCTCATGCAAGACCTTGTAGTCAGAATGATGTCCCTCGGTATTTTAGTAGAATTTATTGACTCCTGTCAATTTAATCACAGAAATAGCATAGATCTGGGTGACATATGTCAGGAATATTAATAAACCGACTTTTGCAGACTGAGAGCAGTCTTAATGCTTATCAGGACTCTCGCATTGAGATGAATGCGAATGCATTTGGGAAAACTGCATTGAGGGCAGTATTTGCTGGGATCTGTGCTTTTATTATTATTTTTTAAGGAGGATAGGAAAGTGTCATAGCTTAACCCCAGCCAGCAATCAAGCCCCATGCAGCTGCTTGCTCACTTCCCCATCAGCAGAATCGAGGAGAAAATCAGAAGGGTGAAGGTGAGAACTTGCGGTTTCAGGTAAAGAGAGTTTAATGGGCAAAGCATAAGCTGTGCAAACAAGCAAAGCAAAACAAGGCATTCATTCCCTGCTTCCCATGGGCAGGCAGGTGTTCAGCCATCTCCAGGAGGGCAGGGCTGCATCCTGTGTAACAGTGACTTGGGAAGAGAAACTCCATCATTCCAAATATCCCCCCTTCCTCCTTCTTCCCCCCACTATATATACTCTATATACTGAGCATGATGTAATATGGTCTGGACTGTTCCTTTGGTCAGTTTGGGTCACCTGTGTCTCCTCCCAGCCTCCTGTGCACACCCAGCTTCCCTTGCCAGTGTAGCAGTATGAAAGCAGAAAAGGCCTTGGCTCTGTGTAAGCCCTGCTCAGCAATAACAAAAACATCTCTATTATCAACCCCATGTTCAGCACGAATCCAAAACACAGCCCCATGCTCACCACTGTGAAGAAAATTAATTCTACGCAGTTGCAACTAGTATATAAAGTCAAATGCTGTTGAAGCCTCCTGACTGAATGAAGCCAGAATGAGAAGCTTATGCCATGTCTTACTGCATTTCTAGCCAGTTCAATATATTTAATGCTACTGTAGTCTTTTACAAGTCTGTGGAACCAGATTAGTGCAGTTTGAAAGATGTAAGTTTGTGCAGGACAGTAATTTGTTCTGTTCCTCAAATCGCTTTAGGTACACAATGTGTCTATCTGTATTTATGAATATGTGTGTGTTGTGTTCTGCTTCAGGAGTTTGAGACAGTTTACTTCAAAGCTCTCTTAAAGCTACTCTCTTATATTATTTTACAATAAATTTAACTCTACTTGTCAAAGCTTTGAACTAAAACACAGTTCTTTTCCTGTAGGTGGTGCCATAGGATCTTGTGTGAAATACACTGATAAAAGCAAGAACCTTGGAGTCATTCAGATAAACCCCCAGGCTGCTACCGATGGGTCGTTAAGCATTATCTACTTGAATGGTGACACATGCAAAGATAATCAGCGTTATTCTACACGTATAATCTTCCAGTGCGATCAAACAACGGTAATTTTCTGATCTACTTGCTGTTAATGAGGATATTAGTGCTTGTAACAGAATAGACTGTGTTTATTCCTCTTAAAATGGAGAGACTGGTTCTAAAAAGTAAAAACTTACATACGGGGTTTTTCCTTGTCTCTTCTTAATAAAGCTCTGTCTGCTTTACTGAACCTGTAGAACATAGCAGTGAGCTATCAGAATCCTGTGAGCCACCAAAAGCAGCTCTTTGCTAAACATGACTACTGAAATTTGATAGTGGACATCTTAGACTGTGCAACTGCAGTGGGAAAAAAAAAAGCCATGCATGTATGTTTTGAGACTTGCAGTGTAATTATTAGTAAGGCTCCTTCATATGGCTCTCTTCTGCAGGGATCACCAGTGTTGGAGCAAGAGAATGACTGTGAGTTTGTCTTTGTTTGGAGGACCTTGGCAGCATGTCCTGTTCACAAAGCAGAAGGTGAGTGTAGTTGTGAGCTTTAAAATGTCAGTCAAACTGTACAAGTAGTAAATACTTATGAAGCTGTGTTGGTTTCTTGGCCTGTGAATCTTTCTGTAAAAAGTGTTGGCTTGTGGGGGGATGTCTGTTCTGAGCTTTGAACTAGCTACAAATCCTATCTAACGTTAAAAGTACAAGTTAGGATGACAGCAAATGCACTTGCCTATCCAGGGAAAGAAGATAGAGTAATAATGCCCTTTTAAGAAAGCATTGTATTACTTTGTTAAATCACAGACAGACTTGCTAGTAAATATTAAAGCATCAGGTTTCATGAGAACAGAGTTGATTCTATGCCTGGCAAGTCATTCTCTTGTCGCTCACTAAAGACTGGAAGCAAGGCTTTAAACTTGGCCCTTGTTAAACAGTGGGGGAGAGACCAGTGAGGGAGTCTCAGTTTACATTTGACTCCAGGATGTGCAACAAGGAATCACAAGTTCTAGTTCTGGTACTTGATTGTCTCTTAGATGGAAGGGTGAGTGCGTAGGCATCTCCTCTGCCTTTGCAGGCTTTGTTTTGCAGCTTGTAGATAATCCCTTTTAAAACATCTGGACCTCCTGTTAAGGATCTATCGCAGTGGTCCTAGACATTATTGAAACTGCCACTGATCTCACGTGGCATGAGGAATGTTCGCAAACTACTGCTCTGTAGCACATAATTACTGTGACTGAATTGTGGTTTTGAAGGGAGGAAAACAGATGTCTTTAGCTTGGTACCAACTTGTATGATTGAGAAGAGCATAATGTTTATGTTATACAATCTGATGATTTTTTTTAAAAGCTTCAGAATATTTAGCAAAGGGTCACTTTAAAACTGAGGACTTGATCAACAGCAAAGTCACTGACATATATCAGCTAATGAGACTCATGAAATGAGAATTTTCCTGAACTTTCTTTTATAAATTTGTAAATTTGTAAGCTGGAGTAAATGTTTCCTACGACCGATTATTTTCGTAACTCAGCAAACTTCAGAGCTGTTAAAAGAAGATACAAGACTGACACCTAGGACACCTTTTGCTTTGATCTTGTGACCTTGCTGTTCTTTCCAGATAATTAAGCAAGTTCTGGACTTCGTTCCTCTGATTCTGTACTTAACCTTCAGCACAGCTGAAGGAAGCACTTGAGATCGCTCTGAGGTAGTTTTTGAACTACAGCCTGACTTTTGCATCTTGCTTTAGTGGCAGTTATAAAAGAAATGTGCCATTTATATATAGTCACATAGTTCTAGATGTTGGTGACTTCACGAAATGAGTTGCGTAGCTGCACTAAGATGGTTCTTCAGTGTCACTGCCTGAAAGCAGCTACTCATTTTTGTGGCCTTTTCTGTCCAGTAAGCCTTAATTGTCCCCCATGTATCTGGCAGGTCTAGTAGATCTAAAGTTCTGTTTTAAATTCTTAATTTCTCTTTAAAGGAATGGATTGCCAGGTGAAGGATCCAAGGTATGGTCACGTTTTTAACCTGAAGCCACTTTCCAATAAAGACATAAAAGTGAGTACAGAGGAGTATGACTACTACTTCAGAGTTTGTGGAGAAATAACAGAACCTTGCGGCGCAGAGGGTCGCAGTGTTGCAGAGGGTCACCATGTTGCATCCTGTCAAGTGAAGAAGGACAGTACTTTCAGAAAAGTAGCAGGTACTGCACTTATCAAAACAAACCTAGGGAATGGGAAGATTAGCCAGGGTGTAATAGAAGAAGGGTTCTTGCTAATCTTGTACATCTAATGAGATAAAGCACCTCACTGCTTCTGCTGAGAAAATGTCATACATGTAGTTACCTTGACTCAATTATTAATGAGCTCAGCATTACTGTACTGGAGTCGTAGTCACTCAATAACTAGATTGCAAGTTTTAGAGGAAGATTGAGGTCTCTCTATCAATTCTTTAATTGTGCATGTTATTGCTGTTTATGTGACCTTGTTGCCAGAGGCATTACTGCAGTTGTATGTTTACTGTAACTGTTGACTTTTCTCAACCTTTTGCTTCTAGGCTTAAGTACAGACAAGCTGACTTTCAAAAACGGTTTAATAATGATTAATTACACCAGTGGAGAAAAATGCCATAAAATATATGAACGATCAACTGCCATATTATTCTATTGTGACAAGACTACATCTGAGGTTAGTTTCAAAACATGCTTCCTGTACATACTGTCTTCCAGAGTTGCCCACTTTTTTAAAGTATGGAAGGGTAGGGTGAAGAACACTAACATGCCTAATCATTTACACATTAAACAAGCGATTCAAAGGTCCTGTGAGGGGACAAAAAAATGAAGAATGTTTTGAATTTCCTATTTATGGATGTGGTACCTTTATGTTGCTCGGGAAGGTCAGGGCATGTTGTTCCTTTAAGGGACATCTATCATTACCAAAGCTCTTGGAGAAGTTGGGAAGGGACGTTCTTCCATAAATAACAGCAGTTTCTTTGTAAGAAGTAAAAGGCAGAAGGTTCAATGTGCATGAAAGCAGGTATTACATGGCCAGACTAAAATAAGCTGGTTACTTGCTTTTAGTATCTGTCTGTATTTGTGCTTCCCTTCCTGTTGTTAAAAAATGGTGTCTAGAATTACTTTTGCTCTTCTTATTTCATGGGGGAGGCAACAATTGCTAATGGCTGCTGTTTTATCAGAAGTGTGCATGTGGATAAACTCAGGTTTGGGAGAAGCCATGCTTTTCAGCTGGTCAGAGGCATAGTATGGCTCTAAGATAATACATATGTTCCTGGATCTTCCTGAAGCATGACTGAGACACTTCTGTTTCAGTGTGTCTGAGAAAGCAAATGACTTTTGTATTATGTTCTTTCAGCCTGTATTTTTGAAGGAAACTCCAGACTGCACCTACATGTTTGAATGGCATACTGAGTATGCTTGTCCGCCTCTTAAATCTACTGAATGCTCCTACAAGTAAGTTGTTTCCACAAAATGAAAATGGAGCTGTACGCCAAGAGAGACAAACACAGCCTTCTTGCAGTTTAGTGCAACACTGCTCCTTTAGCTATTGTGTTTTGACCAGCTAATGTAGCATTCAATGCCAATGCATAATATTTTACATAACATTTGCAAACTGTTCTTCCAAAAACTAATTTCATTGAAAAAAAAATACTTTGGCGTTCTTCTGAGGAATTATAAAAGGGAGCTGTTTGGTATGTATTTATTGATAGTTGAATGCTGAGTATGTTAGGTTGTTGCAAGTGTCTAGTTATTATTTAACAATAGCTAATTTAAACAAGACTACAACTGTCTGTTTGAAACTTCCACCAAACAGTGCTTCAGGAAAAATGTCATTTATATCTGTCACAACCAAGTGTTAGCTCATTAAGATTGGGTAAATGGGGTCAAATGTGGCTAATAATTGGCCCAGAATGTGAACATCTGGCCTTGTTATAGGTCACTACCGTAAGGTGAAACAGTGCACTGTAACTGTGTGTGTGCATCCATGCACTGAAAGCCAACATGCTTGAATTAAAAATTGGAATTACTCTTGCATTGGTTGAGAGCTTTTTGCACATGGGCAGTTTCTGCGGGGATAGCTGGTACAGTGATGTATCTCTCTACTGAATTTGATGTTTCTGGGGAGCACTGAGTCCAATGCAGACTTCTTTTCCAGTGTAATACTCTGCTTAGAATTATCAGGTTAAAATTACTGTGGTAACTTAAGAATCGCAACTTTAAAATACTTAATCATTTTACATGCCTTTAATCTTTTATCTTCTATACAGGGATGATGAAGGAAACTTCTATGATTTTTCATCCCTGTCGCGACATAGAGAGAACTGGGAGGCAATTGCTATATCTGCTACTACCCAGAAATACTATATTAATGTCTGCAAACCCTTAGTACCATATAGTGCTACACGTAAGTGCAAAATAGAAATAAATTCTTCCTATAGCTAGAGAAAGCAAGTGGTAGGACAGTACTGCTGGTGGCTACTCTGAGTGAGAAAAATCACAAAGCAAAGTATGTGGAGACAGTGGTGTGATTTCAGCACCAGAGGGAAAGGTAGATTGTGGGCCTGATTTCCATCTGCTTAGTGGGTGAGATTCACTAGCAGCTCTTGTCTTCTTACTTTGGCACTCTGGTTCTTCTGTCCTTATCCAAAGTGTGCTGTAGCTCTTAAAATAATCAGTTCAGAATTTCTCTGTGGCATCTTCTGACTGACTCTGTGTTTTGTAAGGCCAAAATGTAGCCTTCCACTCTCTAGTAGTCTACTTTTGCTGTGGTAGCTGCTACTACTTTTTGCATGACCTTAAGTGAAGTGAGACAATTGCTGTTACTTGTGATTTTTGGGAAAAATACACCCCAATGAGTATGGTTTGGACAATGGCTTGGAGGTAGATCAGCCGTGATATACCTGAAAGTAGGGTGGTGGGGTTTTATTCCAGGCAAGTACACCTTACTAACATTTGGAGTGATAATGCAGTTTTCATTTATTTGTATAGGTTCCTGCCCTTCTGATGCTGCTGCCTCCCTCATTGAGGGTACAAAATGTACCAGTCTTGGAGAAGTGGCCGATGGTCCTCATTGGGAAAATGTCACTTCTGTCCTGAAATACATTAATGGAGATCAGTGTCCAGATAAAAATCGGAAGAAAACGACAGTATTGCGCCTCAAGTGTGATGAAAGCAAAATTGTAAGTGGGTTCCTTCTGCTGGGATTTTATATGTTCATGCAAGCAGATGGACTTACAAGTACTTGTATTTTAGATGCTGAGCAGTTTTTAAGAGATCATTTTGTACAGTCTGTTAGCCCAAATTTTGTCATCTGTAATAGCTTCAGATCTTCTGCTTGCATCTTGAAGATGAATGTAGTGCAGGCTGGGAA
Source organism: Oriolus oriolus (assembly GCA_013400235.1). Taxonomy (NCBI): domain Eukaryota; kingdom Metazoa; phylum Chordata; class Aves; order Passeriformes; family Corvidae; genus Oriolus; species Oriolus oriolus. The sequence goes on along the minus strand of VXBT01001432.1, from coordinate 280,576 downwards.
GTGTTTCAATTAGTAAGTAATGCTTTTGGCTGTGTAGTTCTTAACTCTTGCACATCTGCATGCCTTGCCATTAAGTACTCTTCCATTTGATGAGATTTGAATCACCTTTTGGATTTTCTATTGGCCTAGGCTACCTTTAGCTCTCCTCTCATTAATTTTGTTTCTCCTCATAGTGATTCTGTACTGATGTGTATTTGAAATAGTCACAGTAAAATACTGTGTCCTTAGATTAATTCACTGGACCATGATGGATGTGTTAGTTTCTAGGACTGGTATGTTTGAATTGAGCTCAGCTACAGGCTGCAGGGATAAACCTGTTGGCATGGAATCTTACACTGTCACTCTATAGAGACGTCACTCTCTCCACTGTTGTGTGTTTAGGAATCAAGGCCAGAGCTTATAACTGCCATCGAAGACTGTGAATATACCTTCTTATGGTTCACTGCTGCTGCATGTCCTCTTAAAAGCAACGTGCAAAATGACTGTCGGGTAACCAATCCTGCTACAGGTAAGGAAGAGGCCTCAAGATTTTCTATGTGGAAGAGGCTGCTGGAAGCAGCACTACTGTGTTTGTGTTCTTGAGGGACTTTGTTAGACAAGGGCAGTGTGGCACACCCTCTGGATAGTGACTGACAAGCTTACCTTGGAACATAAATAGTCTATAGTTCAAAACTAGTTTTCCCTCTGTTAACCTGAATAAGTAACTGCCTTTCTAAGCTAGCAGGCAAATAGGGTCTGGTTAACCTTCCTACTAAATTAAGTTCCTGAAAGCTTATAATACAAAGAAACGTCTTGATTTTGAACATGAAAAAGAGATTAAATTGTTCCCTGATCTCTCTATAGGCCACCTCTTTGATTTGACATCATTAAAGCGAGAGTCTGGCTATACCATCAGTGATTCACACAACAGAATAATTGAGTTGAATGTTTGTGCTGAAGCTAAAAGTTCATGTGCTAATGGAGCTGGTAAGCATCTTATCCTCTCTGATACTGTAGATCATTGACTGTAGGGTAACCAAAAGAAATGCTTATGCTCAAGTTTACAGTAAAATGTGATGTTTTACTGCAAGTGCAGAAGGAGTGAAGGGAACAGTTGTGTGGCTGTACTGACTGGGAAAAGAACCTAAAACTGTTTTAGAAAATGAGGCCATATGTTTCTTCCAAACACCATTTGCATGGGCTCGCTTCAAGTCCCAGTCCCTTTAGTTCCTAATGAATGGGCATTTTTTTTGACATGAGGGCAGGAATGTAGGTGCCTCTACTGCACGTCTTTAATGCTCTGAAAATGGAGACATTACAAGCTTTCAGCTAGAGTGAACTCTATGGTGATGCATTGCTGTAATGCATCTGCACTGGGCTTTGTGTCTGCGTTTCAAACGTTTGCCAATCTTCTTTCTAGCTTTCTGTTCTGGGTGCTTCTGAAACATCAGTAGAAGTCAACTTTCTGCTTAATTAACTGGTTTTTAAGCTGCTTAATTGCAGATTGAATTACTAGCTCTTATGTCAAATTGAATATGAAATAATACTTAAACATCTTAGACGCTAAAATAGGAATAATGCTTGTTGTGAGAATTATTTTTGCGTAGTTAGAAGAAAATATTGGATTGATTTGGTTTTTAAGAGGCATCTTAATAAAATTATATATAATCTGTTTGACGTTTTGTGTTAATTGCTTGGTTTTCAGAGAAGCTATAACCAAACACTGTTTTGTAGTTGCTTAAGCATGTATAGATGCAGTACATTCAGCTGGTTGATGAAGTATTAAAGGCAACATTTGGTCTTTGTATCAGTGCAGTTCAGCTCAGTTTAATGGCAACTCTGGATGGTATGGCAAAGCCTGTCTTTCTTAAGAAAATTAAAGTGATGTTAAACAGCAGGAAACTTAAGATTTTTATGTTGTATGGTGCAGTTTTTCAGGGCAGTTGCATCAGACTTCATCTGTTTTCTTTATTTTTCTTTTTTTACTTTAGCTGTCTGCATCACAGGTGGCCAAAAACCAGTTAATGCTGGAAAACAGAGTAAAACTTTAAGTTATGAAGATCAAGTGTTAAAGCTCGTGTATGAAGATGGAGATCCTTGCCCTGCAGACCCTGCACTGAAGCATAAAAGCTATTTTAGCTTTGTATGCAAGTCTGAAGCTGGAGATGAGAGCCGGCCTGTTTTTGTGTCTTTTGACGAGCAGACATGCACTAGTTACTTCTCTTGGCATACTTCCTTGGCTTGTGAAGAAGAGGTAAGAATTACTTTTGCGGAAAACACTCCTGGGACTTAAAATTTCTGAGAGGTTTAGATATAATAGCAGTATATCTTAAATTCTTTGAGGGAAAGGTTTCTTTCTGTAGTACAGAACCCAAATTCATACAGGAGTTCTTGAATGCTTTCCATAGTGACATTTTCAACAGGGGCGAGCAATACTTGACAAACTCCTGGTTTGTGTGCTGAGCCAAGTTAAAACTTCCAACACTTGAGAGTAACACCTTTGTGGAACCTACTTAGCTGCTTTTCTGTACAGTTCAAATGGAAGCCATAGAGTAAGTGATGGTTAAGGTACTCCAGTGCAACACGCCAGCAGAGCTGAGGTTGACTTGAGGATGGGTAGCATCTCTGTGCATGGGGATAGTCTTTGTTTCTAGGCAGGTGACTAGAGGCCAGGCAAGTGCGTGATCAGTTTGCTTAGTGCAAAATAGCATGAACTGACAGCCTGAACTTAGAATCTGCTTCTGATGTACAACGCATGCTGTAATAACGTCATTTGGTCAGTTTAGTTGAGCTAGTGCTCCAGACAATGCTTTGAGGTAGTCTTTAGTTAATTTTAGATAGTTAAAAATGATCAGTAGTGGTGGGTGCATGTAATAAAAGGCAGCACTAGGAACAGAAGGCTAAATGAACTATTGGATGAATTTAGATCCTTTCTTAATACCTGAATTTTTTCTTTTGTGAATCTGCCTGATCATTCTTTTAGCTGCTTTGATTACCTCTAGTGTGACCATCATTCCCTGCAATAAGTTGTTTTTCCTCCTCATCGCTGTTTCAATACTACAATAGCTCTCGCTTCCATTTAGGAAAACATCTTCCAGTTTTCTTTTCCCCAACAGGAGCTGTTACATGTCCCCTCCTTCAGCTACACACAGTTCTGGTTTCCCCTTCAGTAATATGTACCGTGCTGCAATACAAATCAACAATACCCAACCCCACTGTGTTTCCTAGCCTGTTAGTTCCATTTGGTGATCCTTAGTGCATTTCTGATCACTTTTTTCACAGTGACCCAAGCTATTTCAGTGTGATGATGTCTAGGTAGCAACAGTGGTTATTTGTCCTGAAATTAAATAGTAATTTTGTTAGTTGCTCCTTATCCAATATCTAAATAAGAATAGAATCTCAAATTCCGCATAGACTGTCAGTAGGTTTATGCACGTTAAGAGTGTATGAAATTGGTTCTGAGGAAATGTAGTATTCAAGCCATCAACTTGCAATACACTAACTTTCCATTGTTATAACGTTGTTACAACCAAGCTTGTTTGTTGGAGGTGGTCCAGTGATGTGTGGGAGATGAGGAGAGGAAGGGATGTGGCCTGATTTTACAAAGTCACAGTGGCTATGTATACTGGAGTATGTGTGCCAGAGCTTTGTCTTGGTATTGTTCTGATAGGGACTCCATTCCATAGGAATATTTAAACAATCAAGATTTTTCATATGCTGCTTGTAGGTGTTTAGTATCTATAGACAAGCAAAAATTATAACAAATGCTGCTTTACTTATATTTGAAAGTTTTGAATGTAGCCATGCTTCTGGCCCCAAGAAGGATGTTTGTCAATTAATCAAAACAAGTAATAAAATAATAAGAGCAATAAATGTACTTTCTTGTAGGTGAAGTGCTCAGTAATGAATGGCAGTTCCATTATTGACCTGTCTCCTCTGATCCATCGCACTGGGTATTACGAGGCATTTGTGGATGAAGATACTACAGATGTTTCTCCAGACTTCTACATCAACATTTGTGAGCCTCTCAATCCTATCAAAGATGTCAGTTGCCCACCTGGAGCAGCTGTTTGCATGGTTCCTGTTAATGAATCGCCAGTAGTAAGTACTACGCCAGGAATCACTGAAATGTGCATTTCCCTAATAGTTTAATGTAGTATCCCTGCCTAGAGACCCTATTTGAACCAGACGCTTGACAATGAATTAAAGAAATGCAATGCAGAATTAAAATCTCCATTGCAAAGTTCCCTTTTATTGCTTTTCCCTATGAAGAAGTATTTTCCTATTCTGAACCCCAGTGATTTTTTTGGGTGTCAGAAGTTTCAATACAGTGATAAATATGAAAAATTGCTACAGATAATTTTTTCATATAGTGAAAAAAAAATTTTGTGCCAAATATGGACACTGGGAGGCAGAATGTCTTAGCCATTCTGTGGCTTAATTCATCTTGTGATAGCCTGTTGCAATTGGAAGCAGTCTAGATACTAGAATGCTTCAAAATGCACTTAGGTCTTTCATGTAAGAACTTGACAGTTGCATGAATAGCAAGCCTGTTACAGAGGATTGATTAACTTGTCTGTGTTATTACCTTGAGAGATCTAGGCTTTTGCTTTTGAGGACTTGTTTACAAGCTCTAGAAGATAGACATAAAAAGCCGAGATTGTTGTCCATGAATTTCCATATTTATCTAGGGACCTTGCTCCATTGTTAATGCTATTTTTAAGTGATGTGTTGGCAATTTGGCACGTTGATGTAAAGAAGAATCTACCTCTAAGATGCAGAACCTCCCTGGCTTTTGTCAAGCTTAGTCAAAAACTGTTTTGAGTTGCTCAACTTGTGTTTTGTTAGGATTGAAATATAGTGGCTGTTCTTCGAGTACAGAATGCAGTTTTCGAAAGTGCAATAATTGTGCTCCCATGTAAACCAAACAGGTGAATCTGAACTGATCTGAATTTTTGGGCTGATCTAGAATCTAGGTGTGTCCTGTACTTCTATTAATACATATTTTTGCTTGTGTAGGATATTGGTCGTGTTACTGAACCTCCCCAGTTCAATAAGGCAGCAAATGAAGTTTACATCACTTACAACAGCACTACTCCTTGTCACATAAACAACAGATTGAACTATACTTCTGTTATTGTATTTCACTGCAGACAAGGAACTAGTCTGGTAAGATATCTATTAAACTTACGTTGATATTGGAGTGTAATGGAAAGTGGGTAGTAACCAGTGTTAGCTTTGTTTAAAACTAAGTCAAGGATTTGTTTCTGGAATGTATGGATGGACTCGTTTCAAGAACAGATATCATATTTGTATTCTTAACTGGCCAAAATTTTATTGAGTGCATGAACTTTAAGCTTGAGAGTAACAGGTTCTGATGATTTCAAGGATCTGATTCCACTGAAGTAATGTACTGATAACTTACTGCTGACATTTAAACTTAATGCTGTTTTGCACCTTGTTTAGATCCTAAAGTTTGTACTTGTACCTCAAGCTAACACAAGAACCAGTGTAACTGTACAGGTGAAGTGTTCTCCCTATGCTGTAACGTTTTCCATAGTCACACACAAATTTAAAAATTTGCATTAAGTTAGTTACTTTTTTATTTTGTGTCAACACCTGAACACTAAATTGAGTTGGCATGGTGATGTGAATCTAACACGTCTTGAATTTTTTTAATACTTTAATAAACTGTAGAGACGCACTTAGATATGATGTTTGTCAAACTAGAGCTTGCTGAAGATCATGAAACCATTTTCTGTCAACATAGGGCATGAGCTGAAACTTGAGACAGCTCTGAATATTACATAGACCATACTAATACTTTAGTTTAAAACATGATAAAGTAAGCAGTATTCTCTCTAAACCCTAACTCTGAAATTTCTTAATGCTCTCTGCATTCAAGAAGCACAGCTCTCACACTTTTGCTGCTTGCAACTGAGCTGAACATCAAAATCTCAACCCTAGTTAAGAAGAAAGCTTGATTGTTTCCTGGAGCTAGGTAGAATGCACTTCCCTTTTAAGTTTTTTTGGTACTGGTTATAATATGGTGTTTGTCCTACAATCAGTGAAGTCTAGCCATGGTAGTAACTGTGGTTAACTGTTGGGGAAGGGGGCAAATGCAGAGGCAACAACAAACTCTCCAAAAATTAAACATGTCTTCCTGTGTTCTTTGATAACAGGGTAAGCCAAAGATGATAAGGAACGTTGACTGCACTTTTGTGTTTGAGTGGGAAACTCCAGTTGTGTGTCCTGATAAAGTGAAAACTTTAGGCTGCTCTGTGATTGATGAGCAGCTGCACTATACTTTTGACTTGGCCAGCCTTTCTGGAAGATCATTCGAGGTAATGCCTTCTGGTAGTGTGATGTTTGTTTGTTTGTTTATTTACTTATTTATTTATCATTGCCTATTGCTATCAACATTTTAAAACTGCAGGAAGGGTTTCTTTTAAGCATTCTAGGGTGTGAGAAAAGGCTGAAACGTGCTGTGGTCAGTATCAGTACTTGTTTGGCTTCTGACAGAGGAAATAATGTTAGAGGGTATAACATTTTAATGTTTCTGAGAGTGAATTTAATGGACACAGTGATGGGTAAAGGAATGAGAAATCTTCACAGAAGATCTGACAGAATCTTGAATGAGAGTGCAGGTCTGCTGAACAGGTTTTATCTGTGATCCTCTGTGCTTTGTCTGCAGTTTTGTCATATTAAGGAAGGCCAGACTTGCAAGATTAGTTATCTTTTCCTCCTGTGTTATGCAAGTGCTGCCTGAGACTTGTTTTATGAAGCACTTGTGTGATTTTGTAAGTAATGATTCTAGACTTGCTGTGATGCTTCTGATTTTCTACACAGGTGTTTTCTGGATCCAACAATTACCACGTTGGTGTGTGCAGTGTAGGCTTGCCCCAGGGAAAATGCAGAGATGGGGCAGTGTGTCTGACATCTAAAAGTGGTGTGTCATCTTTTGGAAACATAAAGGAAATGAGAATGGACTATAGCCACCAGGATGAAAAAGTCATCTTGCAATATACAGGAGGAGATCGGTGCCCTCCAGGTGAGATCAGAGCAGACCTATTCTTTATGTACAAAACTTGTCAGGATATTTTTCCCTTAAAATATGAGGTTTTGTTGTGACAGGAGGAAGCAACATGGATTTTACATATAGCAATAGAAACATGTAGTTTTGCTAAATCACAAGCATCATACTAATCTGCAACATCAACATGTATCTCCCTAGAAGAGACAGTGCAACTTTTCTGTAGGGATGATTGTAGCTAATTGTGTGCTACATCTAGTTTTCTAATTGGGTTTTAATTCAATGTTTCAGTATTTCTGTTGTCTCTCACTGACCTTTCTTTGAGAAGAAGTATTGTGTTGAAGTACAGGCTTTGAATAAGGTCCTGAATACAGATATGCCTCTTAGTCTACTCTGTGTAGTTAACAGATTATACTTTTCCTTCTCAGTGACTGAAAAGGGAGAGCTCTGTGTGCTCCCCTTCAAGTACAAAGGGAAGACTTATGAGGAATGTGTTACAGAGGGGAGGAACAGGCCATGGTGTGCTACAACTGAAAACTACCAGGGAGATGAAAAGTGGGGATTCTGTATTAGCAGTAAGTACTTCCTATACTTCATGTACAAGGGTCTTAGCTAACAGAGAGATTTAGCTGCACTAAAATCCATACATGCCTGAAAGCCTCTTGTAAAATGTGCTTTTTCTTTTTTTCCGAACTTTCCCTTTATAGCAACTGCAAGAAAGGAATCTACCATTATCTTTACATGTGATGAAAATGCTGGTGTTGGGAGCCCATACCTTCTCAGTGAGACTCTTGGTTGTGCTGTGACATTTGAATGGAAGACTCAGGCTGTTTGTCCTCCCAAGAAAATGGAGTGCAAGTTTGTCCAAAAACACAGGACTTACGACTTGAGAATGCTCTCTTCCCTGACAGGATCATGGATCTTTTCCCACAATGGGAACTCGTGAGTAATGAGCAACTCACAGGGAGCATCTTGCTTATCAGTATAGTTGTAATGTGGCATAGTATTTCTGTTTGGTCCCTGCTCAGTGTCTTAAAACTGTCAGTGCTTAACACTTTATATAAATAAAAAAAAACTCAGAAAGGAACCCATTTTATCTGAAGGGACTGAGTAATCACATTCTTCATTCTCACCCTTTTCCTCTATTGATAACCCTTTTTAAAGGATGAATATGTCTGAATTAAAAGCTGTTTAAAAGCTTTCTATTTAAACTGCTATCTTAAAAATGTAATTTTGTTGTTTAAATGCTATTTTTTTTTTGATTCCTAATCATGAAGAAAAAATCGGAATTCCTTAGTTGCTTTCTTTTGACTCAAATGTATAAGTTGTTGTCTAAAGTTTAACTGGGGCTTTTCACCCATATTTCTCAATGTGTTAGCGTAGTGGAAAATATGGATGTCAGGAAGTCATTGACCTCTCCAGCCTCTCTCCTCCAGTTAGGGAATAGAAATGAGCTGGCAAGGATGACAGCATCTAATTCTAAACTTGTGATAAACTGTGGGGTTACAAAGCACTTTATTCACCACCTTGCTAGCAGTTCTCTGCTCTAGCATATCTGAGCTTGTATAGCTCTGACGAGATGCTGAATTTAGGGTAGTACTATAATCTTTATAAATTAAAAAACCTTTGGGTATTTCTTGACTCTGTTCCAATTTCTAGTGTGGACCTTGGTCAAAATTAACTAGTGACCTAATCTGGTGAATGCTCAAGTATTTTTTTTGCACAGGCTTACTGTGACAAGTTAGAAAATGACAAGTTAGAAGTAATCTGCCAAACCTTAGTACATGCTTCATTCTGTCAGCTAATTTGAGATTTAGTTTCTTGCAACCTAGCGTCCCATGAAGATTCTAAAGTTGGCGTATCACTTCTTCAGCTTAGCCTAAATGAATTTAAAAGAAGTTCTGTCTACCATGTTCTGTACAGGTACTATGTTAACCTCTGTCAGAGGGTACATGAGGGACCCCCAGGCTGCCCTGAAAGAGCCAGTATTTGCAGGAAAAGCTACAATGGAGATGTTCAAGTTCTTGGACTTGTTCATACACAGAAGCTGAATGTGACAGGTAGAGTTACATTTTGTTCCTGTAGAGAGCTAGAGATTAAAGGATTAAATCTTACAGCCTGGCTATAGTAGTTCTTAAATTATGCTGAAGCCTTTATTTTAAAATATTTTTATCAGTGAATCTTCTGTTTAAAAACGAAAACAGAATGTGGTGTTTAAGCCATGAGAAAACATTGAAGCAAATAAACAATGTTGTCATTAAAGCTGTAAGAAATGAATTATCTATCTGAACATCAAGAAATCCGTTTATTACAGTGAGGATACCCAAACACTGGCACAGGTTGTCTAAAGAGGTTGTGGAGTTTCCTACCTTGGAGGTATTCAAAGGCTGTCTGGACATAGTCCTGGACAGCTGGCTCCAAGTGACCCCACCTGAGCAGGGGATTTGGACCAGATGACCTCCAGGGGTCCCTTCCAACCTCAGCCAATTTGTGATTCTATAATTGTGAGGGGAAGTAATTTTTGTTCATCCAGTTTGCAAATACTTAACTCTGCATCTACTAACTTCTTCAATTAAAGCAGCATGTGAAGGATGATTAATTGGCTTCACTCTTAGGAAAATGAATACAAACCAATAATCTCAACTTTATTCAAGCTTCTAGTTTAAGGAATATTTTTCAAATTGGTGCTCAGGGAAATTTTCCATCCATTTACAAAAGCAATGACATGTATTGCCTGTGTTTATTGCCCCAGTTAATGTATAAATGGGTATCTTCATTTACTGTTATGTTTAAAAAAAGATATCTTAAATGTAAACATTTGTTATGGCCACACTGGTGACTTGAACACAGGGTACAATGTAAAGACAAAGGTGTTTGAGGAGTGATTTTTAAATGATCACAAGTGTGAATGCCTTGAATTACTGAAGTGCTGTAACTGATATGTGGTCTGTGCAGGGGAAGAGAATGCTAGAAGTAAGGAAGTCTGGGGAATGAGCAAAGGAAGTTTCTGACAGCTGCTTACGAAAACCTTTCATCACCATTTTTTTCTTCTAGGTGATACTGTGTATATTAGTTATTCTAGTGGGCAAGAATGTAGGAAAAATAAGAAAGTAACAACCATTATAGAACTGAAATGTGCAAGAACAGTTGGCATGCCCTTGCTGCAGAGGTGAGTAATAAATTTACATACCACTGATCTTCATGGCTAATTCCTTTGTACCTCTCTAGCAAATCCTTAAATCTCAGGATAGGGACTGTCTGCTCTGTTGGACAGTCCCTAAATTAATCCATGGTCTGTACTTGCAAGGCATGGGATCTTCTGGGATTTGTGCAATTGTTCATTTCCATAAACATTGTATTTTGTATTTATATTAAAATTTCCGGGGAAAATATTTAAGCATTCTGCTTCCAAATTAGATCTGACAAGGGCTTGCATGCTGTTGTTTTCAGTGTCAGTAGCCAGTGTCGTTGTACAACCACTCTTAACTCTGTTCAAAATCTGTTTATTAAAGAACATTTACTGTAGGTAAGTGAGCTAATAAAGCATGGTTTGTTTCTGCCTCAATACAGTGTTTTTAACCAGAGGCTGTCTCAAATGAGGTATATATGCATGATCACAAATACTAAGAAAGCTTGGGAACTTTTTACTTAGTCTCGATACTATTAACTCTGTATTGCTTGTAGAATTGGAAAATTGAACAAAATTCTCTGGGTGAGTCAAAGAACTAGGCAGCAAAGTCTGACTAGCTGTCATGGTTTAGGAATGGTATTCTCTAATTCAGTGCTGCTTGTTGCCCCCTTCCCCTTTTGAGGGCTGGAGAGGAGAAGTGGAGGCACAAAAGGCAAAGATCATGGCTTGAGATAGAACAGTTTACTGGAAACAGCAATGAGATAAGAAAAGAAACAGTAACAGCAACAATACCAGTGACAGAGGGTACAAGAAGGAGTTGAATGATTCGAACAAAACAAGGATACATGACTGGGGTCCGTCTGCCATGCTGTGCTGGCCCAGGAGGGACCCCTTCTCCCTAGAAAAGATGTCTTTCCCCCTGTCCCTAGTAATGATGTGAGGTGGTATAGAATAACTTTTAGGTCCTGGCCATGGCCCTTCCTGGCTACTGCAAAAATTAACCCTGTCCTGGCCAGAACCAGGACACTAGCTTATACCTCTTGTCCTGCTTAAATAAAAGGCAGGTTTAACGTGCTGCAAACAAGCAGGCTGATATGTTTGCTAGCCGAAATATATCAATAAAACCCTTTGATACAGTGTGGAAATTCTGGAATTTTCAGTAGGAAGTTCAGGTGCAGACAGGTCTTCTAAAATCATGAAACTGCAGAAAAATCTAGTGTAATTATCTGTAAAGCTTTTTTTGAGTGCTACTTGACTATTTTAGCTTACTCTTGGTGTGATGCATAGGCAGGACGTTGTCACACGTGGGTTATCATTTGTCTTTTCCTGTTCTCAAGATGCTAAAAACTTGTTACTCTTTCCTGGAATCTTTAGCTCTGTCTTTTATTTGGTAGGTTTGATGAAGAAAACTGTGCTTACTACATCACATGGGACACACGTGCAGCTTGTGCTGTGAAGCCGCAGGAGGTAGAGGTGGTGAACGGAACAGTTATTAATCCTGCAACTGGGAAAAACTTTTCTTTAGGGGATGTTTATTACAAGTGAGTAAAAAACCCCTGAACAAACACCAAAACAACGGAATGGTAGAACTAGTTACCTTTCTGAAGAAGATTGCTAAGCCATGCCATTTATCATGGCTGCAGAGCACACCATATGGTTCTCACAGTCAGCAGTGTGCATGAGCCACTGAATCATGCTTTTGTCTTCAGTTTATCTTAAACCTTTGGAGGTATTTACATGTTCACTCACACATTGAGGGCAGTATAGCTAGAAAGGTTTGCTTTCTGTGCTTGCTAAGGATTATATTTATGCTAAATATAATCCTTACTTCTACTGTTCAGGGAGGAAGCCACAGTCCTGCATCTTGCTGCTGAATTGGTCAGTCAGCTTGCTCTGGAATCAGCCAGTGATAGCATCTACCACTGTGGCCAGTCTTATGTCTTGGGAATAACCCCAGCCTGTGAGTTTAGACTTAAGAACAGACTTGTCCTCTGTTTCCTCAGGTTGTACGCAGCTTCTGGTGATGAACGGACAAATGGAGATAGATATACATATCAAATTCAACTTTCTGGTATAATAAACTCAAGTTTCCCAGAATGCTTTGGAGCAAACATTTGCCAGGTGAAAACTAATGAACGGCGCGTTCGGAGAGTTGGTTCTGCCAGAAATGCCAAATACTACGTTGATGGTAAGTACTTGCTCACCAGACAGAATTGCTTGATACTCTGTGAGTTGTTTCATCAGAAAATGGTTCTTGGTTCACAACATCTATGCTAATCCATTTCTATAAAGCTATCCAGAGTCTGCCTAGCATAATTTAGATTGCTTTTTTTTTTGCTGTGTAAACTCAGTTGCAAATATGGCCTTAATAGGGGTTAGGGATTGACGCTTGAAGACTGAAAGACTTTGGTAAAAGCAATACAAGATAGAAGACTTTGGTCTCCTGTTTCCCTCTGTGCTGCTGCATAAGCAATGATTTCCTTTAGCTAGCTACTTTTCTTTCCAGGGTCTAATGTTGACTGACTGTTCTCAAGGAAATAAACTACAAGGTTTTCTTCTCATTGTAGATGATGATTTGGATGTCATATTTTCATCTGACTCCAGATGTGGTAAAGATAAATCAAAGTTTGTATCTTCCACCATTTTCTTCCACTGCAATCCACAAGCAAAGGAAGGCATCCCTGAATTCCTTCACGAGACAGCAGATTGCCAGTATTTATTTACCTGGTACACATCTGCTGTGTGTCCATTAATGTGAGTAGTTAACCATTTTCTGAAAGCAGCTTTTGTCAGCACTTCTCAGTGAAAGGCTCTTTTTGTGTTTGTTCATCACAGTGATTGGGAAAAGGGGAAAAGCTAAAAAAGCAGTAGGCTCATAGATGAATTGATGATCGTGTAGGCACTGTTTGGCACATGACCACTGAATTAAAGCTTGCCAGACTGATCTGGACCTAAAGCTGGAGAGGCACAGTGGAATTAATATCACTGTTTTCACTAAGTGAAATCTACTGTAGCTGACTGAACATGCTGTTTCATGTGACTGAGAGGAGCAACAGTTTGTGGGTGAGGTGTTTGGTCCCCCTTTTCTTACTGTCTGGAAAACTTTGTAGCCGTGACAGAGACTGGCCTTCCCCTCTATCTGCCCACTTCTTTAGCCTGGAATGGAGAACCCTTACAGATCTTGAAGGAATAATGAAGTATTTCTGCAATTAAATATGATCAGCTAATTTACCGATTAGTTAGGGGTTATTAGTTAGTGTTAAAAGCAGAGTGTCTGTATCTAGGTGCTTACAACATTCCTGACAGGTAGGCAGCCTCACTGAAAAATGGAGTGACTGCTTCTGGGAGTGTTTACTTTCTGGCTGCTAGCTTGAAAGCACAGGGAAGCTCTTGATTCTGATTTAAACCTCCTGAGGGAGTTTGGTCTGTGTAGTGCCATAGTCAGATGAAAGATAATTTCTGTAGCTGTTGCAGCTTACTCAAGTTAAGATTTGGTTCTAAAACAGCAGCTTTGTGTGGATAACTGCTGCTATATAAGCTCTGGAGTGCTTAATTGTGCTCTGCAGTCTTGACTGTAGTTTCATGCACTATTTGATAGCATACCAGGATATAGGCACAGTACATACGTTTGTGGTTTTCAAGTTTTTTTACTTAGATGAAATCCCCTAAATTCACTTCATACAGCTGTTAGGTTGGACTGACAGGATGGTGTGGCATGTGGTCTTTTAATCTGCTGTTTCTAATCCAGTTTAACAAAATTTAGCAGTAGATCTTGTCTTTTCAATTTACATTGCTAGATCAACCAATGATCCAGGAAACAATCATCACCAGACAGATGAGGAGGCCCAAATACATAAAGGTCTTTCAAGGAGAAGCCAGGCTGTTGGTGCTGTGCTGAGTGTCCTCCTGGTTGTTCTCACTGCGTGTCTCATAATCTTGCTGTTCTACAAAAAAGAGAGGAGGTAAGAAATTAAGAGGCTTTAGAAGTTTCTTTGTCAGAACTTGGTTTTCTGCCAAAAGTGAAAGGGAAATAGTAAACTTTAGAGATTTGGGTTCTGTTTTTTAGTTGGCAGCATCAATTGTCAAACTGCTGGTTCCTTCAAATTCTCCATTACTGTCTGAAGGCCCATATAAAGAGGGCTGGGGTGTACAACTGAGTTGGTCTAGCCTGTGTTGTGGGCAACTGCTGATTAAGGAGCATAAAACAGCATGGCAATATTGTTAGCATTTGATATCTCTCCCCTTTCATTTAGTCAGGCTAGATCCATACAACAGCATCAAGAAACAAGTGCAAGTCCTGCTGTTCCTCTGCTTTCCAGACAACTTTTGGGGTGTTTTTCCCTTAGACATGAAAGCCAGAGGGGTTTCAGAACAGTCAGCCTGAAGCTGTAGCAAGGCTGCTGTGTACATCATCCCAGACTGAATTTTGTTAGAGTGGTTCCAGGGTCATGTGATAGTTTGCAGCTCATTTGTTGAGATGCTTTATGTTGATGGTAAAAATCCAGTGAAGAAAAGTGAGGGCTAATAAGTGCATGTAGTCATCCTAATGTAGTATTCTTCCCTTTCTTTAGGGAAATTGTAATAAACAAGATAACAAACTGCTGCAGAAGATCATCTGGTGTTTCCTACAAGTACACAAAGGTAATACAACGACAAAATCAAATTTTTTTTTTGTAAAGTTTTCTTAATATGAAGCTTTTTAAAATAAATAAATAACCCCCTTGATTTCTATAGATACCATACTGTGTGGCATCAGGAAATCCACGTAGCTGAAATATATATATATTTATATTGTGAAATGGGAAAGGAAGATAGAGTTGAGAAAATGAAGAGCAGTCTATAAATCACCAAATAATGTGTAAATGTACAAGAAGAGAACAAAGTCTGTTTCAGCGCAGTGAAAAGTGATGCTCTTGCAGCATTACTGTCACAGCTACCTTAAACAAAGGCTGTGCGTGCTGTGGGGTCTGACGATTGGGGAGATCAGTGTGTCAGTCTGGAGTGGCAGATGCAGTCTCTTCTTTTCTTTTCTTGCAGATAAGCAGTGAAGAAGAAGCTAATGAGAATGAGACAGAGTGGCTTATGGAGGAGGTTGCAGCACCAAATCCAAGAACAGCAAAAGGAGGGCAGGAGAATGGTCACATTGCTACCAAGTCTGTTACATCTGAAGCCCTTACCTCTCTCCGTGTGGATGACATGGACAGTGAGGATGAAGTGTTAACCATTCCAGATGTAAAGATTCAAACAGGAAGAGGACTAGACAAGAGCAAGCACCCACAAAAGAAGCCACACAGTGATAACAAATCTTATTTACTGAATGGAGGAAAGGAAAGGAAAGCAATAGCCAAGCCAAGCCAGCAGCAGGCACAGAACTCTACAAATACAGTATCGTTTCATGATGATAGTGATGAGGACTTGTTGAATATTTAATAATCCCTCTTGTGCCTAATCAAATATATATAGAGAGATTATATATAACGGGACAGCATTTCCAACCAAATACAAGGACTTCAGCCTGAAAGATTTTTCTGAATTTTGCCTTTAACAAGAAACCATTGAAAAGGGAAGAAGAGAAGGATTTCTTGGTTGTTTACAATGATCTGTTCAGTAATGACTGGATTTCTGACATCCAGTTGGCTGAGTTAGTTGACTCTCTCTAGCCAGGACACTTTTTTTTTTTTTAAGTCTCAGCATAGATGTTAAATGCTTGCTTGAAAAAGAGAAACCTTTGAAAGGAAAGGATTGAGGCTCAGTGAAGCCCCTGGCTTCTGAGATTCAAGTCAGATCTGACTACTGTCATTTTAACTCCTTGTATTTATTGATCCTCACTACTCAGGTTTGCTTAATAGTAACATGTTCTTCCTGCCGGCAGGGTATTATTCTATGGGTTCACCCATTGTGAGACAAGGAAAAGTATAACTTTTGTGTGTTGGGATGATTTGATGTAAATTTTGGAACTGGTCTAATTTATCCTGTAAATTTGAATATCCATTCTAATTTAAACAGATCATTGTTTCAAAGGTGTGGACGGAAAGGTACAATTCTGTATAGCTTTAGCCTGAAATGGTTGCTGTTCTTCGCATGGTATTTTTTTTTTTGGTACTGGTCATATGACTGACTTCATCAGTATTTGCCTAAGCAGCTGACAAGCACCCAAAGATTTTTTTTTTTCACTGATTATGGCTGGACTAGGCCAACTGCACAGACACCCAGAGTTTTCAAGGATGTAGAGGCAGAGTTCCTGTAATACAATCTGCACTACCCAGTTTGTCATCACCAAGCCCAAGGACTAGAGGAGCTCTGGTCTGCATTATGCCTCTCTCTGGTATTAATTTCAAGAAAATAAATTTGGGCCAAGGTTTGCTGATAGCCTAATTTCTAGTCCGCATGCTATGATCCTGGCCATGGTCATTAATTTGAAGTTGTTGCTGGTAATGAATGCAAGTCAGTTTTTCTCTAGCAGTCTTGCTCTTCTCCAGGTGTTTCCTAAATAAAATTATGGACAATGATAGGGTTTCAAAGCTTTGTACAAGAACATGCATTGGTCAGAATTTTTTGAAACTTTTTGTTGTTCCTTTTGGCTGGCTTATTCAGTTTCAACAATGGTTTCTTTTTATAAAAACTCCATTTTGAATCAAAATAGTGTAATATAAAGTACTCAGCAATTTCAATAAAAGATATGAAGTTGGGTATTCCAAATCCCACATCTTGAGTCTGTAATCTTTCTTACACTATTGTATATGCTGCTCACCAGCCTGGCTGGTGGGACCCTTTCCTGCTGTGATGGTTAATACCTCAGTTGTGTCACTCAAAATGAGAACCAGTGTTTGATGACAAAGATCGGGATAGATAGGTAGGCCCTGGTGGTGTGTTCTTTCTTTTATCAGACTTGGGTTTTCTTCTTCTTGTAGTGTTACCAGTGGAGCTGTAAGTCAGTTTGGCTTAAGCTGCATCTTTTCAAACTTAAATCAGCATTTTTCATATTTAGAATTAGGTGAGTTTGGGGAAATTAGAGGCTTGATGGTGTATTTTTAATACTATCAGTTATCATTACACAGTTCTCTCAATGCATGTTGGAGAGTTCTGCTTCCCTTCCCCAAGTCATCAAGGCTGGCATTTTGGAGTTGTTTGATCTATGAACCAACCCACTGCATGAAATTATTTCTCCTGTGTGGAGTCACATGGTCTCTTTGGTTGGGCTGTGCCTAATGAGGCTTAGGTAGAACAGAGCTACTCTGTCTGGGGGTGCTTATTTGAGCAGTATCAGTGATAGAATTTGCACCTGATAGCAGTGAATGCCTTCAGTGCCTAGTCTTGGAACTATTGCCCACTTTTTACCTAGGCATTTGTAGGTAGGCTGGCTGAATCTTGCCTCATAGAGAGCTGGATGCATAACCAGCTTCACCAGACTAGTTTTCCCAGAAGAATACTCTACTTACTAGCTGTAGGGAGGGAAGGGTTATGAGAATAGCAGGGCCCAGACGAGTATGTCCAAATGGCTGGGGCCAGGAGCAGAAACTTTGCTGGTCAGCAGCACAACTCCTTGGGAAGTGTCCCTACGAAACCCACCTGCCTGGCACAGTCCCACCCAGCCTCCTCTGGGCTGGCTGCAGAGAGATGGGAAATGGGGAAAAACTGGCCTAGTCTGGACTGAACTTTCGTAGTTCAAGGGAAACTTTTGCATGCCATTTACCAACTGTTTAAATAAAACTGCTTGGAAAGAAGTGATGTGAGGGATTTTTGGGTGTATTTTGAAGATGTGGCCTAATGCCTTAACCTCACCCACTTAACAGGCAAGGTTTGACTTCAGTTCCCTTGGCCCCAGCTGACTGCACACATCCTCCTGCTGAGGAGGGCTTGCAGGGATTGGCTCTGAGCGTGGTGGCTGCTGTGCACTTCTGTGTCCATGTTCCCCTCCCCAGCTCCACGTGGAACTCCTGCAGCCAGGGACGCGAAGGTCTGTTTTGGGGTGGTGCTGTGCCTGGCTGAGGGTGACACAGCTCTGAGTAGCCAGGGCAGGAGTTCTTATTAACTCGATGTAGAATTTCCTGACAGAGAAGAGGATGAAGCAGGACAGGAGAAACTACATCTGTGTGATGTGGGGAATGATCTTGAAGTGTTGGTCTGCAAAGCAGCTTTCACAGCTGCTCAGGCCACTGCTGGTCTGTAGCTGATGAGCAGCAAGACCAAGTTCTGTTTCAATGCCTGGGCCAGAACAGCCTTCTAAGCTGATTTTTTTTTTTTTTTGGAGTGTATTGTGTCTTTAATTTTTTTTCATTGTTGCCTAAGCTATTCAAATTGCTTTCCAGGCAGTTTTTTATGTCTTTTAAATGTTACCTTCACTCACGCTTTTCTTTCTGGTGGAAGGCTACTGTTGTCAGCAAAAGATACGGGAGTAACTGGTATCTATCCATAGGCAAGACATGTACCACTGGAGGCTGATATAACTGCATTTATCTGAGATGCCTGCAGTGAAGTCTACCTAAAGTCTTACAGCTCTTCTGTGGTAAAAAAATAGGTGTTTTGGCCATAGATACTGTATATTGTGGCTTCCCACAGCTATTCCCAGTGCATAATTCTGTAGTGAATGCTTTTTCTCTTTTGTATCACTGCAAAAATATGGTCAGGTGAAAATTGTGTTCCCTGATACAAGTGGGGAGAGGTTTTCCTTGGGAATGGAAGAGTGTGGAGGGTGAGGAGTGAGACATACAGGAGTTTTCAGGAAAGCTCTTCCTTTACTGCCATATGGGTCAACATATAGACACTTCTTTTTCAGAGTGTACCCACCTGTTTTTTACAGATCCTAGTTAGGAAGCTTTGCTCACATATGGTGCCCAGCCATTCTGCACTAAACCATTGTGTTGCTTGTATGTTGGTAGAATTTGTCATCTTATGTTTGCTCCTTAAAAATGCCTATTATTTGAGGAGCTGACTTGCCTAACTAAAAAAATAACCCCAAAACCCCCAACAAAAACTGAAGGGCTGTGGCCCACAGAGGCTTTTCCAGAGAACGGGAACATGTAACTGCTCTGATTAGGGGTTAAATGCAAATTCTCCCTGGGTGAATCAAGGTCTGATTTCAGATGAAACCTAAACAATAAAGCTTGCAACATGTAGTTTAATTATTTATGGAGTTAGTCTTGACTTTTGGTCAAATTATCTTTCTCACTTAAGTAGCTTTGCTGCCAACTAAATATATCAGTGCTGCAGAGAGGACCTAGTTGAGGTTTTTGAGGTGATTTTGATGCCAAAATGCCAACCCTAGATGACATTTTAGAGCACATTGGAGAGTTTGACAGGTTCCAGAAGCAAATTTTTTTTATCCTGTGTTTGTTATCTGCTTCCTTCACCCCAGTGTACGTGGGGGTCGTCTTCTTCGCGTTCACCCCCGAGCATCGCTGCTTCAGCCCCGGGGTGGCTGAGCTGAGCCAGCGGTGTGGCTGGAGCCTGGAGGAGCAGCTGAATCACACGGTTCCCGAGTGGGATGGCCACGGGGCCAGCTTCGACAGCCGCTGCAGGAGGTACGAGGTGGACTGGAACGCAACAGGCGTCAGCTGCACTGACCCCCTGGGCAGCCTGGTGGGCAGTGGGAGCACCGTCCCCCTGGGTCCCTGCCGGGATGGCTGGGTCTACAACTCCCCAGGGAGCTCTCTCGTCACAGAGGTAAAAACACAGCCCCCTTTGCCCTGTCCCCTCTGTTACAGACAAGGTGAGGGGTGGGGGAGAGGGTCGATGGAGCCTTGGCTGTATTAAAATAAAATATTGCCTGCTTACCTGGAGAAGGGATTGTGTCTCACTGTGAACTTGTGCTGGGGGCTTTACAAGTCATCTTCCCTCTGTCCTTGCTGTGAAGTGTTGCTTTGGGTGCTCAGGAGGCTTATATCTCCAGCTGGGGAGCAAAGCATATTTCAGCAAATAAATCCCCAGGTAGATAAAGTCCAGTCCTGAATGAAATTCCTGTCACATGAGAGGTCTGATGGGTGAAGGTGTGTAAACAGCGCAGCTTGCAGCACTGCAAACAAAACTGGCCAATGCAAATATCTTAATTTCTTTTCCCCACCCCCTCTTTTTTTTTTTAAAGGAATAAAGTCTTTTAAAGTTGGTTTGAAACAAAAATGAATGGCAGTCAGTGTGGGGGAAAAGCAATTGTTTACCATAATTAATCAGCTTAAGTCAGGAATAAAATGTAGAAAAGCCAATGACTTCTGTCTTCTCAGAAGGAGTGTGAATAAACCGAAAGTGGTACTTAAGCTACTTGGTGTACTTCAGCAGTTTAGGTGCTTTAACTTCAAGAATAAACCACTAACTGTGATGACAACCTTGATTTCATCATAGAAAGTTCCACCAAATGTTTAGAGATGCTGGTAGTCAGAATTCTTTCCCCCATGTGTCTAACAAACACAGAAGCAGGTAAAATCTGTCCTCTAGCAACTCCAGCGTTTGTAGTTTTGTGAGAGGTTGGAACCAGATATAAGAGGGTGCACTGTAAGTGTACTTCTTTCAGCAAGTTACGGGCTGTGAGGTATGGAAGTGAGGCACCTCAAATGGAGGGTGACCCAAGCCTTCCACAGAGCAGCAGCTCAGCAGGCACATCTCACTGGAAAAGGCTCCAGCAGATCCTGTGGTCCAGATGCCCCCACCATCATCTCCTGAGGTTGTGGGAAGCTGAGCACTTGCAGTCTGTGTGGGTTCATGCAGTCATGCTCTCACATCAGTTGTCTCCCCTGCCCTGCTGAAGGGAGTGCAAGGCCAGGCCCATGGGCCACTTCCTTCATGGGATTACCAGACGTGTCACCTAACTCTGCATTTCGTCAATGAGTTCCTGGTTGTGACTGTTTGTGAAACTTCTCTGTCTCTGTTATGTTGTCCCCTGCTCTGACAGCTAAGAAAAGGAAAGGATAGTGCAGTGTAAACCGTGTTATTTCAAAGGAAAAGTTTGCATATGGAAGAATTTCCTCATGGAAAGTCCCATAGAGCATCAGAAGAAATACTTGGGTTTGTACTCATTACAGGTGCATTCAATTAAACCCAGCTACGAGCAGGATGGGAAGGGATTCTCAGTCATATTAGGAGAGGTTTTTGTAATAACTTATTCTCAGTAGTTTTTATGTATTTCTACAAGTAGGATAGAACAAGACTAGAGGGCAAATATATGTGGGTACCCATGTGGTATAAAGCTTGGCCCTGGATACAAAATACCTGCTCTCCAGACACATACAACAACATAGCTGAGCTAAAGACCAGAGCAGAGAGAAAATGCTGCGGCCTCAGGGGAGATGCAGGTACTTCCACCCTCCTCCAGGAGGCCAGTGCTCCATGGGGAGCGGGACAAGGCAGGCTTCTGAAGGCATCTAGGATACTTTTAGTAAAGACATCACACTTAGTCCTGAGTGGTCCGTGGGGCCTTCTGTGCCATGCCAGGGTATGAGGCAGCAAGAACTTCTTAGAAATGTTCACCGTCAGCCACAAAAAAAAGCTGTTTGAAAAACTCAGGGCGATCGTGCTGATTTGATCAATGAGGGCCAGCACAGGTTAGGGTGCCAGTTTTCACAGATAATAACTCACTTACATTCTTTCCAGAGAAGAGAGATGAGACATGAATGGGAAATGCCAGTAAACTGCTTGAAGGCTTGTTCCAGTTTTTAATGTTGTACAGTTAGCTAAGTTAGCAGGATTTCTGTGTGCTGACAAAACAGGCACTGACCCAGAAACAAGTTTAAATCTTTAACTGAAGAGAAGGAGGCTTGTGGATGTGAGCCAACTCTTCATTTCATTCTTTTGTCTCTGTCTGTGGTTGCTCCTTCAGTTTGATCTGGTGTGTGAGGACTCCTGGAAGTTGGATCTCTTTCAGTCTTCTGTGAACGCTGGGTTTTTTATTGGCTCCATAAGCATTGGCTACGTTGCAGACAGGTATGTGTGGGCTGACAGTAAAACCCTCTGGCCTCCCTTATCCATATTCAGCAGCCAAACTTAGATAAAGGTTGTGCAACTGATACCATCTCTGCTCTTCTGAAAATAAGGTCATCCCCCTGGATGTTCAGTAGCAGCATGAGCCAGTATCCTGCCTTTTAGATTATACCTGGTGGTTAGCACAGATCTGCTCAGCAAGTCCTGCAGAGCCCATGAGGACTATTTTAGAACTGTACACTCCAAACTCCCTACTGTGCCACATCAGAGGCCTCAGGTGTTAACCAAAGCCAGGAAATGATGGTTTGGAATTCCCACCTAATCTGTCACGCTCTGTGTGGCTGCAGCTTCGAAACATCTTGCTTCTTTTGGAGAAGCTTAGAAATAGTTGGCACAGAGTGCCAGATGTGTGCAGCAGCAGTCACTGAAAAAGCAGGTGATCCCTTCAGCTCCCTGTTCAGAGCCAGCAGAGTCAGAGTCCCTGGCTCAGGCACCTGGGGTTAAAGAGAAACAAATGCCAGTACTTGAGGGCCCTTTGCCCAGGACTGTTAGTACAGCCGGCTCCGAGTTGCTCCAGCTGTGAAATGCAGCCCATTCACAAGGAGATCCACACACTACCAGTGTTTTAAAGGTTAAGGCTGGGGTAAAGAAATCCTTTATAAATCTGGTGCACGTGGAAATATCAGAATCATAACATTAACCCATACTTATTTTTCACTCCCAGTGTAATATATGTAAAACATGGGACCATTCTTTCCTTTTTCTGAAAGTTTTTGTGGAATTGCAGAGCAACTGGCCACAGTAACTTTTCATGGAATAGAAAAGCAGATAAGTGATTAATGGGCGAAGAATAAAAAGCCTGTCCCTATTTTGCGTAGCAAAATTGCATTATTTTCCGCAAAGATACGCAAAGCTCTTACTAGTTTAAAATGCTTCCATGACTAGTGGTTTGCTTCATGCCGATTATTTTCCAATCCAGGTTTGGCCGCAAATTTTGCCTTTTAACAACAATCATTGCAAACATTGTGTGTGGAATCCTTTTGGCCTTCGTGCCCACCTACCTGTGGATAGTCATCATCCGGCTCTTGCAAGGGCTGGTCAGCAAGGGCTGCTGGACTGCGGGCTACATCCTGGGTGAGTTCAGGACCTTCTCCCAGGAGCAAGACTAGCTGCAGAAGATGAAGGAAATAAACTCAACTCCAAAAAACTTGAAAAAAAGCTTTTTAAAAAATGCCTCCTAAAGTGTTTTATTAAGGAGTTTTCTCCCTCTTTGACTTCTCAGGATGTTTTCAAGCACCGTCGTTAGGGAGAAACAACCGTAGCCTTCAAAGCTGGAGCAAGTGGTGGTATATGAAGGCTCTTATGTAGAGATAGGCTTTCCCCTATGGTACACATCACCTTTGCAGATATATCTAGGCCCCATGGCTCCTCTTCCTCCCATCAGGCTCTGGCTGGGGAAGGTGACCCGGCAGACCACAGCCCCTCCAGCCCAGACACTGACAGGGTGGTGACAGAGGAGGCCATTAAAGAAGCAGGCAGAGGGTGGGGAAAACTTGCAGCATTTTTATGACATGAAGAGCATTAAAGGGCAAACAGAGGCTTCAGAACCTAAAAATAACTGAAGAATAACAGCATGTATTTGCTGATAAAAAGACAAGGTGTTTGTGTACCTGTGCATATCCACCGGTCTGAGCGGAGGCCCAGCCGTGGAAGAGCTGTGTGGGTGCCTCTCCCAGTGCCTTGCACCAGCTGTGTCTGCTGGTGAGGCACGGCTGTGTGGCCAGGTTGGGTCTGAGGCCATCTCAGGACAATTTTCTGGTGCAGGGTAGAGCTGCCTGGGACTTCTCCGATTTTTCTGGAGTGGAGTTCAGTCTCTTGTCCAAAATACCCAACTGATTCCTGGATTCTCTTGAAACTCTCTCATTAAAAGGATGCCATTCAGAAGCAGCCTCAAAGCTCTGTTAAACTTCCAGCTTTTCCCTAAGGGTGGCAAATACTGAATGTCCAGGGAAGGATGCAAGGACAGAACAATCTCGCTAACCTGCTCTGCTGGGGCACTTAGCTGTCCTTCAGCTGCTTCTGGCTCAGTTCTGCTGAGCCTGAGGAGATGTCTTTGTGCACCATTTGGATGAGCAGCATTAGCTAATCTGTGGTTCCAAAACTCATCACTTCCTTTAGCTGCTAATTATTTCCTTACTGTTTTTTTTCTAATGAGTTTCCTTTCTTGGAATTGCACAACTGGACGCAAAATGTTGAGTGAGCTTGTGCCTGCCTGCTGGAATAGTTGCTTTTAACTCTGTATCAAAAAGGCTTGATGTGTGGGTCTGTGCTGTGATGCAGAGCTGCAAAGTGCAGATGCATGGTGATCCCACCCTGGCCTGGGAGCTCGTTGCCATCCTGTGATACAGGTTTTCCCTATGTACTTGGAGTGAGATTCAGGCCGGAATGCTGCGCTTTGGAAACCAATTATTCAGCTTTGTTGCTGGGTTGGAGACATTATGTATGTTGGCATTAGATTTCACAACAAAATCCATCTGTGCCCTTTGATGAATACTTGATTTACGCTGAGATCTCTGCAGCAGAAGGCATTCCTGGATCTCTTAGGCCAGTGTACTGCCAGCAGCAGTGTTTTCTTCCCTGCTGGAGTCTGGGTGCCAGAAAAGCAAACCAGGGGATTTTTTCTGGAAGCATTATGCTGGGAAGCCCATACCAAGGTTTCTCCAAGGTGTTACCATAGTATTGGTCTTCCAGCATCCCCTCGCAGCAGGTTTCTCCTGCGCGGAGCAGCCGCGGCGCTCACCTGTCTGTGCCTGGGTTTGCAGTGACAGAAGTGGTCGGCCCGCAGTACCGGAGGACGGTGGGGATCCTCTACCAGGCGGCCTTCTCCGTCGGGCTCCTGGTCTTCGATGCCATCGCTTACGCCATCCCTCACTGGCGGTGGCTGCAGCTCACTGTCACCCTGCCGACCTGCTTCCTCCTGGTCTGCTGCTGGTAAGTGCCCTTTTGTTGTACCTCTGCCCATGACCCAAAAAACCCCAGCTTCTCCTGCTTCCCGAGGCTTGATACTGAGGGAGGCTGGGCGCTCCTTTTTGGTCGTGCACACCTCTTGGTGCAAAGAGGAGGTTCACAGCAAAAAGGAGAGGGAACTAGGACCCCTCAGCAACTGAGATCTTGTCGAATCCTAGCCTGTGCACCTCACCTGACCTTGTGTTTAAAAAACAGACCACTTTGAAAAACACTGGAGGAAAAGTGGATTATTATAATTTATTATTTTTTAAGCATTTCATAAAAGAAAATAGGTGCCTTGGCATAACTTAGTTGGCCTTACACTTAAAATATAGTTATTGAGAGACTGTCTAATGCTAACAAAACTGTAACAGGTTGTTAGCATGTTCTTCTAAGGAAAAAAGTTGCAGGTTTTTGTGGTCCAACCAAAAAAAAGCACTTGGGAACTCCTTCATTTTAGTTTCTCCCCTCTCTTTTTAATTGATGTTTTTTGGTTTGAGTGCTTTGGATTTGAGAAATTGTCTGGATGGGTTAGGAATAGCAGAAAGAAATTTGTTGCCCTCCTTCTTCCATATTTTTGAATTGGTAAGCCAGTTCTAACTTGTCTACTGCTTCTTAACCTGTAATGGCAGAAGTGAAAAATGGCTCCCAAAGAGGAGCTGGTTTGTGGTGAACGAGCTGGCTAAGATGAGATGAGAGCACCATTCTCACTCAAAGCCCCTCCCTGACTTATCTTTAGTAAACTCCTCTTTGACCAAAGCCACTACCTCAACTGCTCCTTTTCCAGTCTCAGCCGTGGGATATACTACTTTTCCCTATACTGGGGGAGTGGGAAGTAGCACACGAAACCTACCCAACTGAAAAAAAAAAACCATCTGCCTCTATTTAATCCCTCCAAAGTCTCCATGCATAGGATAATAGGTAGGCTTTATGTTTTGTTACATAATGCATCCACTCGCATTGTAGGTGTAGCCTCCCAGAGTCTCCCAGGTGGCTGATATCTCAAAGAAAAAATGACAAAGCTATGAAAATTGTCAATGATATGGCTAAAAAAAATCGGAAGAAGATGCCTTCCCATTTTAAGGTGAGCTCAGGTTTTGTTTGTGCGTGTAAGTAAGCATCATGATGGTACCATCCACCAGCTCCTCCCAGAAGAAATTTAACGTACTACGTACTGGCTCTTCCATAGGATATTCAATTTGAAGAAGATGATTGTGGAAAGCAGAATCCCTCACTGATAGACCTGGTCAGGACACCACAGATAAGAAAAAACACGCTCATTTTGATGTACAACTGGTAAGAATATAATGCTAGAGAGCTGTTTTTTAAGCTCTGGATTTGAAAACTCCATCAGGACACAGATCTCTGTTCTCCGACTGACTAACGAATCCAGGGTGCTCTTCTCTGCCCAGGTTCACAAGCTCCGTCGTCTACCAGGGGCTCATCATGCACATGGGAATGGCTGCTGAGAACATGTATCTGGATTTCCTCTATTCTGCCCTTGTTGAGTTCCCAGCCGCCTTCATCATCATCATCACTATCGACCGTGTTGGGCGGCGCTACCCCTGGGCCGTGTCCAACCTGGTGGCGGGGGCTGCCTGCCTTGCCACAGCCCTCATCCCAGAGGGTAAGTCCCCTGAGTGAAGCCCTGTGGGGGCTTCCCACCCCATCATCTGGAACCTCCATGCTGCTTTGTGAGGGTCCCTCTGCCACTGCTCATGCAGTGCTGGCTATCCCTGTTCCCTCACTCGCCCGGGTGAAACAAAGTCCCTGAGAACATCAACTGACATGGGATCAGAGGTCCCACAAAATAACACTGTTGTGTTAATTGACACCTGTTGAATCACTGGAATGCTTCTAAATGTGCTGAATGTATTTTCTCTGCAGACATACATTGGTTAAGAGTGATCACTGCTTGCATTGGGAGAATGGGAATTACAATGGCTTTTGAGATGGTTTGCTTTGTAAACACTGAACTGTACCCAACTTATATCAGGTAGGTGCATCCGCTCCCCAGTTGGCATTTGGCCTGGAAACAAGTAGTTGAGGCTGATGTGTATGCTATGTTCTGTGGAGAATTGAGTTATCCTCAAATGTGTCAGAACTACACAGGTACTGTTAAACATAAAGTAGGTGAAGCACAATTAAAATGCTTTAAAAAGGTAGCTTAATAAAGAAAAGAAATGTACTTTTAGACAAGGGGAAACTCACACAACTGAAATAAAGGGAAAACTTGGGAGGACCAGGGTGGGTGAGGGATCTGAAGTCCCACGCGGTGCCTGGATCTGTCCTGTGCAAGGGTGAGAGTTGTGATCCATCCCCTTCCAGCTGCAGTACTCTGACACTAACGTGATCCCTTTGCTGCCGAACTAGGAATCTCGGGGTGATGGTTTGCTCCTCTTTGTGTGATATTGGTGGAGTCATCGTCCCATTCATTGTGTATAGACTGGTGGAAATCTGGTACGATCTGCCGCTGATTGTCTTCGGTAAGTGCCACCTTGCCTCCTTTTTGGCCACTCCCAGGGTGCAGCAGGGGGACCCAAGCTCCAAAGAGAGGGAAAAACTACCAGGGCAGCTGCTGTAAGCTCAGCGGAAGCCCATTGCTCTCTACAAGGTCTTAGCCTTCAGTTTATGACAAGCTGGAATTTGTTCATGCATTCAGGTCTTCCTTGCCCCTATGAATTCTCCTTGTATTTTAAAGGAAGTTAGAGTTGAATACACTTTTTAAAGATGGCAAAGAGCTCAGAAAAATTTTGATGAGATTAATATTTGATGGATTTAAAGCTGATTTACTGCTCTTCTGTGCATTATATTGTCTGTCCAGCAGTAAAACCCTAGAATTTCACATAATTGCCTGTTTAAAGGAGTGCAAGTATGGCTGCTACACTTCAGCTATTCCGACACTTTGTTGACTGGCTCTTCTCCAGCTATTTGGAAAGCAGCTGGTAAATAAATGCAAGATAAGTTTTGCAGACTAGTGACCTGAATTCTCAGGTCAGGACCTGCAACACTTTCATGAATATTTAGATCAGCACATTATTTATAGAAAATACCTTGAATAGCAATATGCAGATTTTAAGGACATCTAGAAGGCTGCTTAGTAGTTTAAAAATATTTATACCAAACATGTACAAACTGGATAAAAGAAATTATCAGTGGAGAAGCTGATCACATTTTTTAGGAGATAACACATTCTGCATACATTTTCTAATCTTATGTGAATAGCATAAAAACGGAATGTGTTCTCTGGCATGCTCTAGCACTAAAAAGAATTCTTTCCTCTGCAAGGGAAGGATTGTCTGCCCTGTTTGAGGTGTCCTAGTTCAGTGCATAACTCACAAGAGGACTCAGCTTGGTGCTGTCTCCACAGGGCAGCCACATCCTCCATTTTTGCACCAGCATGGCAGTTTTGCATGTAGAGGCTTGAGGTGCACATCTCCTGTGAGGAACAAAATGAAATGCCATTGACATGTCCTTTCTGTCTGGCAGCAGAAGGTGGTTGATAAACGCTTACAAGCTCTTTGTGCCTCTGTTTTGAAGCTGTTCTTGGTTTGATCGCGGGTGGATTGGTGCTGCTTCTGCCTGAAACTAAAGGAAGAGTTTTGCCTGAGACTCTGGAGGATGTTGAAAACTTTCACAGGTGAGTCATGATGATGAACTCTTAGCAACTTTCACTTGAAATTGGGGAAAATCCTTGTCCAGAGGGAAGCCCAGGGGTTTTTTTGCTGTCTTCTTTGTTTCCAAGAAGTTGCTGAGTAATTTCCACACTCTCACAGGACAGATTCTGGACTCCTTTTACCACATGTCTACCTAGGCATCTTGAAAACAAGTACCCTAAGCCTTTACTGGCCTGTGAATAACTATTCAGCACTCAAACATGCTACACCACCATTGTAAATGGTATTTGTGTTAAAAAAATCCCTGTAACAACTGAACAGAAAAACGGCAGTCTCGATAGCAGCTTCACATGTGGTATGCGAAACACCAGCATCTGCTGAGGAGCCAGAGCAAACCTGAAGGAACATATGATCATTTTCCTGGGGCCCAGGCCGAGCAGGTGAAGAACTTGGAAGTTAGGTGCTCACTGAACACCTTCATTCCTGGTTGATGTTCATGTCTTGTTACTCTTGCAGGCAAAGTGCTCCAGAGGCCAAAAAAATCTATCTCCATGTCCAAGGATCAGAAGTAGCACGTGGCTGAAGAAGGTGTAACTCTCGCTGGGTAGTCTGCTTTAGGGCAGTAGCAAGGAAATGCCACTTAGAATAAATACCCCCTCAAAAGTCTTGCCTCTCTTATTTCAATTTCTCTGCATATCCTTTATTTACAAAGTTCAGGGTTTTCTGATGGGATTGTCCCTATTGCTGCACAGCTGCTTCCCCCTCTGTACAGCAAGAGAAACATATTTTAGGGCTGGGAAATTTTTGTATCAGCTGTCTGGACTTCAACATGGACTTCAAGAGATCTTAACTTGAATATGGTGGGATCCATCCCAACAAAACTTTGTAAGCCTCCATGAAATCTGACTTTGTTGGCTTTTCTTATGAAGGGGCAGCAAAATATAACAGAGATTTATCTCTGTTGTAGAATCAAGGTAACTACAAACCTGGTTTGATCATGTGACAACTTGCACAGAGTTTTTTAAAAACTGATTTTATTTTCTCCTATTTTATTGGCTGCTCACAAGGATGGGCATGTGACAACTCCAGAGCACGAAAAAGAATGCACAGGAGAAAGACTCATTTTTCCTTCACGAAGTAATAGTGTTATACATGTGTCCTGTAGGGGCATTCTTTGGAGTGAGCTGGGATCAGGCTTGGGCACTTGCAGGACCTGACCAAGGGTCCTGTGCCTCAGGGAGGATCAGGGGCAGCACTGGGTCTTCCAGGAAATATCCAGCACCTTCACAAATTTCCTAGTCCATCCCACTGAGCGACTGTAACAGACCTGTGGCTGCAGAGCAAAACGGGGACAATGGTTCTGTGGCTCCCCTTCCCTGTTCATGTTGCTGGCCCCTATCACTGCTGGGAAACACTGGTTTTCTGTAAGGATACTGTGAGCAGGGTACAAGATACCTCTGCCCACTGCTAGTCAGCTGCAGGGAGAGAACTCCCAGCTGAGCAAGGCACTGCTGGACTCTAGCAGGCAGGGTGAAATTCCCCCAGGATTGCATCCCCGTGACCTTGCACCTGCTTTCAACTGACCTGGGCCTCAGTTAATGTTCAGTGTTGCTGTGAGAGCCTCCAAGGCAGGGAAGCATGTTGTCCAGTGAGGCAGGGCCATGGCAAGGTTGCCCTGAGAAGGGTAGGGACAGATTAGGATTGACATGACTTTGGCCTGGGCGGTTGCAAAACTAGCATTTGCTTCAGGATCGGGGGGGAACAAGCTTGTGCTGAGAGGGCGAGAGGGACAGTGGGGGTGTAATTATGTGTCTGCTAGAGCAGGTGTCCTGCTGTGGTTGCAGACATGTCTCTGCTCTGCACTAATAGAAATATGTCAGAACTTCTCACAGTTCTTTGATACAAAACCTGTTGAAGACTCTGCAGATAGAAAATGGAGGAGGTAGCAACAAGTCAAGCAAAGCAAATACTGAGATGAATAGATGAGAAACTACAAAAGCTGAGTCCCAAGACCCTTACCCATCACACTGGTATTTATTTCCATAAGCACTGCTACTGCCACAGAAGGAGCTGCAGAGGTGGCAGGCTCTGGCGTGCCTTTGCTTTGCAGTCACCTGCAAGTGATAGTGGTATCTGCTTCTGGTGGAGGCTTAATAAACACAAGGGCAAATGTCCTTTGTCATTTTCCTTGCTGGTGACCTTTGTCCATTCATGGATTGCTTCCTGGAGTTGGGAAGTCAAAGAGATGTAAAAGCTGGTCCAGCTGCATGTGGCTGCTCTTAAAATGTGGAGCAGCAGCACTGTGTGTGAGGGGGTGGCAGGACTGTGTCTCCCCCAGACTGTGACTGAAGCTCATATCCCGCCTCAAGTAACACAGTTTGACAGCTTCCCTTCCCCTTAAGAGCAGCTGAAGCCTGTCTGCTCCTGGGGCTGCTGGAGCATAACCAGCCAGTGTCCCAGGCCGTTCCTGGAGCTTGGGAAGGAGCGCTTCAGGACCAAGCACCACTGACTCTGGCAGGGAGCCTGGGAGCACGTAAACAGGGCCAGGTTAATGAAAGTGGGACTGGCCCCTTAAGAAGACCCTGTCCCTCACCTAATTACTTAAACCTGGACTTTATATCAACTGTGCCTGAAGAGAACACAAAAGGTCCGTGTTTTGGGGTACCCACCCACCAACTGGGTTTTGGGAAGAATTGCTCTTTACTTTTACAAAGTTTCTGGTGTTCTCCATGGCATCGTCTGATGGGCAGATGGTCTTGTGGCCAAGGGCTGCACCTTTCTAAGCACTGCTCTTGTCCTCTGCTGTTGTTGTCAGCACCTGAATGCAAATGCCAATATGCAAGTGTGGCTGCTGTTCGGGCACTTCAGTGCTCCTATCCCATCCCTACTCTACACCACTGTGTCATCCTACGTCCTTAATATTTTAAAATATTAAGAAATTGGGCCTGTACCCACAACTAGAACTGGTCAGGAGACAATCTCAGGTCCAGAGAATGTATACAAGTTGATGAATATGATGTGAATCACAGGTCCCCAAAAGCTGTGGAGAGGACTCGTCAACCTTCAAAGGCACTACAGCAGTGATTTTCCAGCATGGTATGGAGGGAGATCTACTTTAAAAGCCACATCCTTTTTTTGGCTTATCTTTCCTCCCTGCCTCAGTCCTTATTTCTGACAGATGTTTGGGAGTTTGGCCATGTAAATAATCAAGCTCCCAGCACTAGGAAAGGAAAACATTCATGCACAAACGCAAACTTTTATATGCTTTAATATGCAGGTCGCAGCGTCCCGTTATTGTTTGTGTTGGTCCCAGGGGGTGTCTGTGATGGGGATTTCTGCCCCTTCCCTGTCACTGATCCCAAATGTTGATGCAGCTGTAAGCGGCCCACCACATCCTGAGGCTTCACTGCCTCCAACTCCTCATTGTCTTCCTTTTAATTTTCCAGCTTGCCTAATATCCAGTCAAATTCTGGAATGCCAAATCTTAAAAGCCATCTTGGGCTTAGAAGTGCTTATTTTTTGTACTTATTTCTCTGGAAGAAGAGGAGCAAAACTAGGAGGGAAAAGGGGCTTGTGGAGGCCTCGGGCTCCCACAGCGGGCTCTACAGTGGCAGTGCTCGCTGCTGGGTGGCAGGACCTGAATCACAAAGCTGATCTGGGAAGCAGGACATGTAGACCAACCGACAGCACCAAGATTTTAAGGGATGTAGAGGGAATTTGTGACAGTCAGATACTGCCTGTATGTTACTTTTGTGCAGAGGCAGTTGCAGCTTGAAGGAAGTGAGCTGGGCTCATGACTGCACTCCTGCTTGCTGCAGATACGAGCTGTGAGCGAGCAGCCCAAAGAGATTTTTAGCTTTATAAGAAGCAGAAGAAAGCATTCCTTCATTAATTTCCCACTTACGCCACATGAGTTGCTGCTGCCAGATGGCCTGGGACACCAGAAACATGAAAGTGTTCAGGAAGCAAATAGAAAAAATTGGCAGGAAGGTCCATGAAGTGGGAGTGAAGTCCATGCGAGTGAAGCAGAAATGTGTGCAGACAGCCTCTGGCTCGGGAAGTCCCCAAGCCTCAGAGTGCTGGCAGCTGGGGGAGTGAAACAGGGAAGATCACCGCAGTGGGATGGCTCATCCCCTGGATGTGGGATGAGGTCTGGGCTTGTGACTGCTCTGCTGGCCCTCTTCTGCCAAAAAAAGCAGATCTGGGGAAAAATGGGCCCTTACTTTGGGGCAGCTTCAGAAGTCAGAACATGGAGATAAACGTTTTTTTCTTTACTTCTTTCCTGCCTGTGGAAGGAAAGCGGAAAAAACAGATTGTGCTTCTGGTGTTTAACAGCTTGATCCACCACATAATCCGTATTCTTGCATTCATTCAACAAAACTAGGTTTAACTGTTATCTTGTCACTGGCAATTGCTCAAATGAGGTTTGACTATTTTGAAGAGCAGCAGAATGAGGAGTAAATTTGAGACTTTCTATAGCCTCATTGCAACTGTGCTGCTGTCTGGAAATCATATCCAATGGTACCTTTAGAAACTTCAACTCTGGCATTTGCTACTGTAAAAACTCTTATTCTAAGTGGTTTCTAAAGTAACATCTGGGTGCGTGGTTGCATGTATGATTTCCCTAATGTTTCCTAGAGGCAAGCTCTCCCTGCTCTATGCTGTGCTACTTTGCTATGTCTTTCTGGCCATGTTAGATACTTTTTTGCCCACACCCCGTTTTTTACCAGGCCAAGTATTTTTTGGCTTCACAGGAGCTTCAGCAAATTCAAGAAACCCTTCCAGTGTTTGTTGAGCTCTACCCTCACCCTGGGAGGTGCTCCAGAAGCTGTGGGTTGAGCCAAAAGGCAAAAGCGCTGAAACCACAGGACATTCACTACATTGCTTCCCAAATTTAAAACCACATCTCAGCCAGCTTTGTCCTTGTCAAGTGAGAGCATCTTCGGGAGTATCAACAGTCCCCTCACTGATTGATGCTTTTCAGGCGGCCCACGGAACCTCCAGACCTTTTCCCAATGTCTGGCTCACAGGTAAGGTGTTTGTGGATTCCGGTCAGGCGGTTCAGGAGAGCCCAGAGCCTGATACTGCTACCAGGGATGGGTCACCCACCAGCCACCCACTCTATTTATATGGGTACAACAAAACCCAACAGATCCCCAGACATGTACAATAAATGGAGATTTTAAAGCAGATTTTGCAGATGTAAAGGCGAGTTGCTTTAGAGGGCACTGCTTGATGCCATACCTGTGCAGATTTTCAGCATCTTCGATGGTCTCAGGCAGAGCCTTTCCCTTCATTTCAGGTAGGAGCAAAACAAAGCCCCTGTTGATTAGAACAATCACAGCTGCGAGCACAGAACAAGGATCACAAAGGCAATGCAATGGTCACGCCCATGTTTAATTCCAAGTCACTAATTAATGCCCCAATGGGCAGACAACGTCTGCCCCATTGACAGAAAAAGGGCGCCTCAAAGTGATAATAACACTTGGGTTTTTATCCACATGATTCTCATTTATCAGAGTAATTGCTGACATTTCTTGCATGCATCTGAGCCCTGGAAAGCTGTCCTGGGGCACAGATCCAGAGGGAGCCTGGCTTCCTTGCCTTGGGCACACAGTGAAAAGGAAACAGGTTTTGCGTATGATTGGCTGGCATGGGATTGAGGTGATACCGGCTAGCTGTCATCTCTACTTTCAGCTAGATTAGGACATGCACGAAAGGTTACTACCAGTCCACCCGGCTAGTTTCACCTTCTGATTAGTTTTAGACCCTCTGTGACCCTACTGAGGGAGGGCAGATGGTTCATGCAGGCACACAGGTTTGAATATGTGAGGTAGCTGACATTCAAAGCAGCCCTTTTTTAGGACCTTAACATTGGGGTTGACATGCTCCTTTGCTATCCTAAATTTCCAGGGCATCCTTGACAGACTGGCCACCCTGAGGTGGAGTGTAACTTTTCTGCAGGGAGAGAAGGTCCTGCTGCTGGGACCTCAGCTCAGGTAACCACGCTGCCTGTGAGAGGGACAGAACCCAAAGTTTTTCCTCTCTTGGAAGGGGCTCAGCAGGAGAAAGTCAAAGCTTGAAAGGGCTGTCCCAAAAGCATGGGGACATGCTTCACTGCGGAAGGGGCTAAGAGGTGACTTTGCTACCACTTCCAAACGCCCAGATGGAAGAGACTCACTGTATCTTACCCATGTACACACATTTATGCATCTCTCCATGGGTTTTTTTTAAAGACAGAAAATAAATCACCAAACTAATTCATCTCAGCTTTGGCCAACCAACCCCTCTTGCAGCTCTTACCAAAGATGACCAGGGGCAGTTCATGCCAGAGGTCTGCCAGTCTGTACACAAGGAAGGGCGTTACGATCCCACCGAGGTCACACAGGGAGGAGCAGACGAGGACTCCCAGGTTCCTGCAGTGCACATGCAGGGTCACACACGTAAACACACAGGTCACCAGCTCTGCCTGGGGCTGCCTTGTCCAGCTGTGCACCCCAGTGCCCCCACAGGACACACAAGGGGTCACCCAGCCCTGCTGCCAGATGAGCAGGCCAGCACCCTACCCAGGATTTGCAGCTGACTGGAAAAGAGATGGGCTGTGAGCCCCGGAGGGAGAGGACAGGTAATACCCTGGGGCTTAGGAAGAGACTTGGAAAGGCCTGGCCCCTGTTGTGGTGAATATAATCAGAAGAGAGCACAGGCAGAGCATTCTCACAGGGAGACATAGCACAAGACGAGGTGGGTGAGTGGAGGAGAGTTAGACAAGGTAAGACATTAAGACTAGCCCTGTATTGGAGAGGTCAATGAGCATTTGACTTCCGCTGGTTCACTAAGCTGCACTGGACAGGGAGCCTGAAGGGTGTCCGGGAAGGCTTCTCACACGTTCCCTCAGAAAACTGCTGCCTCGGTGCTGGGCTCAAAAGTGGGGAAGGGGCTTTGGCCACGGAAGGAGGTGGGTTTCTGCTGCATCACTCAGCATCTCTCCTCCTCCATTTCAAGGTGTGTTTTATACAAGCAAAGCTGTAAGCCAGTCTCTTGGTCTGTCACAGAGAAACACCCAGTGATTTTACCTGCTGACAGAAGGTGGTGCACTTACCTGAGAAATGTTGGATACAGCTCAGGATTTACCACACATATAATTTCATAGCACATGGTAATTCCCATCCTGCCCAAGCAAGCTGCAGTCATTTTAAGCCAATAAAGAGCTGGAAAGACGTTGTGCACATTGAGGTTTGAATACAAAACTACGGTTTTCTTCTGCTCTTGACATAAAACAGCATTAAATATTTAATTTGAGGAAACAGTAAAGCACGATGCTGTTGTTTCACTCAGCAAAGAATTTCTAAGGCAGTTATCATTTGATTTGAGCAAATAACCAAGTCCTGAGACTTTGCTAGGTTGCTGTCACAGAGAGGAGAAATCCATGACACAAAGTAGTTTGGATTATCCAGTGGATTAACCAAAAGCTTACGCAGGACACCACTTGTTGCTTGCAATAAGACTTAACACAGGGCAGCTGCGTTGTTTGGTGGTTGAAATCTTATCAGCAAGGTACTCTATGCTTTTGCACAGAGGCTTGTGATGGCTTTCAAGCTGGGACGAGCTTGTGTTTGCCTCCCCACCTCAGTGTGTGATCCACAACTGCTTTCACACCTGGAGCTACAGATGTCTGCTGCAAATAAATGAAAGTCCTAGCCGTACACAGACAGTCAGCCCAGGACACCTCTGTCTGCCACATGGGGTTTTAGGTCCCAAATGTCCACACCTGTCCCCAGAGTGAGGTGCTCTCTCAGGCACTACTGTGCCCCATGCCCTGGCACAGGCAGCAGCCGTGGGGCCACGGGACTCCCACTCCTGCACTCCCCCAGCAGGGCCCAGTTGCAGCTTGCAAAGCCACTGCTCTCCCCAGTCACTTCCTAAAATGGCTCTTCATTGTCTGGGCACTCGGGGGTTTTTGCATTTTCCTATAACATTTTGTGTGTTTGTTTTTGTACCCCCAGTGAACTCATAGCTGTAGTGTCTGTAGTTTCAGTCTACTTACATTCCATAAAACAAAAGGAAAGGAATTTCATTTGGGAGCCTTTAAGTGATGCACTGCTTTGAGACAATGATCTTGGAGCAGGTGCTCAGCTAAACCAAAGCCAAGTGTCTGTCACCGTGGTTGTTTGACAACCTGCATTCATGGCAGCAGCACTGACGACAGAAAGCACTTACTGTGCCCAGACATTGTTTAAGTGTGTGCTTGTGCCTACACATTTTTCCTTTTTAGAAACAGAAAATATGGAGATTTTTTGGATGAAACCCCTGAACTGTGCATTAAAATACAAGCTTCTGTCCAGATAAAAATTGTGGACATGTGAACATGGCATTCTTCATGACCTAGCACCTGCAGAATTACGATCTGATTTGATGCCATTTTGGAAATCTGATTCACCCCATTTCTCCACCTTCTCATTAGCAGGTATAAATGTGGCTGCTGGGACAAAAATTAGCTTTTATGGTATTTAACTGCACTGGATCACGGTACTGACATGGGCCAGATTATCAAGGGTCTTTTTCTATTTTCCAGGGCAACAACCAAGAGGTGGGGAGAGAATTCCTTGATGGAGGAGGTTTACAGAACTCACTGTCTGGCAGGAATGCTGTAATGAGGCAAGCAGCCCCCGTCATCACACTGGCTGCAGCCCAGGTGTAGCACCAGCCAATTCGGTCCAGCGTCAGCATGAGGATGAAGGCGGCTGGGAACTCAACAAGGGCAGAATAGAGGAAATCCAGATACATGTTCTCAGCAGCCATTCCCATGTGCATGATGAGCCCCTGGTAGAGGACAGAGCTCGTGAACCTGGGCAGAGAAGAGGGTGCAAATGAAGCCGACCCTCCTGGGAGACAGTTTATGCAAAGAACTGAGATTTGCAGCTGGTCAGGAGCAAAACAGGCTTAAATCAATGACAATGATTTAATGGCCTCAAATCACACACCTCCATTTGGGCTGCAAAAGCCTTCCCATCCTTACCAACTGTACATCAAAATGAATGTGTATTTTCTGATCTGAGGTGTCCTGACCAGGTCTAAGAATGAAGGTTTCAACTTTTCTCCGTCTTCATCTTTGGAGCTGAGATTCTGGGAACATAGGTGACAGGACAAGAGGTTACAGTGGGAGGGGGAGAAGGTGGTGAGCACTACAATGAATATTTTCCTTTAGACTGATGGGAGGATGAGGATTTTCTTTTGCCAGTTAAGTAACTGAGGGCAAAATAACTTCTCCAGAGTACTTTGGGTAAAGGAAATATGAAAATTTATACAGACAACCTTCATATCTGTTGTAGTTGTGTATGGCATGAAGTAACATTTTAAAAAAGTAGTGAATAAGGATGTTCTGGAATTTAAAGTAATGAGATTTCCCAAATATGCTCTGTGAGCCTCCTAGGCAGTACAAAGGAACTCACTTGCCTTTGCTTTAGGAAACTGCAATGATTTCGACTGCTCCCTGCTCTAAACCCAACACAATCCTAAACTCGTAACATTATTTGTCTTGAAGTTGGCACATATGCAGCAAATGCAGCGCAGTCACCTGGAAAGAAAGAGGTGGCTTCTTCGTATTTCCCTTGGCGATGCGCTTAATAACTTCCATAGCTTTATCATTCTGCTTTTGAGCTATGAGCCACCTGGGAGACTCAGGCAGACACCTGCAACACACACAAGCATGACAGCTACACAGAAGGAAAATGCACATTACTGGCACCTGGAAAATGAACGTGGAACTGAGTTGCTCAGGCTAGGATCCTATGGTGCTTTGAGGATTCACAGGTGGAATTGATCTCAGTGGTAGCTGTGGCTGCCAGTGATTGTGCTCTGATTTGTGCTCCATTTGAATGGCAAGGTAGCCTGAATTTATTCATTTATTTTTAATCTAAATCCAGTTTATTATAGTTTGGAAACATTAGTCTGAGATAAATTCTCTTGACAAGTTTTAGAAATAATTAATAGTCTGTGGATGAAATCTGGTCCTTAATTTCTACCATGTTAAAAATAACCTTTAAAAAAAAGATCACATTCCTATTCTTTTTCTTGATCTAGTTATATTCTAAGAAGCACTTTTAATCAATTAAGAAAAAACAAAACAAACAACCCTGCGCTGATTGCATTGAAAAACCCAAACAACCAAAACCAATTATAATCGACGATTAGAAAACACCCTTCCCACAGTAGCTGAAGGACTGCTCAAGAAATAATGACGTATTATTTTGTGATATGTGGCAAGGACTCCAAACACAGAAGCATTGCACCATGTTGCAGGTAGCCACTTGCTCGTAGCTGAGTCAGAGCAAACCTTTGGGCAGAGGGAACAGAAAAATGCCAGACCTCATCTGATATCATCTTGGAAATCCTACGTGTAGCGCTACAGCCGATCTCTAAGGAGAACCTTCAGCTCTCAGCTACCTTCCCCTGGTTTTGCCAGTGTGGTGTGGCATTACCAGGAACTGCAAGAGCAGGCACTTACCAATAGTAGAGCAGGAGAAGGAAACTGGGCAATGTGACTGCAAGCTGGAGCCACCTCCAGTGTGGAAGTGCATAAGCCAGGGTGGTGAGGATGAGGAGTCCCAGGGTGAAGGCAAGCTGGTAAATGATGCCTGCTGCCCTCCGGTAGTCTGAGCCAACAAATTCTGCAACTGCAAAGACAAGTCATATGAGCAAACATACGGGTTTGGAGAGCCAGGGGAGCATAACTCCTGCCCGCTGAGACCACGTGTAGCCCCTGTGCTTAGCTGTGCCCTTGGGTAATGGCACACGGCCGTGGGTTTGGATGGGAGAGCAGAGCTGGTCTCGGTCACAGGGCAAGTCCCAACCCTGGTCAGCTGCGGACTTTGCCCCTTCCTTTGAGTGTGTCAGGTCCTCACCCATCCACACAGGACAAAGGCTGCTCTCTTCAACCCACTCCTTCAAACTAGGAAACAAATGGCAAAATAAAATAGACAGGTGTGACTTGTTTGCCTCTGTCTCTCTCCTCCCATATGGCTTGGGAACAGAGCCTCCCTTCCCACCAAGCAGATGAAGCAGCACAGCAAAAGTCATTTTGGCACCGAGGCTGTGAAACACAAGTGTTGTCTTTCACATCATTGCTGCTGCCTTTCCCAGAAAGGTGCTGCATGTCTTCACAGTATTTTCAATTTGTTTGTGCCTCTAGACCTTGCCCATCATTTTGGCATGTGCTCTCCAGGTATGAACATTTCTTAGTTTTCAGAGCTGCCTCCTAATTATTCCATTTATGTCTACGAGCTGGTGCAAGCTCGGGTCACAAGCACGTGCATTTAAGCACAGAGGTGCAGTTTGGCAGTAAATAGCGCAGTGTCACTGTCTGCTCTGGCTACACACAGCGCTCTGGAAATCAGATGGCGCCAGTGGGGGTCAGCCCTACTGCTAAACAGGGGTCCCTGCCCAGAAGGTGCAATTGCAAACTGCTAACTGAGGACGTAGCCTGTGAGCCAGCCTCCCTTGCTGACCAGCCCCTGGATCAGGTGGAACGTCACTGTCCAGGTGTAGCTTGGTGCAAAGGCCATCAGAACCCCCGAAACCGCGGTAATGAGGACTGTGACCAGAAGGCAGAGCTTGTGCCCAAACCTGCAGAGGGAAAAAAAGAGAAGAAAGAGGCTCAGCTCCTGGGAGGGTAGGGTGGCAAACCAAAGGGTTTGAAGAGGCTGAAGAGGGTCTCTGCTCACTTTGAATAGGACCCTACATCTGTTCTTACCTTTGCAATATTTTCTATGTCAATGAAAGTTCAGGGAACTCCCCTGTTTTGTGTTTTCAGGTCATTGCTCGCTTTTGGTTAATGACCAAGACAATTAATCCAAGATTGCTCTGATACGGCTCCCCAGCCCATCTTTCAAAGCTGCCATAGCTTTTAAATGGGGATTCGTTTGTTAACTGTGATCTTTACATGTTTTATCAACCTTGGCTGACTACTGAGCTCTTCTTGAATAGGGTTTTGTACATCTGTGTTATTTGTCATTCCCTCTATCACCATGACTCACTGATAGTCAGAAATAGAGGGTTTCCAAAAGAAACAAGCTGGCTGGAACACTGGAAAGGCATTTGTTTTCTAGCTGACAAGAGATGCATATCCAGTTAGAAGTATGAACTGTAAAAGCCATTGAATTAGTCAATATCCACTAACAAAAAAAGCACAATAATAAGTGCCAGCCAAAATACACGTCTTTTGTTTTCTGCAGTAATATCAGCAGATCCCACCACTCAAACCTCCTCCTCTCATGAGCCCAGCACACAGACATTTTTGACTTGCCTTAAAGTTCAGCCCAAGAGAGCCTCATCAGACCACATTTGAGAATTCTGGTTTTGTTTTAACCCTGAGCACAATACCTTCTGGTTATGGTATTTTGTGCTGCTCTTGGGTGCTCGCAGTCCAGGAGCAGGGTGGTGTAAACTGAGTGAAGACCTCTTAACATTCTGACATGTATGTGTTTTATCTTAGGAGGAATTGTGTCCTAGTTCCTCATGTCTTTTTATATGTCTGCTTCACAAAAAGCCTTTGTGAAAAGATCCTTCAGTATTTTGATACAGAGAGAGAGCATTTCGGATATAAACAGCTATGAGTTTGGGAGCTCTGGTTTTTGTTGGCTCTCACCATCATATGGTGGCAAGCAATGCCTTTGCTAGTGAACGTGATTGCTTAATCCACCTCTGTGCTGGAAAGGTGACCTGAGGAGAGGTGCTCACTGCTTTTTCATGTCCTGTTATGCCTGTAGGAGTGTGCATCACCATCCAAGCCTCAGTTCTGGGAAAAAGGAGGGAATGCTTTCAAATTTACTAGGAGATTAGTCAGAAAACAAGAACTTGGATTTAAGGGAGAGAGAGAGAGGATGAGGGAGGCGACAAATGTTTCAGATTAAAAAGAAAAGAAACAAAGATCTTCCAAAATACATGCGATGAAAAGCCGAAACTATCATAAGTCTGTCCACTTTTGTCTTTAAAATCAGACAGAGGACTCCATCTGAGGACTGAATCCTGGATGTAGGATTTTTGTAGTGCTGCTGTAGCCATTTGATGTCTTTCACCTGAGAATGTCTTTTGCCAAAGGTGTAGCCACACACAAGATGTGGCCACAAAGGGTTACTTTAGTAAGTCACTATCTACTGATGAAAAATCCATTTAAGCAGAAAGCTTCTAAAAAAGCTGGTCTGGTTCACTGGCAGTAAGGTAATGGTTTAATGAGGATGGGAAAGCAATCCATCCAATCTGTGCACAGATGAGCTTCTTCACAAGCAGATTTTTCTGCAGAACCTAACTGATGGTGTGCTTGCCTGCACTGAGACAGGACAGCAGGGACCAATGAGATAAACACAGTCCCATCCTAATTTTGTGACACTGAAGAAGTACTACAGGGGATGGCTGTGCCCCTTCCTGTAGACCTTCCCCCTCGGAGGAGTGGTGTCAGGAAGATTAATCCACAAACACCAGAGGTTTATGTCCAAAAAGGAGACAGAGGAGTCCTGTTACTTTATTTGAATGAAGGGAGAGGCCGTGGGACATTCCCCTGGGGTATTTCAAATTTTTGGAGGACGCAGCTTCCTACTTATCCTGATTTCCCGGCCGCATTTCCCTCTCTCT
This sequence comes from Oriolus oriolus, assembly GCA_013400235.1. Classification (NCBI taxonomy): domain Eukaryota; kingdom Metazoa; phylum Chordata; class Aves; order Passeriformes; family Corvidae; genus Oriolus; species Oriolus oriolus. Next base: position 238,278 of record VXBT01001432.1, on the reverse strand, counting down.
TTCCCCATTGGCTGAGGTACTTGAGAGGTACAGACTTCCCTAATCTCTTAAATACAAACCCCTTTTCTGATGTGCACCCCCCTTCCCTATTATTTTCCCTGTGTCTCTGTTCTTTTTCTCTAAATCCAGGTATTAACACAGTCTTGAGTGAGTAACAGTCTGTGTCAATTAGTGGAATTCCTATGGAATTTATGGTTCCTCCCATTGCTTCTTTCACCTCTCAGTATCTGGCTTTATCTACCAGCAGGCCCACAGTTTGTTTGTAAAGACACCTCCTTCTCATTCCTTTCAGTGGGACAGTGAAAAGAAGGGAACAACAGCAATATCTGCTCAACAGACGCAATCTTGGGGCCAGTCTTTGGAGGAAAAGGCTATTGAGAATACAAAGTAAAAAAAAAAATAAAATTCAAGACAGACTGGATCTCCAGAAGGATTGTTCACTCCCTATTACCTCTATTTCTTCAAGTTCCAGTTTTATCCTCTCTTGTTATTTTCCTGAAGAATTCGGTAAATATGCAGAGGAAGATCAGCTACATAGCAGTAAATTTGTTCAGAGTCTAACCTAAAAAAAAAATCCACTAGGCAGCTATATGGCACAATGATAATTGTGATGGAAAAGAGGAAATGAGGGACAATAAGGTCTAGAACTGACTAAATACAGACTCAGCTGAGAAAAAAGAGGATCAAATAAAATTTAGGAAGAAACAACTAATTCTATTTCTGTATCTGAGAAAAACTCTCCTATTTTGAAACTGATTTATGGCCATCTGGATACTGTTAAAATTAATGTGAAACTAATTTATTGCAAAGATGAGCAAATAGTTCTTGATGCAAGAGTTGAAATGACATCCTGGACTCTGAGCTTTTGTTCCACTTTGCACCTGTGAGAGAAAACAAAATCTCTTCACTTGTGTCAGCTTCTCAGGGCTGTGAAAGTGGAGCGATACCTTGGCATTTCTGTGGCTTCTTGGGTCACAACAGCCTTTGAAAGCAGGACCTTAGAAACCACCACCCACCTCCCTTTTAAGTGACACACAGACCTTCTCAATCAGGTTTCGGTGGCATTCATTTCCTTTCTGAATTGTGGATGTTGTTCAACAACATCAGAAAGCAAATAACCAGAGTAAAGAGTGCATCCCATACCTGTCTACACACCACCCACCTGTCTGCTATGTAGCCAATGCTCACGGAGCCAAGAAAAAACCCAGCATTCACACACGACTGGAAGAGGTCCAGCTTCCAGGAGTCCTCGCACACCAGATTAAACTGTAAGGACAAACACAGTTAGAAGCACAGGGACATTCCCTACAAACCATGGCTGTTTGAGAAGAAAGGAAACCAATGGCATCAGCTAGAAAATAGACTCTGGGTAAGAAACCCTCTAACCTCTCAAGCTGACATCTGCAATGCATCTTGTTTGGATTTTCCCAAACCTTGTGAAAAAGTTACACCCCAGAAAATTATTGCATAATGACACATAAGGAGAGTGAGAAAGGGAGGAAAACTCTGAAAGAACAAATAAAAAAATTCAGAAAAATCTCATCCTCTTGTCCCCACACATCTGCTTGAAATTTGGAGGACACTTGGAGCATTGTCTCCTTCCCAGATGCCAAGACCTATTTCAAACCATGTATTTCCTCACTGCATGAAAACAGTGCCAGGCAAGAGAGATGGAGGCGCTGCCATGAGCCCTGCTGGGGTGGAGCCAGGAGCTGGGGTGTCCCTCACCTCATTAGCACTGGCAAAAGGCCCAGGATTGGGCTGACTTTTCTCTGAAGTGAATGGGTACTTGCTTTTGATTTGCAATTAACAGGTTGTCAGGGCACACCCGACAAAGGGAGGAGGGCAAATTGGTAACAATTTCTCTACAGCTGGAAGTATTCACTGAAGTGTAATTAGCCTTCAGCCCAAAAAGAAGCATGGATGTATTTGGCTGCCTATTTAACCTTTTTCTAACCCAGACAAGTTTTCTGGGGCCATGCCAAACAGCTCAGCTCGGTTTCCCGTGTGTGGAGGACAGCTGGAGTGCTCTTCTCTGCCCCAGCCCATCTGTCCCAAGGGAAAATGGGATGGACTTGCTTTGTAACAGCGATTATAGTGAAGCAAGGAAATATGAATACCCGGCCCACAGAAGCTGTGAATCATCCAGCAATGCACTTTTTCAAGATCGAGTAACACAAACATCTGCTAGGCACAGTTTAGGTATAGCTAATACAGATTTGGAAGTGGAGGGGAAGCAGAAGAGATCATTCCTGTTTGGAGGTCATTCCTCTACTTCAGGTCTCTACATGGCTTGAAGACTATAAGTACTGGTTTGCACAGTTTTTATATGCTAGATTATCTAGTTTAGATACTGTAAATTGAGATAAAGGAGCCTTGCTGCTGCTAGAGCGTTATGTGAGAAATGCAGCCCTATCCCCTGCTTCTTGCTCCTTACGGATGAGTATCTGGATTATCACTCAAAAGTGCAGTTCCTCAGTTTGGGCTATTGGGGTGCTACCCTCTGTTTGGTATTGGAAATAATTATGAGAATAGCCACTGATGACAAGATTGCAGTATTATGCTGCCAGGAAAAGCAATCATTTCCCCTTGTATATGAATCTTTGATCTAAGTGCCCAGCAGGTTCTGATATTGAGTGTTTATTAGCAGTCAGACTCAGACTGTACACCAAAAGCAAACTTTATTAATCCAGCATATTCTATCTTTACGCTGTGCAGGCATGAGTGACTTTTCTGGATGAGCTGTGTCTTACCTCTGTGACGAGAGAGCTCCCTGGGGAGTTGTAGACCCAGCCATCCCGGCAGGGACCCAGGGGGACGGTGCTCCCACTGCCCACCAGGCTGCCCAGGGGGTCAGTGCAGCTGACGCCTGTTGCGTTCCAGTCCACCTCGTACCTCCTGCAGCGGCTGTCGAAGCTGGCCCCGTGGCCATCCCACTCGGGAACCGTGTGATTCAGCTGCTCCTCCAGGCTCCAGCCACACCGCTGGCTCAGCTCAGCCACCCCGGGGCTGAAGCAGCGATGCTCGGGGGTGAATCCCAGAAAAAAATTGCCCACATAAATGGGAGCAAAAGTAGCGGAAAGCAGGCATAAGAAAAAGAGGGCTTTCTTCTGAAAGAAGTCAAATTCTCCGACCTGCTCTAAAATGTCATCCAGGGTTGGCATCTTTGTGTGTCACAGATCATGAAAGTATCTTAACTCCATTGCTTTCCAGGGCTTTGGCCTTCACTGCACACTTAAATAACAGCTGAGGTGTTTGCTTAAAGCTCACAAACAAATAATTCATTAACTTTGTCAATTGTCAAGCCATGCATCTCAATCTTTGTTTCCTAAATGCCATTTCTAAACACACTTTGGCTCTTCTTTTTGGCTTCTGTTGTTAATTTGTATTATATATGATATACTTGAAATGCAGGATCTGGAATCCTAGCTTATGGCCATTTCAGTCTATCACTGAGAATCTGTCAGTGCACAGTATGGGGCAGGTGGAAATTCCTTATGTCCAGGATTTTCAGAGGCCATAAATACTATGAAAGCAATATGATCCTCCTCCTCATATACATATAAACTGAAGAACCTTATACTTAAAATTACAAGGGACATAGATGACTGCTTGTATGCTCTTTTGAGGGAATAGCAGAAAACAATACAGCAAAAATACAACAGGGCAGATTTCTCTTAGGCACCTAGTGGTTAAAGAATAGCGTTGTGCCTCAAGTGGGAGGCAGACCAGTCACTGCAGTGTGAGCTGGGACTTTGGAGTCAGAGGTGATCAAACTGAGCTTGCAGGGGGTCACCTGCAGCTGCCCCACACCCAGGGAACTGAGAGTGGCCCTGAGACAGGTCACCAGCCCTTGCATGCCCATCCTGCCCTCTGCCTCCTGACCTGCCTTGCACCCTGGGGAGGCAGAGGGCAGAGGCTGCTGCAAGCTACAGCTCCATCTCACAAACACTTTACAGCTATTTAATGAGAATTTATTAGACAATTCTAACATGTAAATGTGTGATTAAGCAATGGAGACATCCTCAGCCTTCTTTACTTGAGGGGGTGATTAATGTTGTGTTCCCATGGCCATGGTTGCATAAGGTCCTTTCATGTTGTTCCCCATTTCCTTCAGTGATGGAGGACTGGAAGAATGATGCAGCTGAACATCAAAAGTGTGGATTTGGACAAAAAACATCTACGGGCAGCAACTTCTGCCTGAAAATTTTCTGCCATCTTTCTGTCATCTGCAAATCTTTCTAAGCCAGACAAAGACTCTGCAGCTTTGTTAGCGATTCTGAAGGGAATGTCTGAGCAGGCTGCTGTCCCTGGGTTAATTTTCCCCTGAGGAGCACTCAGTGACCTCTCTAAGTTTTATGAAGCACAAAACGAAATAATGAGGAGACCAGAGGTGATAAGTAATGTAATATTTCAAAGGGCTATTAAAAACAAGCGCTCTTGAGTTACAGTGACCGGCATTCCCAGGAATTGTCGTGAATCACAAACGGGACTGCTCCTTTGCAATAAACATCTTTTGCAGCTAACAAAAGATCAGTCCTTTGACCATGTACAACTGAAGAGTTTACGTATCTCTGTTCATTCTGGTTTATTAGAAGCAGAGAATGGGCTATTCCCCCTGTTAATGCTCAAGAAGCTCCCTGCACCAGCAGCTTTTAAACCTTGCACCCTTCTGCACACAGACTACTCAGCAGAGCACGTATTTGATGCAGTGGTTAACAGCTAAAGCCTGTCTCAGCCAAAACTGAATTAAGTGCAACAAGAAGTACATAAACTCTAGAAATCTGCTTTGCTCTCTTTCCTGATTCTGCCTACTGTAGTTTCATGCTGGAGAAAGCAAGAAGAAAAGTGCCAGTATGGGGTTCACATGCCAGTTATGCTGGCAGAAGGTTGTATCTCTGATTAATGTTATTTCTTCTGGAAAACCTCCACTGTCACTTGAGTATTCTTCTTTATCGCAAAGTGCTGTCCTACAGTGGGAGTGACCACTAGTAGCTTTATATATTGCATGATGTCCAAAGGTTTTTCCTACTGTCATGCAAGCTGCTCTTGAGTAATCCTGACCAGACTCTCTCCTGTGTACGGTCTCACCAGTCTTCGGGAAACTGACTGGTCCATCCCACCAATATAAAGGGAGGTGACTCTTGTTACCATGACACACCTGAGTATGACGTCTTTAAGATGTTTTTAGCATGGTTTTTTTCCCACTTTGCTGGGGACAGAGCAGGCAGTGAGCATGCATGCAGTTCTGCTGGTGGATCTGACTGCATGTGAATGGAGGCAGCATGGGTGCCAGGGTGACATCTGTACTGAAAAACTAAACATGGCTGTGTATGGCCTCAAGCATTGTCCCATACCCACGGTGCTTAATCTTTACCACCCTCCCCAGTACTCTTTTGCCTGATTCCTGCTAGCACCACACGATACTCAGGCAGGTCTGGGGACACAATGTCAGGCAGGCTGTTTCTGGTAGCCAGGAGGGAAAAAATCACCCTGGATGGTGTATACAGACGTGAGCCATTGCCTCCAGCCTACCCATTTATCAGCACAGATGCAGCACAGAGCAGTTAATTCAGCCAGATGAGCAAAGCGAAGAAAGCCAGAGCAGCTCTGTTAGCAGAGGGCATCTGTGCCCCTGACAGAAGACCCGAAATGCTCTGCAGTGGCAGGTTCATGGAACAGTGTCAAGTGTGACAGGTTTGGTGGGTATAATCAGTAATCCCCTCATCTGCAGTAGTGAAGCATTACCACGACTGCTTTAAAACACATCAGCCTTCAAAAGCTGGGGTAAAAGTTCCTGTACTCTGACCTTCCTGAGCTTCAGGTGTAGGCTCAAAGGGTTGGTGAAATGTGAACAAAGCCAAGCCTACCACACTCCTGTAAAAAAATTACAGATAAAAGGCATACTGATAATGATTGTATAAATAGCTGTTGGCTGCCAAACAATAGCCCAAATTCAAAGATCTGAAAGCATCTTCTCATGAAATCACTCAGGAAGACTGAGAAACTGAGGCAGAGAGATCTAGCAGGTTAGCTTTTCAGAGAGACTGGTTTTCAGATCTTTTAGAATTTAGGCTAAAACAGTTTGCTAGAGGAGCCTTAGACAAACTTTCCCATTCAGGTGCTTCCTAATGTGTTGTCCTACAAACCTTCTCGCATGGATAAACACTTTCGCACTGATTTCCTTCTAGTGAGTCATTCTTTCATCCTTGCCACTTAGTGATGATTTTGGTTCAGTACTTATTTGGATCTTATCATAGCTCTGTTTCCTGTGAATATATCAAGAACACAGACTTTTAACAGAGAGCTCTGAGCACGCTGTCTGTCGTAATCACGTGCTACTATGTACCTGAGCAGGACATGCTTGATTCAGAGGAATGTGATGGAGAATCACTGGACACATCCACACAAACAGCAAGTCGTGCACCCACTGAGATGCACTGCCTGTGCACTGGGGTGCAGCTACTTCAGCCAGGCTGAGCCAGTCTAGTTTTGAGGTGCAAAGGCCTCATCCCCTTTCCTATAGCCTGTCGTGGCACTTGTTGGTCCTGTACACCATGAATGAGCCAACTTGCTAAGCAGACAGAGGCTGATTCTGTCTGCAGCAGTCAGTTGTAGGGGCTTAGTGAAGGGGTGTGGAAAATTCAGCACAGAGGAAGGCACAGGACCACATGGCTCAAGCTGCTGGGAGAGGAAGGCTGGAAAGAACAGGGAAGAAGCAGGGTGTCCCTGGGGTGATGGAAAGACCATCTGTCTTGTAGGTTTTGGTAGTTTTGACACCTGGGCTGGTGTCAGCCATGTAAAAGCTGAACATGTAGCATCTAGTTACCTCTGGACATATATCCACATGTGGAGCAGGAGCCTACAGTGGTGCTTAATGGCAGATCTGTGCACCCAGAGCTGCTAATAGCAGATGGAGCTTGGGTCATGGCATCTCAGCTCTTCAGGTCAGCACCGAGGGCTAGATACCTAAGACCTGACTGTAGAGGGAGCCCATGCACCTTATTTTTAGGCTGCTCAAGTTATCGCAAAAAGCTGATGCTTGCACTTGGTATTTGTTTGCACCATGAGAACCTATTTTATAACTGAGAGAAACAAAGTGTACTTTATGGTTGGCTCACATACTACTAACATATTTTTTTTAGATGACAATCACACTGTATTTGGCAAATCCCTCTAGTTTAAGATTATTTACATCTAGATCCAGAACTCACAGCTTGAGCTCATTTCTTCCTTGAACATTAATTACCACTTAGTATTGTGCAACCTAGGAATATCTGCCTTGGTGACAAAGACAGCTCAGCGCACAGTTCTTGCTCCTCAGCTTTTGCTGTGGCACAGAGCATGACGTGTTCCTGGAGCTTGTCCTCTGAAGGTTTCATTTCTGCAGTCATGAGGTGGCATGGCTTTTGCCAAGAGCAGAAGCACTGCTGAGCTCCGGTACCACTGGCATTTGGCCTCATGGGCAGCTGGGGTGCTGTGTGAGCACTGTTTGGGCCAGGATGAGGATGTTTGTGCTGCCTGGGGAGAGGGAATCGGCCCTGGGGCAGCTTGGCTTGTTGTGAACTTGTGCCGTGGTCCCTCGGGTCTTGTTGCTTTGATCTGACTTCCCAAGGAGATGGCAAGGTCACCCCACAGTGCGCTTGGGGTTTGTAGAGCCACTCTTATCAAAAGGTGCACTGATAACAGGTTACCGAAGTGAGCAAAGGAGTCCAGACAGTCCTGTAAGTACTGGCACAGAGCCTGGAGGGTGTGCTAGGCACTTCAGGACAAACACACAGGTTTTCTTAAATGCTGATCAGAGAATTCTCCTGAGCCCACCCACCCATCCACTTCGCAAAATTCCTCCAAGAGATGTCTGGAAGGGGTAACTACCCCTATCAGCAGAGGCAGGGATGGAGCTGGCCAGACCAGCCTTCCCAGCCCTGGGATGTCACAGTACAGGTACAGCACACACCATCCACTGTTATCCCTGTGTCTCAACCCAGCCTGACACCACGACCCAGCCACCTGGACTGGGAAGCCCATGGCTCCCAGGGCTTCAGCTTCCTGTTGAGCAGCCCTGTGTGACTGCAAAGAAAAAGCCCCATCCCCAAAGGGCTTGCAGCCTAAGCCTCAGGTTTATTTCTTTCGCATAGCTGAAGTGCTGATACCTACCTGAGACAAGCAGTGCCAACAGTGTGGGTATTACAAGGCTAGATCCTACCCAGAGGAATTGATAAACAACCGAGGAGGGGGTGAGCTGGGGACTGAGGCTGCATCATAGCATACATTTCTGCTGGTGGTGAAGGTGGGCTTTGCTGTCTCGACACACTGGGTAACTGCACCCAAAGCTACGTGGCAGGGGTTGAGGTGGCACCTATTTCACTGTTCTCAGCCTGGGCGTGGTCACTCCTGAGTTGGTTTAAACACATTGACTCCTTCTGCCGCATGTGTAGAGGTGTTTTTTGGACCACCAGCTCTGCAGGCGTGGGAGCTGCTTCATGCCTGGATAAGAAGGAGAAGGCAAGTTAAGTAGGTTTCATGTGAAGCACAGCTCAAAGAAAGCTTGTGAATTCAAAAGGGAAGAAAGGAAAAAAACATAGGAGAAGGGAAACTGGCAAGTAGCAAGCAGGTTTGCAGTTTGGAACTGGCCCTGTTCGAAGACTTTAACATGTAGTTAATTACAAGCATTTAATTTTGCAGTAAGGTCTTGGGAGTGTGATTGCTTAATAAGTTCCTAGATTACACATATCAATCATGTACTTACTGCTCTGCTCAGACAGGGTATCACAGCTGCACAGCACGATGTGAGGCATGGGGCCATCCCTGGCACCTCACCAGGCTCAGAGCAGGGGTTGAGGCTGTCCTGCCTGCAGGGATCAGAGCAGGAGTGTCTCCTTCCCACCTCTGCAGGTCTCTGCTCCCGGTGCTGCTGCTGTGAGCAGCCTGGGAGGAGAGTGAAGGTGACAAGGGAGCAGCACATCTCATAACTATTTCCATCGTCAGGGGGCTCCAGATCCCTGCTTTCTGGAACTCTGTCCTGGCCCATTATTTTCTCCACCTCCACAGTGGGAACAGCAGCTATCCAGAGATGTCCCACTGGGACAGGGAGAAAGGGGTGCTTCCCTGAGGGGTGTGTGGCTGTGTGAAGAAGATGGTGACCCTCTGTCTCATCAGACAAGAATGCTCTGGGGCGAAGTGTCCTTGACGTGGGAAGATGGACAGGAACAGGAGGGCATGAGGAGAGACTGCTCGTGTCCTTTGAGACCAATTGCTCCCCTTCAAAGTTCCCTAACTCACCTCTCTGCCCTGCCTTAATCTGTGACAGTCCCCTTTGACTCCTCCTGCCGGTCCTGTTTTTGGCCCAACCCCTTCAGAAATCCTGTTTGATCCTTGAGGCAGCAAAATGCCATTACCCGGAGGACTGAGTTGTCTAAACCCAGCCCTAATAGAGTAAAAGGTGGTATAACATTATGAGAACTGATTTTTCTGAATTTCTGACAGCCTTGCTCCTTGCATATCACCACGTGGCTGTTAGAATCACTGGTGTGAATGTGGTCTAATGAGAGACCACAATTACAGAATTCCCCCAACTACACCATGCCAGAAGACTTCAACTTCAGTGTCATTATGAACAATATTCTTGGATTTTCCGTATGGTCCTCAGCTAAATCATCATTCAACACTTCCATGAAATAAGTAAACACACCCATATCTCCTGGCATCATAAATTGCTTTTTAAATGTCAGAAGGCTTGGAATCAAACACACAACACTTATTAAAAAGAACAGTAAAACAGCTAATATTGACCTAGGAAAATTGTAATTGGAGATCAACCCAAATTAAGCAACAGATTTAAGGAAAGGCTTCTTGACTCAGGGTTTGAATATTTTTTTTTTCCAAATGCAAAAGGAGTTCAAATGTATTTCGCAAGCTTGAATCTTTGGGGAGTTAAGTATCACAAGCACACAGCTGTGATGCAGTTTGTCAGTGTTTGTTTACACAATTGTTGTTAGTCTGGACATTTATGCTTCTGAAAGAGCTTTCTGCTCAGCAGGAAATGAAGCTATTTCTTCTGCTCAAATTGCTTTAAAAAACAGTCCTTTTGTAGCTGAGAAACGGCACATTGGTCCATGAGATTTCGTGTTCTGCTGCCTCTGACATCCAAGGTGCTTGCAAGTGGTGTGCTGCTCCAGTAGAGGAGGTGTTCAACACTACTTGTCATGGCAGATGCTCCAAAGTCCTCCCTTTGGGACAAGCTAAGAGTTCCTGCTCTCAAGTTTTATTCCCATCTCGTAGCTTGTGTTGTAAATGTTTGGGTTTTGATATCTTGTATGTTGGTTTCGTGAACATTTGGGCATCTCTCTACACTTCTGAGAGATAATGAAATGTACTGATGACACAAATCCGCTCGCAGCTACAAACGAGATAATACAAACACAACAAACACAGTTTCTCAGGGTCTGCAAGGGTAAAGAAAGCCATCAAGGAGCAATGGCAAGAAGGAGTCAGTAGTTTAAGTCCAAAGGGAACATACAGACCCAACAGTCATAGACAAGCAGTCAACCTTTGCTGGAGAATTCAGACTGAACTCTACCAACCCATCATGAATGCAGACAGCCCTGCTTCACTTTAGCCCCAGGACTGCTGAAATTGCAGTGGGACTAGCTAGAAGTACACTAAAAGAGGCTGGTCAGAGAAGTGGTGGGAATCAAGAATAAGGACACTATCTAGCAGGCAAGTTTGAAGCCAAGTGCATACCACGTGAAATAGGAAACAGAGAGCAATGTTTTCTTGCTGAATCTTCCCATGCTAATTGCCTGTCTGTGCTGCCCAGTGGGCTTCCGTGGTCCCCTCCTTGCTGCCATAAGTGGCTTCATAATGGCCTCCAGGGTAAGAAATGAGGCAGTAGGTGGACACTTGTGGTGGAAGAAGCAAGGAGACAGTGCTAGTCACCATCAGATAGCCTGTTTGGGGCAGTGGTAGGTGAGAAGAAGCTGCCCACATGTTACAGTGAGATGTGACCCTTGAGCATTGTAGGGTTGGTTGGCTCTTCAACAAGCATCTTTTGAAGTCAAATATCCATGGGAAAACTGAGCCACTTTACAGCTAAGGGAGTGGGTGGAATGAGATCATAGAACTTGGCACTTTGTACGGGTGAAAGATAAACCCAGCACGGGGACACTGCTGAGCCAGAGCAGGTCCACTTTTGATTTGGGAGGAATTGGCTAAATGAAGGCAGGGGAGCTCTCTGTGGAAGAGCCATTCTCAGTGGACTGAAACTAAGGCATGAATTCAAGGAAGTTAAGTGACTGCTGAAGCTCAGCTTGTTAATCAGATAAAGATAGAAACAAGGACAAAGTATTGGAAGCATTCACAGAAGGAGCCACAAATTCGAACAGTGGAACAGCAGCATGTCCCTGTGTGTGTGTCCCATGGGGGCAGTGTGTGTGCAGGGAGGGCCTTGCATTAGCCAGGTGATGGCCAGACAGACTCCCCGTGGCCTGCATGACCAGCCACATCGACAGCACTGGTCCCACTCTGCTTTCCTGAGGCTGAGGCTGCACAGCCGGCAGCACTGGCAGTTTTACAATGCACAGGCTGCTCTCAAGGGAGGTATTTTGGACTGAGTGACCTTGTAAAATGTATGTCCTGACTCTCCTATGGAGCAAGCTGCCCATTCAGTACAAGAGATTACTGATAACTTCTGAATTATTGGGCTGCTCCCATAAATACAAGAGTAAGTGGACTATGAGTGTACCAGGAAACTGTGAGCCTAAATCGTCATTGAATTATCTCTCTGAGACCTTAAGGTTGAAAGTGGGTGGGCAGGGTGGTTAGCCATACCTGTGGAGATCAGCCAGGTGAGTGGCTATTGTCAGACACCCAGGCAACAAAGTATGTAACACACAATGTATGCAATAGCGTTGGGCCAGGTCACAGCTATATCACAGCAATGTTAATATTTAACTGCATCTGCCCCTTGGTTAGAGCAGAAGATACTGTGATCTCAGCTTTCCCTCCTAATTTCAGGGCATGTTTCCTCTGCGACCTGCAGCAGAATTGTCCCACACCAGTGACACCAGTGCTGGTTGGTGGTTCAGGCAGCATTCCAAACTGGCCTGGAGCCCAACTCACGTTTCTGTCGAACGAGTGCACGTGACATAGGATCTATGCCAGCTTTTACATCTCTTTCAGAAAAACGGATGCTTTTACATCAGTTTCAAGGCCAGCCCCAGCACGACAGGTCATACCCAACCCACAGATAGGAAGGGGCCTCAGCCAGCACAGATACTGTTAGGTCTCTTCAGCACTTTCTGGCTAAAGCATAATCAGCTGAGCACGTTTATGCATCATTTTTACCCAGCACTAGGAGCCTTACAGCCACGCTGACCAGAGACTCTGCCTGACATTGCTCCTGGTACTGCATGGACACGGCTGCGCATCAGGCACTTCTGGTGTCTGGGGTATGTGTGGCTTCACTTGTCTTCTTGAATGCCACAGGCTAAAGGGAGTAGGTGATAGAAATACAGCCATCAAGGAAAACACCCAGCAGGAGTTTCAGTGAGTTTGGGGAGGTAGAGCTCAGCAGAGACTCCTTTCCCAGGGTGGATGTACTTTGTGGTGGTTCACACACAGGTGCTCTGTTGGGCTGACCTGTGCTTCCAACAGGCAGCAGAGCCATGCCCACTGCAAAATAAATCTTACAGGTAGTGAGCAGGGAGAAACACTCTGCAGACTCCCAAACTCTGACCTTATCAAGAACATCCTGTAACACCTGTGTGTACTCTGAGATAATTACAGGTGGCAGTGGTTAAGAGGAAAACTTTCAAGTAAGTCATATGATAGCATGCCACAGCTTTGTTTAAACTTCGGTTTGCACTGTGGTTTCCTTGGAGCACCCAGGAACAGTGCAATCTATGAAAAAATAATCTTAAGAAATAGCTTCTAGGTCTGCTAAATGAAACTGTTGCATAGCAAGTGAGAAGTTGAAACCTGTCTGAAAATTTTCAGAAGCTCCAAAGGAATGCGCCAAGGTTTTCTAAGCAGGCACCAGGAGTGATCAGAGACACAGGCTGAATGAGAGGGTGCAGGAATGCCATGTCCCTATAGATGACATATGGACCTGGTGGCAGTATTAATTCTGCTCTGACAGTCAACAATGCTGAGTTTCAACCTTATTTCTCTGTACTTGGAAGTGACAGCCACTGGATGGGCGATTGTGTTTCCCCTCACTTCTGTGACCTCATTAGTCCCCTCCTGGGGGCAAGACTTCCCTGTTCCTGCAGCGTGGCAGCTGGCCAGGAACCTGTGCTCAGGTGGTACCCACCACACCATGGTGACACCCGGTGATGCAAGCCCTTGCTCTGACCCTCACAGCTCCTTGAGTTCAGTGTGATGTGGTGGAGGTTTTGCTGTCAGAAAGATGCGACTCTGTACTGGTTTGGCTGATGCCTGTGTGCACATGAACTCTCACAGGGTTTTCTGTCCATCCCTGCACGTCCTCGTTTTTCTCCTTGGTCCCAGCGTCACACTGCTCACATGTTGTAAAAACTCATTGCATTCCTGCTTCGTCTGCAAACACTCCTCATGATCGAGGTTTTTTTTTTGCAACCTTTGCCTCAGGCCTTGTCTTTCATCACGTCTCCACAAACAAACCATCACCTCAGCTGCCCCTTGGGAGCAGACTGTGCCACCATGTCTGTCTGCTGTCACTGTCTGCTGCCACTGCCAGCCAACAGTGTGGCACCACTGAACCACAAGGAGCCTCAGCCAAAGGCGGGCACACCCAGGCACATGCACACGTGTGTAGGCATGCATACAGTGTTTGTTCTTTCCTCTGAGAAAAATGACTGACAAAGGGAAGCCCACTTCTGCCAGGAGAGCACCAGCTGCACGCCTGACCTCACCACAGCGTCATGGGCACCACAGCAGCAGCTGTGGTGCAAGGAACATGCTGGTACAGCAGCTTCCCTGTCACACCTCCGATGTCATTTTCCCCTGCACAGGAGACCAGCTTCTGAAATACTGCCCGCAGGGACAGGGCTGGAGAGCCCTCATGGGCACTCATGGCTTTTGTGAAGACAGATTTTTTTCTGCCTTGAGGTCGTGGCTTGGCATCACAATGCTGACAGCCAGAGCTTCCTGCTGAGATGTTCACAGGGAGGACCAAGGAACAAGGACACCCCCTGCCTCCTTAGCCCATCAGGAAGCCCTTCTCCTCTCATGCCCTTTGGTGAGGGTCTAACCCAGGCTCTCCTTTTGCTAGGAGCCTTCAGAGGTGGCTGCAAACCTCACGCAGCTTCTCTGTGGTTACTCTATGGCTGCAAAGCATGGGAGGAGTTGAAGGCTGCATCAGCAGGGAAAAGGATTCCTGGATGCTAGTGCGAGCTTTGGTGGTGAGGGTGGAGCTGTCTGTGGCTGCCAATGTTCCGGGGAAGGTGGCACAGAGGTGCCTCTGCCCTCAGGAGGAGGTGGAAGTGATCAATGCAGAGCCAGGCATGGCCAGCATTCCACAGAGACGATCACTTTCTCCTCTGCCCCCTGACTTGTGCCCCTGACTTGACTTCCATGTCTCCTCAGGGTCTGCAGAGCTGTGAGGTCACCAGAGGAGCTCAGCAGCTCTCCCATGGGGACCTGACCCTGCACTGTCATTGTGCCAGCTAATCTGTTCCCTCTGTGCCTTCTTTGCACATCTTTCCCTTTGACCCGCTCACATGGGTGCACAGTGTTTTGAGCAAGTCTTTGTTCCACAAGCTGCTCTTTGCTCTCGTCAAGGCCAAACCCACCTGCAGGCAGGGAGGGAAGCAGAGGCAGCAGCAAATACCAGCCTGGGACAAGAAGAAACCAAGGAGCCCTGGTGAGAGTGAGCAGAGCCAGCCAGCCACCTTGCATCAGAGCAAACTGGCAGCAGGCAACACTATGTCCTCCCATGCCCTTTTCCTCAACTATCTTCATCCCTTTCCAAACAGGGTGTCCTGTTTGCTCTTAACCCATGACCTCAGTTTTGCTGGTTTTACAGTGGTAGCTGTGGTATGACAGCACAGAGTATAGCCTCTGCACTTTCTACTTGGGTCATCAGTTCCTTTCAACTACTGCTTCCCTTTCACTATATACTTAATCCTCCTCTTTTATGCCATTTCTCATGTTGCCACATCACAATTTCTTGTGCAGTTATTTTGTTTGTGAAGATGCAGGTCAGAGTTGGCCTTTTGCCAGGGCACCCCAACAGAGCAAGCTGTGATGGGTTAGCAAGGCCAGGCAGGATGGGGCTCTGAGCAACCTGGTGACATCCCCACCCATAGCAGGGAGGCTGGAGCTAGATGATCTTTAGGGTCCCTTCCAACCCAAGCCATTCTCTGATTCGATGATTCTGGGACAGCCTGGAGGTGAGTGAAGGTTTGTCCATCTCAGGTATGAGTGTGACAACCTCTGTGGGCACCATGGGGGTTAGACCCACTGTCTGGTGAACAGAACCAGTGTGGCACCCCCATAGGATGCAGACAACAGGAATAATTTTGCTATTTGGCACTCCCATAACTTTTTTTGCACACACAGAGTATTTTCTGACAAAAGCATAAGAAAGCAGAGGTGAAGTCAGACAAACCCAACTTGCCTTTCCAGGGCAATGGCTAAACACAGGTGACATGGACTGCTGTTGCTTGGAGCTTTGCAGGGAAAAAGAAACCCAGAATAATCACAGATTTGTTGAAGCTGGAAGGCACTTCTGAAGATCACCTGCTCCAGCCCTCCCTGCTCAAGCAGGACCACCTAGAACAGGTTGCCCCGATCACGCCCAGATGGCTTTTTAGTATCTCCAAGGATGGAGACTCCACAGCCTCTCTGGGCCACTTGTTCCAGTGCTCAGTCACCCTCACACTAGAAAGCCATATCCTGGTGTTCAAAGGGAACATCCTGTGGTTCAGCGTGTGCCCACTGCCTCTTAAAACATGCTTCTTAAGAATGTGCTTTAATCTCCTCCTGGCAAAAACTCTGCAGTCTCTGTACACAGAAGTCTGGACACAGACCGAGTCAATGAATCTCTAGAAAATCTTGGCACAGTATGAACTGTCAGGGGCTGACAGGAATTGAACAGCTGGGACTGTGGCTGCAAGGCCTGAGGCCTCCTTATGTTGGTCACACAAGGCTAGAGTTTCCTCCTGGACTGTTGGCTTTATGGAACAGGGGAGCAGTGGGAGCAGGGGTTTCTCGCATTGTACACAGACGTTTTCAAGTTTCTGGTTTTGTCCAGAAGCAAACAGGGCTTTCCTGAAAGGTTCAGTCTCAGAGGAAGGAAAACTGAAGCTGAGCAGAACAATATTGGAACAAAGCATCATGTGATGGGAAAACCAAGAGAGAAGCTTCCCTGGATATAAAAAGTCAGTGAAGGATTAGCTGGGAACACTTTAGATTTCCAGAAGATAAACAAGGCTCTTCCCTGTTGAAAGCTGACATATTGCTTAGCAGTGCCACCCGTCTGAGAAAAAGCTGTTACCAGGAAGAATTTGAATGAGGCATTCCTAGTTCTTTAGTACAAATTGTCATTTTAATCATGCTGCTGAAAGGAAGGAAGAAGAATGATTTTGAAGCAGAAGGAGTTTGCCGTTTAAAGTTGCCTTTAAACGTCGCCCAAGCTGGGATGAAGGCTGGGAGAGGGACAGCCAGGACCCGCCAAGCATGAGGTGTGTGACAGACAGCCTTCCTTGGCTGCACAAACTGCTCCAATGCATGTAACACCTTGCACCCCTGCTCTGCCAGCCTGTGCTGGATGGGCAGCGAGTCTGGGATAGGCTCTGCTCCCCCTCACCCCATGGGAAGGTGGTGAGGTCTGCAGTCCTGCAGGTGAGGAGAGGATGAGGTCCATGCTGGTGCCCGCTTGCTGTGCAGAAACATAAATGTCTCCTTGGCTCCGCTGGCCCAGGAGCAGTTTGCTGTTGTACATAGGACTGAAGTAGGATAGTAATTTGGGGGGTCAGGACGGTGCCAGCGGCTGTACTGATGCATATATGGAAATTATATGGTAACGTTGCTCTTTTCATTTATTAAACAAATCCAAAGTAAACCTTTTTCCTTTTCTTCAGCTATCATTTTGCTAAAAATACCATATGAACTAATCCTCTGAACAATCTTTTCGTAAAGTTCATCTCTGAATAAGTCTCCTAAATCTAAGCTTCAAGGAGTTGGCAGTTAGTTCAGGAATTTCTTGTTTACTAAAATTGGTCCGTTCCCCATGTCCTCATCTCGGTGCAGAGGAGCAGATACATGGGACTGGAAATACTGGCTGCCCTGAAGGACAGATGGTGGGCCTGCACCCTAGGAATGCTACCCACCCTGGCAGCAAATGGCACCATCCCAGACTTTAAAAGGCCTCCCAAATTCCCCATTCCAGTGCAGCTGGCCGGCATGGAGCTGGGGGAGCAGTGGTGCCATCCCTTGTCTGTGGTTGATAATGTCCCTTCATCATCCAGCAGCCCCAGCTCTTGGCTACTGCATGGCTGCCAGGGCTGAGTCAGGGGTTGCACTCCTGCTGAGACCAGCTGCCAAGGGGAGCAACCTTGCAGCAGGAAGAACAGTCTTTTGCAGACAATGCCTTCCATTTCCCAGTGCCCAAGGCTTTCTGCCTGCTGCATTGTGGTGACGCTGCCAGGGACCACCTCTTCAAGTTTCCTGGTCACCATAGTCCCCTTACACGGGGTCCTCTGTTAAGGCCTTGGTTTGGTGACTGAAAGCTCAGCCCAGAAACATAGAATTCATCTCAGGGACTTCCTTTGCCACCTACATTATTTTACCTGGGCCAGCTCCCCACGATACAGGTGTTACACTTTCCATCCAGTCACTGCAGAATTGTTTCATGGGAAAATGGATACAAGTGCTGCACCCTTTTCACATACACCCAGCTTGAATGGCCTTTGTTTCAGTTCATCTATTTGCTCAGGATTTGGGGATCTTAGACCAATGTAAACAATTCCTTCATTTTTGAATTTGTTGAATCATTCTTGCTTTGCGTCTCCGCATCAGATGTTCACATCTTTATGTTTTTTTCTTAAACACACTCAAATACACTGAGGAACATTCACTAGGGGAGGGAAAATATAATAAATCCTGTGTAATAAATATACTGACATTTAAAATCAAATGTTAAAACAACTGAGTAACTGAAGTACCCTGTGGTAGAGCCACACACCCAAAAATGCCCATTTTAAGTAGTGTGCTAAGAGCTGGATCATGAACAGAGAGCATGTTCATCCAGGTAAGCGGCCTGATGAGAGTAGTCTGGTCCCTCTTCCTATTAACAAAGCATGCTAATAAAGCAGGAGGTGAGAACCCAGCTGTGAAGAATTCCTTTGGGTTGGTATTGTGCCGTCAGGACAAAGGACACAATGTTACAGCAGAGATAAACTACAAAACCAGAACGAACTATAAATAGATTGCAATTGCTAAGGGTTTCCAAAAACTATGACAGAGGGAATGGAGAGAAGCACGAAGGGGTTACTAGTTCCCATCCATCCTTCCAGGATGACTTGAACTTTCAGTGGTCCATTTGGAGTGTGCTGGGTCTCTGCTGCTGCTCTGAACTCACTCTGATCCTGCAGCTTTTTTTAGTTTCTGCAGAGCTGTTTCTCAGTTCTTTTTCAGTGGTGTTAAAAATAATTTTCTATTGTCTTGGAAAGACAGAAACAAGAAATCTGTTGAGATTAGATAATTTTTCACATAAATATGAAACGTATATTAATTCTCCCACGTGGACTTTGACCAACTAAATGTTAAGGTTTGTGGGGTATTTTGAACCTGAATTCTCTTCTACATCAGATCATACTGCTTCTACCCAAAGCTGCCCATAACATGGGCAGTAGTGGTCTAGGGGGAATTTCTCTGTTACTTTCTTCTCACATGTATGAATGCTGGCATTTTTGTTACACTGGCCACCTTAGTGGTCTTTTACATTCCTGAGAGTTCTCAGTAAAAAAATGCAATAGAAAGGCCACAAAAAAAGGCTTGCTGGGAATACTGAGTATAAAAGTAAAACTGAGAAACAGTATGAAAGTAGATAATAGAGTCTAATATTAAAAACTCTGGAAGGGGTTTCATGTGGGGTTTTTTCCTCCTTTTTTAATAGAATTCCCCCTTCAGAAATAGCTAGGGAAGTAGATAGCTAGAGAGGGGCACTCTCAGAACTCTTCATTGCACTGGCACCATCCTTGATAAGATTTAAAAGTTTCATCTTTATTCTCATAAAATGGATCTAGAAACTTTAAAGCAAAGTCCTTTTATTAGTATTTAGAAATGTTGGCTTCCAAGCTTAATGGAAACTGAGTCATAGGGGAGTGATCTGCAACAACGAGGAATCTCAAACAAAACCACTGTGATTTTTCTGACTTTCCAAACAGAACTTGAGGCACGAGCAGCTGAGAGAGGAAGCAACCTTGTGATTTACACCTGTCTGAGAACATGAGAGAGAACATTTTCATTTTATTAGGCCTTTACAGCCATCACTGTAAAGATTCCTTGTTTGTTCCATTGTGCAAAATATCCTCTGGTAAACTTAGCTTGTCTTATCTTGGAGCTGAAATGCTTGCTTATTCTGAGTCACTAGCAAGGATCCTGATAAACATGCTGGGGAATTATGGCATATTTATCTGAACAGGAAGGCAGAGCCTTGTGTAACCTCCTCACTGGATTCCAGGGTGACCGGGTGAAAAGAAAAATGATGAGGGAAGCCACATATAGACCAGGAAAATGGGTGTGTAGGAGCCCCTTTTCCTCTGGCTGCCTTTCCTTCAGCTGGCCTTGAGGAAGCTGGTGAGCCCTTTCTGTTCCTCAGCTTGTCTCAGATCCTGGGCTGAAATCCTGGCAAGCAGGTGTTCCCACACGTGCGTGCAGAGACACATTGCTGCTGCTTTCCCTCAGGCTGTTGAAAGTCTGTGAGGAAGGCTATCATCTGCAGGCACACAAATGTGGGGTACCTGATCCTCTCCAGCAGGCAAAGATGAGCAGCATGCAACCACCATGGGGGTGAAACAGCACTGGGTGAGGGTGATAAAGCACAGGCCCAGCAGGATCCCATTTGCCTTGAGCAGAGACTGCTTCACCCCAAGAGCGAGCCTGTGCAAGGAAAGGGAGGGAGACCTGGTGGCTGCAGAGCGGATGAGCCTGAGGGAGCCCCAGGGGCTGTTGGCATCTAAACCCCATCTGACCCCCACCTTCTGCACCTTGGCAGCGGGAGGAAAAGCCGAGGGTGTGAGAATGAGCACATGCTGCAGATTTAGGATGGCTTCCTCAAAATGACAGACACAGGCAGTCTTCAAAGTGGTCACTACTGGTCTGATTTTTCCTATCCTGTGACGAGAGAAACAGGGACCTCTTTGCTACTGTTTTGCTTTTCATTCTCCATGGTTTTTTTCCCCTCATTTCGATTTTCCCTTCTTTCCCCATGACTCTGTTTTCCTCTGCTGTTTTAGCTGCTGTCTTAGCAATGAGTACAGATCCCCCCCAGTTGTTGTATTCTACAGTTACAAGTACTACATTTATTTGTATTTGTTCCTGGGATCAAGATGGTAAAAATAGCTTACAGTCCATGGAAATACTGAGGGAGGGGAGTATAATGTATTGTGCATTGCTTTAATGGATTGCCAAAAGGTGGAAACCCTGTTGATTGGAATTGACTTTTCCCATGTCTCAAACTCAGCCTACAGCTCGCTAAGTTGATCTGGAGGCCTGGGAAAGGACATATTTCATTGAGTACATTTGCCACCTTTTAGAAAGAGAAAGAGGAAATCTGGAAGCAGAGGGAGATAAAAGAAGAAGATGAAAGTGGGTGTGGGAGGAAGAAGAAAGATTAATAAAGTGAAGGGAAAAAAGCCAACAGCAACAAAAGCCAAAATACGGGAACTGTTAGAGAAAAAGCTACATGTAATTTAGTGTCCTGACCTGGAATATAATTGTACCATGTGTGGGAGAGGAGAGCCTCAGCATCTCTAATTGCCCCATAAAGAGGTCTCACTCTGATCTTAAAAAATCCACTATTTATTTAATCTCCAAAACTGAGCTCTGATATCCTTTCTAATTCCTGCCATCTTCTACTGTGGACAAAGCCTTGCCATTACCACCTGTGCAATGAGCTTTGAGCTGCTACTGCCGGGTTCCGTGTTGCAGTCTCTCTGTGGGGTCACCAGTGAGCAGAGGCTCAGGTAGTCCCCAAATTCAGGCCTGTGCAGATCCCCCCCGTCTTCTCCTGGCACGGAGAGTGGAAGAAAAGGCTGGTGTAGGCAGTCTCCTGGCCCTAGGTGTGAAGCTGCCTGGTTTGCACCCCTGCTGCTCAGGGCTATCTAGTCTTAGCAGTTTAGTCGGGGGGACAAATATTTGGTACAATATGAAGTTGCATCAAGTGAGATAACAAGCAGGGTGGATGACTGCTGCCCAAGCTTGTTCACAGGCAGTCTTCTATTTAGCAAGAGGCATGTGTCTGTACGGATCTTAAACCTAGGTCATGGTTTTCTGCATAACTTTATCAGTGCTGTTATGTAGGATGGTGCCCTCAAGCGCCTGCAAACTGGGTGATGTCACCGCTCCACTGCTGACAGGGTTCCAGTAAGGACTTTGAGGTTTTTAAGTGATTATCTGATGCACTGGCAGAGGTTATCCAGGGTGTTGCAGTAAAGTTTTACTTTCCAGAATTCAGTCAGAGTAGGTATTGTTTGAAATGTCTCATGCTGTCATCCAGGCATGTATAAATGGTAGTCTAGTGCCACATGTGTACATGTGCCTTCCTCTCTAGACTACATAGTTTTCATTCCGTGTCCAAAATAGCTGTGACATTTGGGCTGCTAAACAGAGCTCCAAGTGAAGATGCCTGTGATTGTAATTTAGTTGTACTTCTATATCTCTTTCTTCTCTGCTCCCCTTTCATCACCACTTCTGCATCTGCTCTTTCCCTGGCTTGCTCCCTTTACACTCTTCCCCCTCCTTCCTTCTGTTCTCCACATCTATTTTTACTGCTTCTGCCCTTCTCATCAGTCAGCATCTTCCTTGGCTTTTCCCAGTATCAAAGAGCATAATTTTTTACTGTATGCATAGGATAGAATGTTTAAAATGATTATACAGAGATCGGTTCTCAAAGATTTAAGGGCATTCTTTCATGAGGTTGCAGTCACAGGCTTTGTGTACAAACCCATCATCTTCCTGTCCTTAGATGTGCTCAGCTATCACAGCACATGAAACTTAAGGTCCAGAGAAACCATGCAGAAGCTAGGAATTGCTTGCTGTAGAATAAATGCACTAATGCATACTCTCATGCATCTGTCACTGGGATATTTTAGATTTCTTTGACAAACTGGAGTCTAGAAGTACACTGATACAGTGGCAAATACTGATAAGCTGTTTTTGGACAGAGAACTTAAAATACAGATTAACACTGAGAAACCAAGATTGCTATGACATCATGTATGCCAGGCAGTGGAAATGATTTTACTGAATGAATCTTTGCCCATATGACCAGTGTAGCTGCAGGGACTTTTAGGGAGAATCCCAGATGTCCTCTGCTGTGACCTTAGCGCTGGTCTCTCTCAGGCTTTCTAGTTTCTGGTCTGACAGACCGCTATGCACGTGCTGTGCTTGACCAGAGCTTAATGGACAGGGAAGTGTGAAATTTTGACAAAGGGCTACTAGACCATGCTTTCTTTTGGGAAAGAAACTAACTCCAGAAGCAAGGTTGCAACAGTGGGCTGAGTTCTCCCTCAACTGAATCTGGTGTAGCTCCACTGATTAGCAAAGAGGTGGCCACCAGTATTACACCAATGGATTTCTGAAAGAGGTGGAATACTGGGCACAGCTACGTTGGTGCATGGCATACGGGGGACGAAGGGCTAACCCTCATGATTCAGAGTTGAGTTAATATTCTCTATGTAACAGTGGAAGGTGTCCCTGCCGTGGCAGGGGAGTTGGGACTAGATGATCTCCAAGCTCCCTTCCAACCCAAACCATTCTATGATTCTATGCTAATATTCAACAGGGATAAAACCAATGTGTTTTTATTGGGGTAGGGCTTGAAGAGCAGTGGGTGTTTAGTAAACTCTTGGTCAGATCTGTGAGAGCAGCACACAGCCTGATTATCAGGCTCTGTCCACATTTCTTGTCTTTATGGTGTTCCCTACACAGACAATCTCCTCCCTAGTCACTGGAAGCTGTTGGAATAAACATATCACCTTTGACATCTCGGCATGATTGACTTCCCAGCTAGCGCTCTTGGGATAAAAGACCTTCTCTTGTTTGAAACCAGCCATCAGAGTGTTCCCCATCTCCACCTGGACCCAAAGGGGATACATTCATGGCCTCTAAACTTGAGTACTACAGAATAGTACTCAAAAACCAGACATCAAGCCTAATTCCCTCAAAAGCATATTCTTATGCAAGCACAGGAGTGCACCCACCTGGAAATCTGCATCTTTGCTGAGCTCATACCACAGCATCAGTTTTCACGCCAGATAGCCTGTATAGCAATCAAAGCCTTCCTTGATTTGGACCTGTTTTTAAAATTGTACTTTGTTTCAAAACTGTAGACACCCATAGTCAAAGCTGTAGGTGACCAAAGACAACGGATTGAAGGAGACATCTTTGACAGATGCTGTCTCTCTGCTCCTTCTCCCAAGAGAATAGTGTTGCCATAGACCTCATGATCCTGAGATTCAAAAAACCCCACAATTGCATCTCTGATTTGATTCATGGTGTTCTGCACAAGATGTGCTCACATTCACATAAAATGCAGCCTGGTCCTGGCTCCCTCTTCCCTTCTCCTCCCTCCTCAAACAGCTGAGTAGAAAAGTGACATAACTTGTTTTCCACTCATTTTTGAGAAAGAAACACTGTCATTTCTCTTTTAAATATTTGAGAGACTTTGTGGAATTAAATTTATCAAGGTCATATAAAAGCCTTCTTGAACAGATAGATCAAACTTCAAGAAAAAAATCTTGGGTTCTGGACAGTTGCAGTTTGTGACCTTCACTTTATTTATGCTGCAGAAGGAAAAGACCCTTGCAAATTTAGTGTGTACAGATGCTGAAGTAGTGCCTTGGAGAAGTAATTAAACTTTGCCAGAGCATTAATTTCTGTTTGTGGAAGGAAAGACTATAGGTCTTTTAAAACAACTTTCTTCCTAACTCTGCCATCCTGCATAGAACCTGCATCACTCACTGACGCTTTTTGCAACAGCTTCTGTGCTCTTTCCCATTTAACTCTCAGCTTTATCCTTGCACCTATTAATTTATGGCAGCCGCTGCAGGAGCTGGCCTTTGTGGCTCGCCCGTCTCGAAGGAGTTAACCGGGTTTATTACATAAGCAGTTTAACATTCGGGATGAATAGGAAATGCACGCCCCTCCTCTCCTACAATCTGTTTGTGTGCTTTAGCTCGCACTCCTCCCCGGCTGTGTGTAAGCCCAGTGCCACTTGTGGTGCCCTGAGTCTCCTTGTGTGTGCCCAGGCGTGTGTGCCTGCATGTCCGCCTGCAGCCGTGCCCGCTCCGGCTCCGCTCATGCCCCCGGCAGCATCGCAAACCCGCGTGTCTCCGTGTCTGTCTGTCTGCCTGTGTGTCTGTGTGGGCACATGAGAAGAGAGGAGCGAGGGGAGGCGAGACCGTCACGTCTGTAGGAAGTGCCAGCCACCGATGCGAAGCGTGAGAGAAAACTCTGCCATCTCTCGGGCTGCTGCAAGTGGACAGACCACCTCACATAATGCCATCTTTTGATGAGGTTTTGAAGGAGGCTGGGGAATTTGGAAGATTTCAAAAGAGGGTCTTTTTCCTCCTTAGCCAGACGGGTATAACTTTTTCTTCCCTGTACGCCAGTGTAGTTTTCCTTGGGCGGGCACCAGACAACTTCTGGTGCAGGATTCCTGGGGCAGCTGAGTTAAGTGAACGATGTGGCTGGACACTGGAAGATGAACGAAACTTCACGGTGCTGCCCCTGCATCTGGGGAACGAGTCCGTCAGTGGGGAGTGCAAGAGGCTGGACGTCACTTGGGACACCTCTGTCAGCTGCACCAGCCCGCTCGCCCGCTATGGCAATCACAGCACGGGCAACCTGCCACTCGCCCCTTGCCACGATGACTGGGTCTATGAACAGCCCCACTCATCCATCAGCAGTGAGGTAAGGAAAACACCCATCCTCTAATCAGTGGTGTCTATCCTGGCATGGGATTGCAGCAGTAAAATGGGATCACCAGTGCAAGGGTTGTTGCTTTGCTCGTTGGTTTTTCTTTCCAGATTTATTTCATTTTGAGTCACAAGCAAATTGGGACAATGAGTATGATCAAGTGCCAGCATCAATCTTTTAGGGAAAGGTGAGCTGATATGAAAGGTGGCTGTTCAAAGCCAAGTGCCCACGCAAAGCCAAATACCCTGCAGAGATATTGCTCTTGTCTGTAGAGGAATGTCAGATTAAAACAAAGAGTTAAGTCCTTGCAGCTGAGGCTTCTGCTGCTCAGTTTCGGGCCAGCAACTTTGGTGGTGTAAACTCCAAGAGTGCTCTATGACCTGGATCAATGTAGATTATCTTTTCTCAGTATTTCCAGTATTGAATATTTAAGTGTGCAGGTAATAAAAAACAACAGGTGGCAGGTTGCCTATCTGACATCCGGCAGGAGTCAGCAGAAGCGATTGTGCTTACTAAAGAAAAAACAAAACAAACACACATTTTTACCCAAAGCTAACATTCAGCTTTCCCTCAATATCAGTGTCAGAGAACAGCGGGCTATTATCACTAGTGGTAAGCGCTGGCAAGTGCAGTGATTTTTTAATGAGGCTGCAAAAGGCCATTGAAGATCCTTTCCTCGGAGATCCTCTGTGTAATCTATAACTGTGCTGTGGATGTGCTGTGGTTTCACTCCAAAATACAGTCTGCACACTAGGAGTGTGCATGTTAGGGTCATTCTGACAGCAATAGT
Organism: Oriolus oriolus; assembly: GCA_013400235.1. Lineage (NCBI taxonomy): Eukaryota > Metazoa > Chordata > Aves > Passeriformes > Corvidae > Oriolus > Oriolus oriolus. The sequence goes on along the minus strand of VXBT01001432.1, from coordinate 212,363 downwards.
CACCTATGCAGTGATGAAAAACACAAAGTATGCTTGGAGGGATTGGCTCAGAAATCATCAAGGTGCACTGCAAAATGTGTCAGCACAGCTGAGGGCTCTAGTTCCTCTCTGTCTTATGAGCCTCCTGCTGTGCTTTTAATTGGGTGCTTGCACTGGAGCTGTGTCCTCTGAAACATAGAGCAGGGCAGGGCACAGCAGGCAAAGCCCTGAGCAAACACTGAAAAGAGATGCCCATCCCATCCTTTCAATTCAACATCCTTCTCCCATCCAGCTGGGACTGCTCTATCCACTTGCAAGCCTCAGGCTGTCCATTCCCTGAGCACCACATGCAACTTGAACAGCTTTAGCCAGGGTCTATGCTCAGGAGAAGAGAAATCAGAGCGCCTGACTGGCCCTCGAGCAAAGGTTCAGAACTGGCTTTTGTGTATGATCGGTGAAATCAAGGCTGCTCAGAGGGCTGCAAATCACATGCAGGGAGCTGGTGTCAAACTTTGGTCCCTGATAATGATGTATCTCTGCCCACCTTGGCAGTGGAGGGCAGGGCTGCATGGGCGGGAGGGAAAATGGTGCCTGGGAGCTGCAGCCTGGCTCTGGAACAATCCATGGGACATGGACGTGGTGGGAAGTTTATACTGCTGCCTCCAAGGTACCTCTGCTGGGGGACTGTGAGGAATTAGACCTTAAAAATATAGAGCTATATAGACATATATAGAGATATATAATATAGAGATATGTAGGGATTCCTTTTCTGTTGTTGTCCCTTTTTTTTCCCCTTCAGTCTTGCTATAGGTGAAAGCATGTAGGTTGTGTCTGTAAGATCATGCTCAGAGTCTCTTTATGGCAGCACTCTGTGTATCTAACAGAGCCACTGTGATTTTCCAGCAGTGATGGGTACAGTTATGGGAAAAGGAAACCGGTATTTGTCCTGCAGCAATAAATGAGAGTGAAAGGTTCAATGTTCTTGGGCAAATACCTCATCCATCTTCACTTTCTTCCTCTTCTCTGCTGGGGACACCCTTCAGGGCCAGGGAAGGGAGGAAGGATGAAGGGATGTTTGGGGAAAGCGCTCCCCACGTGTGCTCCCGAAGGTGCATATTGGGAAAACCATGGAGTAACGGTCTGCAAGGAATGACAGGCCGGGACTGTCTCTCCCCTATGCCAGGGCAGCAGGTCCCACCATCAGTGTCACTGTGACTCCTAGAGGTGCTCTTGCTGGCCAGGTCCACCTCGGATGGAGGCTGCTGGGCTGTGACCTGTGCCACTTGGAACCTCTTCCCAGTTTTGCAACATTTTCTGGATAAATTATATCCCACGAGGCGTGATTTCTTCATCTAAAAGGGAAGCTTGTGTCATGCATGTCCTGACTCAATTGCTCTGAGTTCAGCTACTAAAAGGGGCTTGATACCTTATTAATGAGTTATATATCCAGCAAAGACAATTTAAATTCCAGATTTAATTTAGTCTCTTTTCACCCAGCTGAATCTCTAAGAAATCATGACTCAGTTTAGGCTCTGTTTAATTAGCTCACCAAAGACTTCTTTTCTTATCCATCTACTTGTAAATGCTTCATTTTGTCCATGTGCGTGGAAATGTTTCTTTCAACTAAAGATTTCTGGCATGTCTTGTTGAATCAATAGTGGAAGTGACCAGGGAGACAAAGGTAAAAGGATGAGTTACAAAACAGTCTCAGGATGTACATCCAGGGAGAAAGAGAGAGGAGGGGGGAAAAAAGTCAGTGTACTGAAGGAGTTCTTCCAGGCCATGCAAGCACAGGTCCAGTGTGGATTTGCAGTGTGACAGGGGATTCAGAGGGCAAAAGCAGGCATATAAAGCCTTCTCTGAGAAAAGATGTCATATCACACCGGAGGTCTGGCAGCCAAACCACAGGCTATTGCAATAAGTTCTGAGCACCCTTCAGAAATCATGTGGCTGGATGGACTGATTCATGAGAAGTTGTGAAACGAATGACATTGTGGTACCTGACTTCACTGCTCCTGTTGCTCACTGGCCATTCTCTCATCTTAGTTGTCTTACACAGAGGTGTTCACAGTAGCATCAGCAGAAGGAAGCAAAGGAAAAAAGGGGAGTGTGGATTGATAAAAAGCACACACTTCTCTATGAGTAGTACTTGGGGTGCCTGCTGCATCACCTGCTGCTGCAGGACTCCTTAGTCTCAGTGTTGGGGTACAGTGAGGTTCTGGGACAACGTACAGGACTTTCCTCCTTCAGCATTTGAGGAGAAGAGCAAATTGTATTAAGAAATCATGACAGGAGCAACACATGGCAAAGCCAGTTACCTTGTTCTAGCGACAGGCAACTCAGTATTGCTAAAGATCCCCACTTAAAATCTTCCTGTGGTGTCCAACGCGCTCTGAGAATAGGTCCCTACTTCTGCAGTGACATGGCCAAGGGTCTCTGTGCTCCATCGCTTTAGGTCAGGCTTTTCTGTGAGGGCAATCCGGATTCGAGGAATTTGTCGCTGCTGCTGCACACATAGACCTGCACTGTGTTAGAGCTGAGCAAACCAGGCCTGGGTTGACATAAAGGTTTTGAGATATCGTTTTGAGACACAGCTGTGTCGAGGTGGTGGATCTGTGTGGAGGACCTTGTCCCAGTGCAACCTGCTCCGGTTAAATTGAGCATGTCTTGCTCATCTCCCTGTGAAACTGCAGCAGCAGCAGGATGGGAAGGCAGTGGCTTCTCAGATTTTTCTTGAAGAGGGAAGCTGACAGGGTAAATTATCAAGGTAAATCAATTCCTGGCTCATGCCAGCTGGTGCCATCTGAAACGATGCTGGTCCCAGCAGGTGGCTGGCACTGCTCAGGAGGGAGGGCTGCTGCAGCAGCTCTTTTAGAGGGAGGAGGGAAGGGGAGGGCCCTGTTTCTGTGCAGTGGATGGAGATGGAGGAACAACAGGTGTGCTGGGAGGCTGCAGTGGACCAGGCGGTCACAACCTCATGCTCTGGCCCAGGGGTCTGGAGGGGAGCCCAGGTCACCCCCTGAGCTCTGTAGCACTTGAAACAGAAAGTGTTTTGCCTGCCAAGTCCACAGTTTCCACAGGAAACTGTGCTGAAGATGGGGTCACTGATCTTTAATACTGCCAGGCTTTGGCATTATGTACTTTTATCCCTGAGGAGACAAATCTAGCACTTTGTGACAGAGCAGCTGTCACAGTGTGCAAAGGGAGAGCCATTTTCTTCAGACATTTTTGGCATTGATGACTCCTCGAGGCATGGGTATGAGTTACAATTGTGACTGCAGTGAAACGGCCTGAGGTGCTGGAGCAAAGGGAAGAGGGAGGTCTGTGTGGTCATCAGCAGCTACAGCACAGCTGGGCGTATTTTAAGCAGCATTTATTTCAGCCTTTGTTGGCAGGAGTTGAGTGGAAGGGCCAGATCCCAATATGTCCTGCCTGCAGCAAGTCTCCATGCTGTAGATGATGTCATTTTGAGACCTAACAATAATTTGTTGCCGAAGTGTGAGGTCTGAGGTGGAAAAATGATCATCTGAACATAGCCTATTGCACCTGCTGGGAATCAATCTTCTTACTTCTCAGCTTGCCAGCCATCTCAGAAAATACCAGCCAACATTTGCAGAGAAACCTGTAAGGAAACAAATAAAGTTTGTCTCATGGCTTTTACAGTCCCTCAGAGAAGGAGATGACATGTCAGTCAAACCCAGGATGGAGAAAGCACAGCTGGTCCTTCTGCTGTCCTCCTCCAAGGGAATAAACAACTCAATTTACCCTCAAATTGTTGATCTGGTGTGACTGTTGTTATTGGCATGGCAGTATATCCTGTCTTATTTTCACTGTCATGGTGGGATTAATATTAATTAGGGGAGGGAAAAGGGAAAAGGTCACACAGAGAGCAGAGGGAGCAGCAACTGCTGAATTTTGAATTTCTCATGAAACTGTGACTAAGATTTGCCTGTATGGGAGGGGCTGGGGCAGTTGCTTGCAGTGGTTATGCCAGTGGGGCTGTGTTCCTTCCACTGCCATCAAGCCCACTGGTGCTAGCTGGGGCTTCAATTTTTTTCCTATTATTTTGAGGACAGCTGCTGCTTTTCCCGCATTAGGAGATGAAGAGTTTCTCTACCTCCCTCTTGCTTTGGCCCTGAAGAGACAGAGAAAAAGGAGAAGGACAGAACAGGTCTTTTGTCCCAGGATACTTAACGAATGAGGTAACTGGAGTGGCAGGGACACAAAGGTCATTGGCCTTCAGTCATGCACAGGAGAGAAACTTACAGAGCTTTCAGAGCTAACCTGTCCCTCAGGCTCCGAGCCCCAGTGCCCTGGCAGCAGGGTAGTGACTGACTCCTCTTGTCCTGTTAAGTGCTCAGCTTGAAACAAGACATGGAGAAGGACAGTTGCTTCATCCCTTAGCACTCTGACAGAATCTTAACAGAAACAGAAAAAGAGGGCAATTTCTCCCTTTCCACTGCATGCACTTGCAGAGGGGTTTGTTGCAGTAAGGATGCAGGAAAGATAGCAGTTTGAAAGGCCAGTGGACAGGAGATGAGGAGAAGAGGAGAAGAACTGCCCAGCAACAAATAAGGAACATGCAGAAACAGTCAGCATCTCCCTGGGTTCCCTTAAACTATGAATATTTCACTGAACCATTTGTCACTGGGAGTGAAAGGGCAAACCAAACTCCTTGGTCACTTGTATGAATGCCATTTAAAATGTGTGTCTGGGCTCTGGACATGCTGCTGCAAATAGGCTGGGGAATCACTGTAAAACTTTATTGACCATAGAGTTTAATCCATTGTTTTGTAATTTAATTGTAACAGGCAGTAAAGCTCATCAAAACTCCTACCCAAGGTTGCTACATTTTGAGGAGATTTTAATGGCCTGTTGTGATTTAAAACAATATATTTCTACAGGGATATGTGTGCTCAAGTGAATAAAGGTCTCTCAAGTACCAGGAATTTTGTGGTTAGTCTGTAGGTCAAACTCCAATGGAAAATGTTTGCTTTGTTCCAAAGCTAAGAAGAAAGGAGAAGTTGATACAGCCCCATATTTCCCAGTCATTAGTCATGCACAAGCTCATCCAATTTCCACTCCTTCTTACAGTGATTACACCACTAATGAGCTACAGGGAGCCAGTGCAAAGCCTCTTCCTTCTCCCAGAGAAATCTCACTCAGGGGGTTTGCTGCTCCGTTATAGATCAGGGAAGCACACCAGCGCTGTTCCTTCCAGTCATGCCACTGCTGCTGTAAATCTGAGCATCTCGTTGGTGTCCAAGCCTCAGCAGGTATGCAGACGTTTGTGACAGGGATGTATTTCCAGCCAGCAGTGGATGGCTGCATGGACTGCAAGGCTGGCAGGGAGGACAGAACTGTTTTTCCCGTCCATTAAGGACACTATAGAGGAATATCCGGAAGGAGCTGGTTCCTGCTGCCTGTCTGTGATGACAGCACCTCACTTCTGCTTACAATGGCAGCTCATCATCAAGGCTAAAAGAGAAGGAGTGAGGAAGTGGATTGTTTACCAGTTTGGGCAGTTTTTCAGTCAGCTCCCTAAATGGAAAGGGTCAGTGTTCAGGTGCACAGCAGTTTGTGCCTTACAGTGGACAGAAATCCTGCAGGTGGGGCAGGACTGAGTGCAGAGGTGAGTTGCAGGGCTGTGCTGGGTGCCTGCACTAGTGCAGCGAGAGGCTTGGCTGAGAGCACGGCAACGCCTGGAAGAGGATGTGCCCTTAGCTGCAGCTGGCCAGCTGAGCTGGATCACCTGCTTGGTGACTGCAGTGAGGAGCCAGCTCGCTGGGTTCTAACAGGGTCAGTGAGGGTGTAGCCAGCACTGTACACAACAACAAATAGGCTTAAGAGCAGGGCAAGAAAAACCTAAGGCTTTACTTTACTTTTTCGTATCCTTCTGCCCCCGGCCCCATGGCACTGCAATAAACGCTTTAGCATTTTTAGACGTGTAAACACCAGCCCGTGCATGGACGGACATACGAATGTTCAGAAACAGAGAGGCGGCACCATGGCACTGCCTTTTGTGGAGGAGGTGTCTGGGAGGGGTGTCATACAGTCAGTCTGAAAACGTGGGTAAACTGTTGCCGATGATTTTTGTCCAAGGGGTGCACATAGGGATAACTTTCAGTCACAACCAGATCAGGTCACAGCTGAAGCAGTGAAGTGGGTCTGACAGGCAGCTTGGGTAAAGAAAAGACCTCTGCGGGGTGTTCAATTCTCTTTTAAAGGTTACATTCCCCTCTAAAGGTTATGTTTGCAAATGAAAAACAAGACATTAGCAGGGTGATGACTTTAATGCTAGGTGCTGCATCAAGCAAACAGAAATGCTTATCTGTACCAGAATTTATTTAAATACTTAGAAAATGACAAAGTGCAGGACTAACTTAGGAGGACAGTTGTCACTAACCTTCAGGAAGAGCCCATAGCTCCTTAAAGCTTTCTGTATGTTCCTATTCCCAGAACATACACAATATTTGACCATACTGTTAGTGTAGAGATAGTTTCAGCTGCTGCATTAATCATAGGAAATTGCTGTACAGATGAAAGAATCCTCTCTGTTAAAGATACTTTCCCCTTCCTTTCTGGCATGCATTTGTTCTCCTGCCTTCTTTCATGACAGTTTATTCCTTGCCTGTTTACAGTAAAGAGAGATCAAATAATTTAAAAATAAATACGGTTTTTGAAAAGGGGTCAAGGAGAATCCCAGCCTCTGGCATCAGCACAGGGAATTGTATTGTGTTTCAAAAATCTTCTTTTAATGGTCATTCTCATAAATCCCCACTGTTTTCCAAAGATACATCTTTTGATTCTATTTGCCAGGGTTGTCGTAGCTTCAAAAAGCAAGAGGTTAAGAAGTATTTGGAATCTGAAAGTGCTGCTCCATATTCAGGCTGTTTTAGAACAGCATTGCAATTGCCTTTGAGTATGACAGCTGAGAGCAGGTTTTATTCCTCTCAGAGGTTTCTGCAGCTCTTGCTCAAGATTTAAAGAAGTGGAATCCAGGTGCTCATGGCTGAAAGGTGGCCAGTCAGGCTCCCAGGAGTAATGGGGTTGACATCAAAACCATGACTTTGTTTAAAGTCAGTGGAGGTGGGATATCTATCTGGTTGGAGACCTGTGAGGTGCCCCTTGTAGGAGGCACCTCTGTGTAGGCGCCTCTGAGATCTCAGGCCCAGCTAGTACTCTCTGGGCATTACAGCATGCAAATGGGCTGAGCTGGAGCTCAGGCACATGACACTAAATTTTAGGGTCTGGAGAGCTGTGAATGGCAGAAGAGGCTGCTATCTCTCTAGCCCACCCTGTGGCCACTCTGTTCAAGCACAGTGCTTGAGCATTGGTGTTGTACATGTGCTGGTGAGCACAAATGTGGCACAATGTGTGTGCTTCGGCAATCAGCACCTTGTTGACAATGAAAAGATTTCTTACAGCTCACATCTGAAAGCAAAAAGGTCTCTCAAGGTAAATGGCGGCAGCTGCTGTTGTCTGTGGCTTCCTTTGGTCCTGAGGCCTCATTGTTCCAATGCTTACCCCAGGTATGGATTGAAACCGCCCGAATCCCATATAGTCTGCAGTGGTTAATATTTCTTTATTCTCCAGGAGCCTCTAAAGTAATTTCCCATGCCATGCTGTCTACAGAATTAACTTTGGTTTTAGTTTCATTCTAGTTTTAGTTCTTAGTCCCTTCTTTCCTCTCATCCACTTTCCACTTCCTTTTGCCTCCACACATCACCATCCCCATCCCTGTTAGTATGCTAGGGAGTTATGGATGCTGCAGTATAAGGAATAGAAAAGTCTGGGAAAGCTACACCAAGATAGTACTTATTCAATGTGTCTGAAATTGACCTGAGATCTGTTTTCAGTTTCCTCAGAGACTACATGTTTTTGCTTTTATCTAGGCACCAGGAAGAATAACTAAACCATTTCTATAAGATGATGTGTTTCACTGGCGATAGCTGTGGACCCTTATTCTGCACTAAACAAAATCAGGACTTTGCCGTGGCAATGTATTTAACAGCGTTGTTTGCAGAAGAGTGATTTGCTGTCCAGATCTGGACAGCTGATGTATGAAAGGCAGCATCCTTTTGGCAAGGAGGAGCTCTCCCTGTTCATGGCCACTTGAAGAGTGCTTGCTATGGGGCCCACTGGTGCTTGTTATTGAGCAAGCATATCTGAGTTTCCCCTTCCCCTTCCTTTTCCCCTTCCCATGTGGGTCTATGCAGTTCTATAATGTTTTGCCCTGAGGGTGACAAATGACCCACCTGGGTGTTTATGCCTCTCCCTTGTTCCCACAGTACGATCTTGTGTGTGGCAATGCCTGGATGCTGGACCTCTCACAGGCCATCCTCAATCTGGGGTTCCTGGCTGGTGCATTCATCCTGGGCTATGCTGCTGACAGGTACAGTATGAGCTCTGCTGTCCTTTGGTTTGTTGGGAGGTGAAACCACTTTCAGTATCACCTGCAACAGGCATATGTCAACATTTTGCAGGTTTAATTCTCTTTGGATAAATATCCCCAAACTGCATTAACAAAATCCAGGCAATGTAATCTTTGCTTTGATTTGGGCTGGAAACTTTAAGCGGTTGTACTTACTGGTCCTGTTTGGACCTCAAAATGCCATGAAATGAGCTTTTCTTGTGGTTTTCAATGTTTCCTGTGCACATCTGGACCCAGGAAGGGCAGAAACAAAAATATGCATTCAGAGCAATTTTTGGGACTGATGTTTACTTGAAGGATGGCACCATTAACAGGCACCACTGATGAAGAAAGCAGCTACTTGAGGAAAGGAGGAAGGGGCTCAGTGGGGTAACTCTCTCCATTCACAGGCTGTATTCATATACATACCTCTGAGGTCACAGCTCTTGCCAACCAGTCCTCAGCTCTGTGAGAGCTGGATGAAACTAAGGAAAAGTCCCTCTCAACCTTACCTATTCCGTGATTCTGAAAGGGCATGGGTGATATTCAGGCTTGAGTAGCTAATCTGCTCCAGAGTGGGGAGCTCCCCTGGGCTCTACCTTGCTCTGAGAGTAAAGAAGGGAGCCTAGTTTGTGCATTGTGCTGCTATTTAACAGTAGGCAGCCTGTGCATTGGGTGAGTGCACCACTGATGATTTCAATGACAGAGCACTTCTCTTCTCAGTTTGTAAATTACTTTCTGCCCGGTTTATATTTCCTTTTGTATCTCTAGTAATAATAATAACTTATAGTACAACTTCTTCGTAGGCAGAAATACTTACAGGCTTATCTTCATCTCAGATAGAAAATTTTGAACTATCAAACAAAAGTAGTTTCAAGGAGAACCTCATCTTTCCAAGGGATATAGTAATAAGGGAAAAAGCAAGGCAAAAAAGAGGCCATGGCACTGGCTAACTTAAGGTATCTCTGCTCAGTGTCTGGCTGGGCAATTGTGACACTCAAAACTGTGAAAGAGCAGAGATATTACAGCCAATTATTAAAATAAAATAATACATCTAGGAGTGCTTGTGTAGTAAGCCTAATGTAGCCTACTGTAGAACCGTGAGTGTTGTTCATTGACAGCACTGAGGGAACGTGCTGCAGCCAGATCATTTCACTCTTGTCTCCTTGACAGCACTCAAAAGAATGGATCTGGTTGAAAATTGCCTGGGTTTTGTCCTGCGTTAACTCTTTTCATGAAACCCTTTGAACAAAATGAACAAACAAATACTGTTGCAAATACTTTATGGTAACATAAAGAGCTGCATAATTTTTACAGTTCCTCCTTAAAACAACAACAACAACAGAGAAAAGATCTAGTTGTGTTCCAAGGGCACAATTCCATGAAACTACAGGAAGACAGGTTTTTTTAAATTATGGCTTATCTTGGGCACACGATCATGTTTCTTGCTGGAAAGTGAGATTCCTGAATACATTAGGCAGATTTTGAAAAGAAGCGATCTAAACCTAAACCAAACCTAGAAAATCACACAGAGTAGTTAAAGCAGAAATGACTTTCACGGAACTCGCTGTAATTATTATTTGAAGACTAATCTGTGAAAAAAGAAATTCCCAACAAAAATTGCTCTTTTCAAAAACCTGATCAGATCAAACACCCGAATTGGAATGTATGGGCCACAGTTTAGGCACAAAAAGACAAACAGTTTTCTAAAATAAAATCAGGGCTGGTGAGGGCATCACCAGTTTTGAAATTAGTGATGTAAAGACAGTGATTACTACTGCAGAGAAAAGAGTTCCATATCCCAAGGGAAAATACTACAAAATGTCAGAGAGCTACCTTTTGGAAAAAGTTTTTTTGCCTCAAAAAGGCACTTTCAGATCTAGCATTAAAATGAAATGTTGGGAAAAAAAGAAAAATCTTTGTGTCTGTTCATGATTTCCACTTTGTTTTCCTTTTTCAACAGATACGGCAGAATTCTCATCTACCTGCTCTCCTGCCTTGGGGCTGGGATATGTGGTATCATAGTGGCATTTTCACCAAATTTTACTGTATTTTTGATCTTCCGTTTTCTCCAAGGCATTTTTGGCAAGGGAACCTGGATGACATGCTACGTGCTTGGTGAGAGCTGTTACCTTCTTTTTTTCTTGGTTAGGAAAAGTGAGGGGTTTTTGGAGGACAAAGACTCTGGCTACATCTGCTTGTCATAATATTTTTTCTTGGGAGCAAAGCACTGGCCCTGGAGTCAGCAGAAAAAGAGTTCCCTGAGCCCATCCTGGTTAATGCATTTGTCCTCCAATGACTGAGGTGAGGGAATGGATTATTCGTATAAAAAGTTTCTGTTATTACATAGAGGATAACCAGGATGATAAAAATCTACAGAGCAGGCCCCAAGTAAACCGGATACACAAACAGGGAGATGGTTTATTTTGGCGGAGTCTGAACATCTTCCACAGATGCTCAGAGGAGTTCACTTCTCCTCACTGGGAGGACAGCTTGGCTGTCTGCTTTCGTTCTTTAGCTGGGAGACTTTGCTTAGTGTCAGGCTGGACACCAGGGTTCATAATAGGATTATTATTTTCCTGAAAAGGGAAAAGAAAGGGAAGCTTTGTTATGAATAGCATCAAAGCAGCATGGATACGGAATCTTTGGTAGATTATAATTTATCAGTCTATAGTCTATAGCAATGAAGCTCCTTGCATAGAAAGCTTCCTTGAGACAAGGAAAGGATATTGTTGTGATGTCTTGAATGACTGCCAGGTTCAGTAAGGCAGTCATAAAGCCTGAAAAAGCCAGACATCGAGGAAGGCATCCTACAAGAGATGAGATGTCAGATTTACTTAAAAATAAAGCCAGCCATTTGGTGATCTACTGTTAAAAACAAAAACTTTGTGATAACATCATGATATAGGGCAAAAACTTGTATCATTGCTGTTGTCTGTGAGGCCTGTGACAACTGTTTAAAATTCCTAGTGGAATTTAGATGAATGGGAGCGGAATTGCAACCAGACATAAACACTTACTGTGGGACCTGGGAGCACTGTGGTGATGTATGTGCAAACATGCCACTCCAGCCCTTTTAGCATCCAAAGCCCAGAAGAACCTTGTTTTTCTGGGCGAAGTTACACTGCTGAGCAGCTCATGTCCAAGATCCAGTGGAAGGACCGGAAGCTGCTTTTCCTCTTACTTCCATGCACATGGCTTAATTTTAAACTGAGATCTTATCTCGAAACTTTGGAAAATGCTCTAACCAGCAATATGTTTTATGACAGACCCGTGGCTTCCTTAAGATGGCCAAGCTTTAACAGAAAGGAACGTTTTCCAGTGCTCAGATCAGGCTGCCTGACCTTAGGGAAAGATTCAGAGATCCTGAGATCCTCAGGTACACTGTATTACTGCAGACCTAAGCAAGGTGTCTAGCTCCTGGATTGGGTGATTCCTTCTAAATCCCTTCAGGTGTTAACTCTTATTTCCTGGGATCACCCTGAGTGTTTGCCAACCTAACATCTTTTAAGAAACATACACAGATCATAAGTTTGTTTGCACCATGAGAGTGGCTGCTATTAATACATCTCCAAAGCTCTTGATCTGTGTTTCAGGCTGCCCCAGTAACCTCCCTTTGCTTTTACATACCACCCAACTCTTTCAGGGGCAGTGCTAAGCAGCTACCTTCAGGCAAGAGAGTTGCCCTTGAGCTATGCAGATCTGATGAATAGTCAATAAAAATGTTCATGGTGTCATACCTCTCTGCATTGCCAGCCAAAACAAACCATTGTTACTTGTAAAATTGTGCCTGCTTTAGTTAACTAACTAACTAACTAAATAAATAAATAAATGTAAAAGAAAGTGTTTTCTGTGTATTGCAAACCAATGTAAAACCCTCTGCTTTTAGTCTGAAGGTGTTGTAGTGGTGACAGTTTTGGAACAAACAGGAGGCACTTTTTCATGCATTGCTCACCTCAGTTGTGGATGTCATGGCCATGGGATATTGCCTGAAAAACGGTCATAGGTTTCAGAGCTATTAGACACATTCACAGAAAAGAAAATCCTCCAAATGATTAAAAAAACCCTTAAACAGCAAAAGCTATAATTGTCCTAATAAATAAACCAGACTGGATCATACCTTACCCTCAGAGCAACCAGCACGGTATGGTTAAATGCCTTTGCCCACAGATGCCTTGTCTACATTGCCTACTGGGAGCAGCCTCTGCCTGAAGGATCCTCTTGTCTGGGGCGTGTGCCAAAACTGCCCCAGGGAGAATGCTGAGAATTTCCCACCAAGCATGAGCATGATGCAATCTCAAACCCGTGTTGTGGCCCTATGTGTAGTAAACACACAGTCAGAAACCCCTCTGGCTGAAGGAGGGTGCGTGAGGATGAGGAGGCATCACCCGTGTTTGCCCTGGACAGCCTCAGGGACATGCCTACACTGCTGGGCTAGACAGACCTGTGGCCTGATACGGCATATCCTTCCTTATATTCCACCTCTAATAATTTTTTTTTCAAATTGGATTTGTTTCTTTGTTATTTATTTTTGCTTTGTCTCTTCTCAGTGACGGAGATTGTTGGTTCCGATCAGAGGATTGTTGGAATCGTGATTCAGATATTCTTTACCTTGGGAATTATAATTCTCCCTGGAATTGCATACTTGATTCCCACCTGGCAGGGGATCCAGCTGGCCATTTCACTGCCCAACTTCCTCTTCCTGCTCTACTATTGGTAATGCCGCCATCACTGCTCTTGTCATTATTGCTATTGCTATTTGAGAACCTTGAGACTCCTGCTGTGGTCCCAAGTCTCCAGAGTGGAAGATGTTGTAGGTTAAGAAGAAGATATTTGCATATTGTTGACTGTGTGACTCCTTTTTAGTGAACCACAGACATACATTCCTTTAGTTTTTCTACCCAAAGTTTGCCTCTCTGGTCAGCCACAGCTGGCCTTTCACAGAACCCTGCTCTGTTTATAAGGTTAACTGGACCAAAGTTTATTTTTCCCATCAGCCATGAGACCCCACTTCTGCCTCTCATTATCTACTCAGTTCAAGTGTGACCTTGCCCTCAGGTCCCCTGAGCTGGGCAGTACAGCTGATGAGAAAGCAGAGTGCTGTGCCATGGTAAACACCTGTCTCAGTGCAGCCATCCTGCGGGATGGAGCCAAAGAAACTAACCCACAGAGCCTCTTCCTGAACATTGCCTCCTTAAATGTGGCCTGTCATGACCTTCTAAATTGTGAATCATCTTAACCTTAGGCTAGCAGAAACTGAAACACCCATCAGTGGTATTGGTTTGTGTTCAGTTTATAAAAGATGTGTACATACTACACGTGTTTAGTGTTGGCTTTCGTTGTTGCTGTTCGACGGGAACCTTCTTTGCTTGGTTGGTTATACTTTTGACAACCATTGTGCAAATACAATAGTTAGATGTCTGATTTTTCAGCTTTGCAGGGTATTGATGTAGTCTATTTTCTTCTTTATTTCCCACTAGGATCAAATATTTTACAGGAGACCAACTGGAAAAGCACTCCTTAAAAGAGTTTTTGTACCCCAAAGACTGAAAAATCAGTGTGTTTTGTTTTAATACAGGGTGAAAGATAGGAGACTTTGGATTACTTATGATGTTACAGGGTAAAATCCTTATTTATGACTTTTGTGTTCTTACAGGGTGGTTCCTGAATCTCCACGCTGGCTCCTGACACGCAAAAAGGGAGAGAAGGCATTAAAAATCATGCGCAACATTGCAAAACACAATGGGAAATTTCTCTCACCACATTACTCAGAGGTACAGTCATATGTTTGAGCTAGAGGTTTTTTCTAAGCTTTCTGAAACTTTGGAAGGTTCAGTGGTGCTAAAATGCATTCACTTTAAGAGATGGACAACACCCTTGAAGCATCACACCAGAACAAGATTGTCAGTTCCACAGCGACCTTGTAAATTGCAAGAAGGTAAAAGTGAACTGAATGGAAATATATGGACTGAAAAAAAAAAGTCTGCAAAACAAGGAATCAGGTCTTTCTTTTGTAACGCTCTGTCGTGGTTTGACACTGGCCCAACGCCAGGCACCCACGAGAGTCGCAGGCTCACCCTCCCCTACCCCAGCTGGGCAAACGGAGGGAGCAGAGGAAAAAGGGTTAACGGAGACTTCATGAGTGAGATAAGGAGAGCGGGAGAAAATATTTCAAGGGCAAAACAGGCTCAATCTTAATTACTGAGTGAAATTTATTACTAACAGAATCAGAGTAAGATAATGAGAAGTAAAACAGGCCCTTAAAACACCTTCTTCCCCCCCCAGGCCCTCCCTCCTTCCCACCGACAATGCAGGGAGGCAGGGCAGGGGGGTTTTGGTCAGTCCATCACCAAGATTTTCTTCCGCCGCTCCGGGAGAAGAGTCCTTCACTCTGAGGCCGTGGGGTCCCTCCCACGGGAGACAGTTCTCCGTGAACGTCCCGCCGTGGGTCCACTCTCACGAGCAGCAGCCGAACCGCACCTGCTGCAGTGTGAGTCCCTCCCACAGGCAGACAGTTCTCCCAAAACTGCTGCGACGTGGGTCTCTTTCCACGGGGTGCAGTCCTCCAAGGACAGGCTGCTCCAGCCTGGAAGCAAGGGCCCTCTCTCTCCACCGGGTCTCCCACTGGATCACAGCCTCCTCCAGGCATCCACCCGCTCCGGCGCGGGCACCTCCCCCACGGGCTGCGGGTGGATCTCTGCATTCCCCGTGGACCCATGGGCTGCAGGGGCACAGCTGCTTCACCATGGGCTGCACCACGGCCCGCAGAGGAATCTCAGCTCCGGCGCCTGGAGCACCTCCTCCCCCTCCTTCTCCACTGCCCTTGGTGTCGCCATGTTGTTCCTTCACATATTCTCACCTCCTCCTCCTCTTCTCTGACTAAGAGCAAAATCTTGTGATTTTTGTTTTGATGACAATTATCAATATGTTACCACAGAGGCGTCACCAGCCTCTCTCACTGGCCCAGCTCTGGCCAGCAGCATGTCCATCTTCAGAGCCATCAGCCACTGGCTCTGCCGGACATGGTGGGAAGCTTCCAGCAGCTTCTCACAGGAGCCATCTCTGCAGCCCCCCTGCTACCCAAAACCCGGCCGTGCCAAACCACAACACGCTCCTACTATGAAAACTTGTGGAAAATATCAGAAACTAACCTGAGGGGCAATGGCATTTCATAGCAGTTGCCATGTTAACTGACAGAGCAAGTGGAGATAGCAGGATCCACTTTCCTGGCTCCTTTTCTTGAACTTCCTTTCACAACTCAAAGAGAAGATGAAATTAGAATTTAAGTATCAATTTTCTTCCATCCCAACAGGGAGAAAATATGCTGCAAAATTCACAACTGAGGAAGCTCTGTCTGAGATCACTACTCACAAAGCAGGACAATATGTGTTAGTTACAGTTCTCTGGCCAGTGGTTGTGACAGAACTTGAAAAGACTGATGCATTTCAAATAACATGGTTGTGACATTGCAGCATTTGGCTTGTTCTGTGTCAATAGCAGTGACTTGCTCTCAGGCTTTTCTGATTACTGCAGCATTGGCCTTATGGTTCAGTGACAACAGGTGTGGTTAACTGGAATGATCATTAAGGTCCCTTTCGACCCAAAACATTCTATGATTCCTGTGCTGGGGACTCCAGAGCTGGATGCAGCCCTCCAGGTTTGGTCTCACAAGGGCAAAGCAGAGGTGCAGAATCCCCTCCCGCACCCTGCTGGCCATGCTGCTTTTGAGACAGCCCAGGACACAATTGGCTCTCTGGGATCCAAGTGCACATTGCTGGGTCATGTCCAGCCTTTCATCCACCAGCACCCCAAGTCCTTCTGGGCAGGGCTGCTCTTGATCTGTTCATCCCCAGCCTGTGTTGGTACTGGGGCTTGCCCTGATCCAGGTGCAGCACCTTGTTAAACCTCTTGTTAAACCTCATGAAATTATGAAAGTACATGGGTCTGTTGCAGCGAGTCCAGAGGAGGGCCATGAAATGATCAGAAGGCTGGAGCACCTCTCCTGTGAGGAAAGGCTGAGAGAGCTGGGGTGGTTCAGCCCAGAGAAGTGAAGTTTCCAGGGAGACGTTAGAGCACCTTCCAGTACCCAAAGGGGAGTTACAAGAGAGCTGGAGAGGGACTTTTGTCAAGGGCATGAAGTAACAGAAAAAGGGTGAGCAGCTTCAAACTGAAAGAGGGTAGTTTTAGATTAGATATTAAGAAGAAATTCTTCACTGTGAGAGTGATGAGGCACTGGAACAGATTTCCCAGAGAAGCTGTGGATGCCCCATCCCTAATAGTGCTCAAGGCCAGGCTGGACGAGGCTTTGAGCAACCTGGTCTAGTAGACCTTCCTCATGGCAAGGGAGCTGGAACTAGATGATCTTTAATGCACCTTCCAACCCAAACCATTGTATGATTCTGTGAATTACTGTCTTTTGCTGGGACGTATACACCAGTGAGATTCCCACATCCTTGTCAGTATTATGCAGTGCCAAGCATGCCCCAAGTCATATCGCAGGAAGTTTGTACTGCTGCAGCTTCCCCTCCACATTCAGCCCTGCATTCCTACACCCACTTTCCCTCTAAACATCAACATTTTCAAAGCATCATGTCAGAAAGATGTGTCTTTCCTTGCTTTTTGTTTTCAGTTGTATTTATTTTTTTTTCAAAAGTATCCATGCTCATGACCTTAAGCTACTCACAGCTGCAACAGATTAACCTCCACACATCCAGATATGTGCTGGATCTCTTCCTGAGACCTGTTAAATATAGAATCTCTGTCCTCCTTTGTGCTGTGCTCACAGGAAAGAGACCATCTCCAGGAAGCACATGGGTAATGGATCAAGGGTATTTCTCACATTATCAGATATCAGACTTCTCTTTCATGAAGCAACTCCAGAATTTCGGGCTAACTGCTGCAGGTGTGGAGGCTCAGGGAGAAGTGAGAGGCATTATCCCTCAAGGCACTTGGGCTCAGATTTTCCAGTATGTCTGTATCAATTTCATTGGCCAAGTGCCTTGCACAGCTCTGGATGTTGCAGCTTTGGGTTTTTGTTGGCATGCAGAAACCGCAGATGACCTTTGTATGAAAAAGGATAAACATTTGCTGCTTTTACTCTGAGTTACGACACTGGTATAGGTCAACTCCAAACAGAACTCATTAAATTAATTGTAAATTATAAACTCTTTTTTTCCAGTTGCTCGTATTTATCCTACCATGGAGGGTATTTTTCAAACTAATTTTCTAATTCTTGGTCTCTGTCCAAAACCAGAATGAACTGCAACTCTCTGAGTAGGAGCTGCTTCTTAGGAGAATTATGGATCAAAACCTGTCCCTTTATATACAGATTTTTTCCTACCCTATAGACCATATCTAGTTAATGCATACACTAACTTACATATATAAATTTTATATACATGATGTATGTATAAACATGGATGGCCCATGCAGTATTAAGCATGTGTAGATCTATATACATAAAAATAATTGTGGGGAAACTGGTATGTAATTTTGCTGGAACATGAAAATATGAGGGAAGTTATAAAACTTCATCCAGGGTTTTCAGATAGTGTATCTTTGGAAACATGGGCCCTGTCACTGAATTCCTGGCTGCACTGATGTGAATAGCAAAGCTCTCCTTGACTTCAAAGAACAAAAAGAGGATTTTTTCCCCTGCAAAGAGTTGACTCTCCATAGAGCTTTTTTTCTTCATCTATAAAAAAGTTCTCAGTCATGCTTGGGGTTCTTTTGACTTTATTAAGACATAAAAATACAAGTGGCAGTTGTGCTGAATTTATCTTTAGTCCTCTGGAAAACTAAAACCATATTTGCACAAAGTCACAACTGATGGCTGGCAGCCTGTTCTTATAAACAACAGGCATGGCAGCTTAATAACCATATTATGAGAGAGTCCAAGAGCAGTGCAGAAACCCAGCAACCTCAGCTGCTTCACTAAGGGCTCTGGCATGCAGCACAAGTGGCAGTGCTTTGAAGAAAACTTTTGGCTCTGGTTCCAGAAGAAAAGTGAGAGGGAGTAGAAAAGAAGTCCAAATAAATGTGGGGTCTCTCTGTCTTACTTACAAAGCTTTGTGACAGTCAGTTATGAAAAAGTCATGTGTAAATAGATCCAGCCAAATCTCAGCAAAAAGCAGCTGTGCTTTTTGTGGGTAAAAAAACAAATAAAAGGTGAAAGCTTTGGGCTCAGCCCTGGCTGAGCTGATGAGACCCTCAGGCAATGCCTTTGGCTTTACCTGTGCTCTCATCATGGATCTGCATGTCACTTCGAGCTTCTTCATCCTTTCACCCCTGTCTCCCTCCCAGGCTGGGCTCCTGCACCTGTGTGAGCAGCAGGTGCTGTGGTAATAAAGAGGGGTTTGCTCCTCTCTGTGCCCTCTTAGGCCTCCTCTCAGGAGGGGCCAATAACAGAGATTTAAAGCAGAAAGGCTACCTAAAATCCTTCTAAAAGTGGCACTGCAGGTTTAACCCCATGCTCCCCACAGCTGCTTTGAGAGCTGATAGCAATCCCAGCTGTGGCTGCCAGTCCTTGGGCAGTATCATGGTCCATCCCTGCCTAAAACCCCCTCTGCCTTATCTTCCTTGTGTCTTCCTCACCTGCCAAATGACCATATAAACAAAGGGTTTCCACCTGGCTTGGACATCATGGTTAAAAATGGCTGGCCAGAGTCAAAAACAGCTTCAGTCAATGTAACTAATCCCTTTTTGGCCCTGCTAGTATTCTGGCTCTGTCATATCTACAGCAATGAACTTCAACGGGTAAACACAGACTGTGTGAAATGCTGCTCTTTTCTGTTAGTGTTCAACCTTCTAATCAGTAATTTCATTGAGTGTCTCTTTGTCATCGTATTGGAGGCAGCTGAGAACAGATTTATTATACTTTGTAGGCAGTATGAGGACAGTTAATCCATACTTAGCAGGTTTGTTTCTTTCAGGGTAAAAGCCATGTTCAGCACAGTGTGTGTGTGTGTTTGAAGACCCTCTGAATTTCACGAGTTGAATATTTTGTAGCACCCAAGCACTGTCACAAATCTGCTCTTTCTCTCGCTCCCCTTTTCTTCTTGCTGCCCAGCTGTGCCACCAGTGATATTCCCAAGCTCGTTTCTTGCTGCTCAGCCCCTCTCTCCCTATTTCCTTCAGCCCATTGCTTTGCCCTGTCTCCTCCTCTCTGTCACCCTTGGCAGAAGGCAATTCTGTGCCCAGTGGCCCTGATGTGACATGCATATTACCTTCCAAGAAAAGGTAATGACAGCTTATTACCTTCCAAGAAAATCCAGGTCAACAAGGAGGAAATAATTTTTCCATTCTCAAGTTAAGGCTGGGGATTTTAAAATAGATTTTTGCACAATCATCATTAAGGAAGGCCCACAGCCATATCCAGTGATTAGCTGTTCCAGTACCTGTGCACTGCTCTGGAGTGCTATGAGCAGCAAAGTGGCTTGTCAGCACCTTTGCTCGCTGGACTGGAATATTGCTGATCACCGTATTTACACAGGAACTCTGCCCTGGTGCCTGCTGACCCTGACAGCTGACTGCTGCTCACTTGTCTCCTCAGATCACTATTAGCGATGAGGAGGTCAGCAACCCCTCCTTTCTCGACCTGGTGAGGACTCCCCAGATGAGGAAGAACACACTCATCCTGATGTACGCCTGGTGAGTGCCCATGTCAGTCCAACTTGTTACCAGGATGGTAAGGTTTTCAGGAAAGATTCCCTTGTGACTTTTAGGGTCTCTCCAGCTGCTTGCAGCTATCTGTTTGCCTCTCAACACTTTTTCCCTTTGCTGTTTAGGTTCACAAGTGCCCTGATTTACCAAGGGCTTGTCATGCGCCTGGGAATTATCGGAGGAAACCTCTACCTAGACTTCTTCATCTCAGCAGCTGTGGAGCTGCCCGCTGCTTTCCTCATTATAGTGACAATTGATCGCATTGGCCGGCGCCTGCCCTTCGCCATGAGCAACATTGTGGCGAGCATTGCATGTCTCATTACTGCCTTCTTGCCAGAAGGTAATTCCCTTCCCTGTGTCACGCTCTTCAGGTCCATGGCTTGTCTCTGACAGCCCCTGAGCAAGGACAGCGAGACACACAAAACTGCAGATAAAAGTAAAAGCATCTGGTGATACAAGATACAGCACCCAGTCACGGAACAACACACCTTATTTGCATATAGATGGCCCTGGGACATGGAATAGTCATATCTGTGATGGGTTATGAACAACATCTGGGGGTAGTCTTAGAAAATGTATGTGAAGGCCCTGTACTCTATTTAAAGGCATATGCAAGGGAAGTATATAAACATAATGGGAAAATACATTTTCTGACATGGAACACTTTCAGAGATGTAAGAAATCAGTGATTTAGGTGAGTCATCTTGGTACTCTTTTCCTTTACAAATAAAACAGTGCAAACCACAACACAGTGTAGGGACTGTGGTAGAAAACATAGAGATTGTTTCCTTGCCCTCACTCTCCCAGGGGTTTGGACAATGCTAAGAGGCTGGGAGAAAGATACGGCTTTTGATTAAGCCATTCTTATCTGGTTTCAAGGACAACTAAAAGGTCTGATATTGCACAAAGGCTTACCAGCACTTCTCTCTTTTCTTTAAATTGTTTTCCCTACCATGGTTTTTTTTTGTGGTTTTTGGAGGGGTTTTTTTTGTTTTATTATTATTATTTTGTTTATGGTTTTGTTTGTTTGTTTGTTTTTGTTGTTTGGTTTGGTTTGGGGGTTTTTTTATCTCTAGGGAGGCATTTGGAGATGCTTTGAATTGTATTTAGCCACAGGATTATGCTTTGCCTTAGCGTAGCTGGGGACCAGCAGCTGAGTGGACATGAGAAAGGCTTATTCCTCCCCAGAACTATTCCTGTCAAAGTCAGGGACAGTCCTGGCCATCCTAAGAGGTCTTAGCTCCTCAGGTTATATCATGGGGCTGCCAACAGCCTTCTCTTAGTAGTGGTGAAGTGCTGAGAGGACCCTGCCTAGGTGAGGAGAGGATGGCCTGGGAGTTAAGGTACTTGCAGATTGGACACTGGAGGTCCAACTCCTGCTTTAAAGAAGTCTGTTTATACAGCTGGAAAAAACTGCAGCTCTCAGCTGTGAGCCCCATCACACTGTGCTGCTCACACAATTCGAGTCCCCTGGCAGAGGGAGGATCCACATGGACATCACCATCACCTTGGGAGTCTGATGGACTGAAGGGGTGCCAGGGAGATGATGTCGATTTGTTTTGTTCTTTCCAGCCTTTGTTTTTCTTATATGTTTTTGAAAACAGAACTTTTCAGGGCAAAAGCAGTCTCTTGCAACATGGGATGAAATTTGATGGAGGTTTGTTTGGTTGTTTTGGAAGGGAAATAAACCCAAGTGTCTCATTTTTGTGTTCAGAGAAAGCTGAAATGTTTTCTTGTTCTTCCTATTGAAGGTTTGAAAAAACACAATCACTGCCAGAGCCCTCTCCAGTGGCAGAGCTCCCCTTTGTGCCAAGTTCAGCTCCCCTTTGTGCTTGTTGTTTCACTTGCCTCCCTGTCTGCCTTGTCATGGTTAGACCCTGTGGGAGACTGTCCTCTCCCAAGGGCATGGCGGAAGTGCTTATCACATTCCTTGTGATGCACTTCCAGAGAGCACCAACTCTCCAGAGAGGGGTTGCTCACGGTGAGAGGGGCAGCTCTGCCCTGCCGTGTGTGGGCAACCACTGCATCCCTGCTGACGTGCAAGGGTTTCCCACTGGTGTATTCAGGGCAGTGGCTGCTCACCAGAGCTTGAGTGGAGCTGGGAGAGCTGGGCAGAGCCAACGGGGCAGTGTCAGGTGCAGCCTGTGCCAGTCGTGCCAGGTATGATGGAAGCGGAGGGGAGGATGATCAGGAGCAGCATAATTAGGAGTGTGTCTGATGTGCAGTGGCTAGAAAAATTACAAGGGGTAGGTGGACTGCTCTAGGGACAATTATTTTGCTGCAGCCTCCCTGGAGGTTTCTAAGAGATGTGTAGATGTGGCACTTAGGGACGTGGTTTAGTGGTGGAATAGCAAGGTGGGGTTAACGGTTGGACTCAGTGGTCTTGAAAGTCTTTTCAAACCTAAATGATTCTGTGATTCTATGCAGGTTTAGAGGTACCTTCCTTGTGGTCAGAAGGCTTTGGGAGGTGACTCAACAGTGTTTCTTACAGCACAACATCCCTGTATAGATAAGTACTCCTTTGTACTTATCTACTACTTTGATAAGTACTTTAGCTGTACTCCTTTGTGGAGCACAGTCTGGATGTGTTCATGGAAGCTTATGATGGTTATTCTTCCACCTATGCTGTTATGCCCCACCAGCCTCTTGAATCAATCAACTCAAGGGATTCCTAATTCTCCAAAGCAGCCTCACATGATTTTCAAAAGCAATAAACACCAGTTTGGATTGATACCTTCAACAGTGGCCTTTCAGTCTGATTTGCACAGTGTTCCTGTGGTTTAACTTCTGCTGACAGCGCCTGAGGCTCTCAGAAATGGTCTGCTGGTGTGGCAGAGCACACTTCACATAGAAGCGTTTCCTTTTTGTATGAACAGATGTTCCATGGCTCAAAACAACAGTTGCCACCGTGGGAAGACTGAGTATCACAATAGCTTTTGAAGTTGTCTATCTAGTGAACAGTGAATTGTACCCTACGACACTGAGGTATGTCAAAAGCTCCCAGGAATCTTTCAGCTTTTCCATCTGCTTTTCCCCATTTCCTACTTCGCTGTCCTTTAGTTAAACTTGGTTTCCTCCAGAGTTTCCCAACTGAATAGCCACTGCTTAATGGGGATGGCATATACTGAAGAGATAATGTTGGTGCTAAGTCTACATTCCACTCCTTAAACTGCTGGTTATTCTGTTTGGTAGCACCTCTCTAATATCTGGGCTTTTTTGTCTTTTGCAGAAACTTTGGTGTTTCCCTGTGTTCAAGTCTGTGTGATCTGGGTGGGATCATAGCCCCCTTCCTGCTTTTCCGATTAGCAGCCATTTGGTTGGAGCTACCTCTAATTATTTTCAGTAAGATTTGATTTACAATGTACTTTTGGTTTAAATATCATTCTCCTAACAGAGCTTTTCTTTTGGGGTAGAAGTAGTGTGTGGCCTCATCTCCCCCTCAGACCAGTGCTTCTCCATCTTCATGCCTAGAGCAAGAGGCTGAATGGCAAATGGGTGAAATGTGAGTGATTTCACTGCACAGTGTGGAAGAGCTCAGGTCTGCTTAGGTAGCTCTTCTGAAGGAGCAGAAAAACCATGTGAAGTGCTTTAAGACTGAGAAAGCTTACAGCTACGTTCTGTAATTGCATGGGAGTCTGTGGCTAAACCAGACTTCTAGGAGGTAGATGTGACTGGAAAAAATCCAAATGAAAAAGGATAGAATAAGGAGGGAAATTTGTGCCAATGACAACTTTAGCTGAAAACAAAATTGGAAAGACAAAAGACATTTTAAAAGATTACCATTATTTCAAGAAAAGGCATAGACAGAAGTACAGTGTTCACATTATCTAATTATTAAATTCTGCTGCTTCTCAGGGACACATGAATTCCCTCTGTCTTAAGCAAACAGCTAAAAAATCAGAGAAGATCAGAGTGAACTGTGCAACAGTCAGGGAACATTTGATTTTTTGCTCCAGCCCTTCTATTTTTGATTTACTACATTATGTAAATTATATCTATGAAGGAAATTATCCCAAAATATCCATTCCTGATTCAGATTTTATCTGAATTCTGTTTGCCAAGGAGGAATTTTTGTTCTGAATCACATAATTTACTTTGGCCATGGATAAAGGAAGAGTATTTCAGGAAAATCTCAGTGGTTTCAAGAAACATAGATGCATCTACATGACAGAGCCCTTTGAGCAAAGGCAGATTTGTTCCACATGAGAAATACCACCCTGGTTCCAGTGCTGTTTTTATACATTTGCCCATGTGCACTTATCTCAGGTTTTTGACTTCTAAGATCTCCCTTTGGGGACACCAGGCTGCAAATGAGCTCCTAGCCCTCAAATGATTTCATAATAGGCTAAATTAATGTAACATAGAGGTATTTGATTAGAGTGGGCTAATCAGAAATAGCTGATGCACTTAAAACACCTCACTTCAAACTTAATCTGAATGAACTTTTCTCAGTGCATAAATGCTGAAAATAAAAAAAGTAACAACGTTCTTACTGCTTTTGTATTTCTTCAATGTCCATTGTAGGTATTCTTGCAGCTGTCTGTGGGCTCCTAGTATTGCTTTTACCAGAGACAAAGGGAATCTCATTACCAGAGACAGTGGAGGACGTGGAGCAGCTTCCAAGGTATGAGATGTATTTTCTTTCTTATACTTAGGTGAGATTTCCTGAGGATGCTGTCCTCCGACTTTACCAACTGCCATAAAGTATTGACATTTCCCACTGTCAAAGTAAATTCCCTAGTTAGGTTGATGCTATGATCAGGTGGTATTTTCCTCAATAGAAACCTGAACTTCGCAGTATCACTAAAGAAGGCTGTGAGAAAAATGTCTGGTGATAAAATCTGTATTTTTCTCATAGAGACACAAGTTTTCCTAGGCATCTCTGGAAGCAGAAAGCAATAGTGTGCAAGAGAGGTGCTGCAAAGCAACCCGGTGCCTGCAACTCTCTGCTTGAGAAAACCAGCCATTACCTCAATCAAAGCATCCTATGAAGAAGGGTCCCTTGTCATGGATGCAATTCCACAATTTGTGATGTAATTAAAAAGTCACATATGAAATGGATTTGTAGGTGAAGAGTTGTAGGCACAGCTTTCCTGCTCCTGGCACACAGCAAGCCAGACTCTCCACTGCCCTGCAGATACGCAGCGAATATTTACACCTTGGCTAAATAATTTGAGAATCTAGTGCTATACATTAAGGTTTCAAGGAGAGGCTTTGGATATCACATTAACAACTTTTGCCTGATTCAATGTACAAACTAAAGAAAGGGGAAATTTTCTTTTCAAAAAAAAAGTTTTAGTACTGCAGCTTGGACTACAACTTGAACTACATATTTTCTTGTTTTTTCACACTTATACCCTTCTCCCCTTCTGTTTCAACAGTCATTTTGGAAAATGTGGCAAGAAACGGAAACACCGGGACACCAACTCTTATATTTGACTTTTGAAGGACAGCACTGAGCTAAGAATTTTGTTCCCATACTGGGAATTTGTTCTCCACCTGCCACCACTTCAAAATCTGCTGCAGAATGTGGATTAACCTTCATGTTCTCCTTCTAAGCACAAGGACATTTAATACAAGTAGTGTATTTTTCTATGAATATGGAATAAATTCTTTTTTTTTCTGAGTGCACTGTTTGCAAGAAGGGACTGTGGTTCTTCACAGAGAACAGAACATCTTTAAAAAGATGCACTGTCCAGCTCAGTGTCCTTGCATTAGTTTCTTTATCTATTTGAGACATTTGTTTATTGTTTTGTTAGGATTTACGTTTGAGTGGGAAGGGTTTAAATGGTACTGCTTGTTTAAGATTTAGATGACCTTGAGGAGGAGAGGATGACTATTTCAACCTGTCCTCCTTTGCCCCTGAAGAATTTGGACAAATAGAAGATACGATAGCTCAGGAAGGAGGGTACTGATCAGGGTGATCAGATCTTTCCCTGGCTGGGAGGGCTGGGAATCAGCAGTGTGCGTCAGGAGAACTCTCTGGTCTGATTGTCATCCACAGGGACCCTTTCCAATTCCAACAAAAGCCCTGCTTCCCTCCTTGTTCAAGGGCTTTCTGAAATGTGGCTGCAGTCCTGCTCGCCTTTCCAGAGCTTTATGTAGATGTCATACCCTGCACAGAGCATTAGCTCTGTAGGACAGATTGTCCTGCTGCTCATTAGTGCCTTTCCCCAGACACAGCTGGGGTTC
Source organism: Oriolus oriolus (assembly GCA_013400235.1). Taxonomy (NCBI): domain Eukaryota; kingdom Metazoa; phylum Chordata; class Aves; order Passeriformes; family Corvidae; genus Oriolus; species Oriolus oriolus. Next base: position 186,118 of record VXBT01001432.1, on the reverse strand, counting down.
CTGTGACACCCCTCATATCTCCAAGAGAAGGGCTTCTGCCTGCTCTCCTCTGTTGAATGCTTTTCCAAACACCTCTTTCAAGAGCATGCTGATTTTTTCCTTTGCAAATCATGCTCTCTGCCCATCCCTACAAACAAAATTCCTTCACCCTCACCACTGCCAAGGCGACCTGCAATTCCTGTCTTCTGTTCATTATCACTATTTGTCATCATTCTCTCTTGGGGATAAATTTTTTGGGTTGTTGACAGAGATGTTAGTCTGTCTTGAGCAGGGATGAGACAGGAGCTTTTGTTATGGAGGGAAGTGTGAACTGGTCCTTTGAAGATGACGTAACAGAATAACTCTCTGGCTCTGCAAGCAGATTCCAGGGACAGACTGATTTTCCTTTCTCCTGTATGACCTTCGTCAAGAGTTGTGTCCTGGCCACTGACTGGTGAACCGTACACTCCTTACAGGGAAGGACTTCAAAAGATGCAGCATTCAAAAGGTATCCTGTTACCAACAGAGAAATAAATAAACAAAAGAAACTCAGTGAGCAGTTGTTAAGGGCCTTATAAGCTCAGAAAAAAACATGTTTAGCACAAGCAAATATAGGACTGAGTTTGGAAGGTTCATACCACAAATGAGTGGCACTATAGTACAGTTAGGGAAACTGAATGACCACTGCTCCAGTCTCACCATCCTAAGAGCAGGCGAGGATTTCCTATGGTGAGGAATATACTGTGCTTTTCAATAGTTCCCGCTCTCCCTGCCTTTTCCCAGCAGCTGCCCTTATCGCCAGCCCTTCTGGAGGAAAACAGGACCTTTAATAATAATCCCAGCCTAATGTTTGCACACTTTAGGCTTTTAGTGATAAAGGCCTATCCTTCAAGGCTGTTTCTAACTAACTCTGAGGCATAGTAAAGGTCAAAGGTACGCTTAGCAAAAGTCAGTAATGACTTAAAGACATGAACCCAAATGAACATCTCACAATATGTCCAGCTAATCTAGAAGACAACCCAAAACTGGAGCTACTGATACAGGGAGAAAACAACTCCTACACCAATACAGTCTTCTGTAGATAGCTGAAGACAATAGCCCAAGGCTGGCTGGTAGAGACCAGCCCTGAACTGGAAGCTTTGGGCTTGCACTGGCCAGATGCTGTGTCTCAGTGCATGATGGAAAGTGCAGGTACCCAGCCACAACATTCAGCCCAGCCAGCCCCTACTGAAAGCACCTTGGGGAACCAGGGTGAAATGATCACATGTGATGCTGGATGAGCTGAACCACCCACTTCCATTTAGTGTTTCTTCTTTGTCATTTTTTTTTTTTAAACTGGTGTCTTAAACGCTTTAGCAGTTTGAGAAGGACTGCAGAGATCTTTTAAAGCTACAACTTTCCAAATAAATGTGAATAATATTTGCCAGTTTCTTCTGTTTGTGGACAACTAAAACATGTTGAGAAGTCAGAGATGCAAAGACTTGTTTCCACCTTTCAGATTATGCTTTGTTTTGCATAGCATTATGTGTTGCTCAGAAGATAACATAAGAGATAAATTTTGGTAGATAAAATGGCTAGGGGCAGTGTCAGAATTTTGAATTTATTTATTTCTTAAAAATTCATTCTGTAAAGGACACCAGAAAAAAGCCTGTGTGTATGTTTTGTAAGTTTGCTAGTAGCACTTAGCAGCTTCAGGTGGAGTTTGTGTTTGATAATTGCTCCTGTGCTAACTCTTATCCTTAACAAGGGTTTTGTAAGTTGAAAAATCCTCCCATCTCTGTGAGACTTTGTGTTGCCTGATGAAGGTGTAGTGGGTGTGTAATGTGGGGTATGACCAGCAGTTTGGTGACAGTGGGGTTACACTCTTGTGGGGGAGAGAGGACAGATGAGGTGGTGGAACCAGATGAAGAGCTTCAGCAAGGGAGAACCCCAAGGAAAACCAGCTGCATGGAGGTGGATGCACGTGGGCATGCAGACCACAGGACAGGCTGTTTGTTTAAAAAAAGTTATTCTAAATTAATGTGTGCCTCAAACCACTTAATACTTACAGGGAAGTCCTACAAGCTTCTCAGGAGGCACAGCAGTGTTCTCCTAAGCTGCATGTGTTGACACTAAAATGGCTGTTGTGACCCAGCTCACTCAGTGAGAGGCACCTCTTCAAGGAGGGCCCAAACTCTGTCAGCTGTAGCTGTCCTGCATGGGTATCCTGCAGAGGCTCAGTGAGAGATGTGAGGTACACCAGAGACAAAGGGTCACTGTACCATCACCAAAGGCACACAAACAGTGTGACCTCAGAACACAGTGCTCTTCCTGCCAGCAAAGAGGTTTCTTGGACCAACAAACAGGTGAAAGTGCTATTTTGAGTCAAATGTGCCACTGCCACCAAATGTGCTGGGTTACTTCATCCAGTCTGTGCAAATGGTTGCCACAAAAAGTGGCAATTTTTATTGCCAGTGACAGTCTGGTGGAAGGAAAAGATCACAACTGGCACTCTTTGAGGGGTGTGAGGGTTTGTGGCCACTCAGGCATGTCCAGGCTCTTCTTACCAGTTTGGCAAGTAGAGCAGAGCCAAGGTTTCTCTGTCTATAAGCCAGGTATTAACCATGCATTCAAGAGTTCACATCTGAAGAGCTTAACAGAGCTTAACAAATCACAGACCAAGCTGCAACACAGAATTTCTGTTGTCAGGGAAGTATGTACAAATCTCTTGGCTGGCTTAATGATCAAAGTGGATATATATGGAAAATATGCAGAAGGGTATTTGTGCTCAGTGAAATCCTCTGACCAGACAGGTGGGTGGGGTGTGTTTATCAGAGCTGCTCCTGTTCAGGAAGGCAATGCCCTGAGAGGATTGCATCTCCCAGAATCAGACTCCAGATGTAGAAACTTCAAAAATCACCCTGCCACCTAACTATGCTTTATAGTTCTCATCTCTCTTTAAAGCAATGGGAGAAAAAAACCCCAAAACCAAACTCCTAGGATGCAGCACATCCCTTCTGTACATACAGGCACACAAAAAAATAAAGACAATTTAAAAATGAGGCGCAGCTTGGCTTGTCTCGGAGTGCACCTCTGCTGTGTGGAAAATGGACAGGACAAATCCCACCCCAGGAAGTAGCTGTGTTACTTGGAGTAGACTCAGCACACCCCGGGGATGCAGGAAGGATGCCACGCAGAGCTGGGGGTCCCCAGATGCCTGTGGGGAGCTCCCTGGTTTATATGCAGGAGGGGCAGGATGTGAGCTGGAGCTCATAGTCAGCAATTGTTTCACTTTGGCAAGCAGGAGTCAAGCTTTCTCTGGAAAGCATTTCAAAAGGTTTAAGCTTTCACTTTCACTATAACCACATGTGTACGTAATCTTCTTTTAGGAAGAAAAATGTACATCTAACAGTTATGTAGTCAGATAATGTTATACAAAGAAATAAATGGGTACTATGGACAACACAATTTTATAATATATAGATGCATTGTCACTACTTGTGGTAATTATTGATAGTTATTTTCCTTTCTTTACTAGGGACTAACTTCAGGGTGAGGCTGTTTTTTATTCACTGTTGTATATATTTGATGCAACATTTATACTTTTGCTGACACATGTATTTCCGTGACAATAAAAACCACAAAAACACAAACCAAATGTGTTTGCTTCTTTTTTTCCCCCATCCCATGTATTTAATGCTATCAGATATATCTACTAAAACTCCACAGGCATATAAGACAGGTACTGTGAGATTCTTCTTTGGTTTGTAGCATCAAATTGGTAAGAGGTTCAGACAACTCATAGAAAAGAAAAAGTATTTTCATTTCTTCATATGTTGGAAGCACAACATCTTGCAAATGATGACCTTAGAAGAAAATGTCATTGTAGAATCTAATATAAGATTAAAATGCAGGTGTCCTGTTACAGTTAAGGTTGGGATTTTCAACATGTATTTCAGAGGTGGGTAAGTCTATTGTCAGACATGGAAAACCATAGAACATACATAAAGAGGGTAACAGACGGTCAGTTGGGCTTCTTGGCAATGACTATTAATTTATAGCAATTTAAAATGGATGATCATATTTATTTTGCTTTCTTATGAATGATTGTATCTTTAATATTGCACTTGGAATCTTGTATTTCTGACGTGCATACTGCTTTCCAGGAGAGGGCAGTCCACACCCAGAATCAGTTGTGTTCCATCACACTTTTAATCCAAGGAATATAGTTGGAGACTCGAACATAAACACCAGGTTTCATGGGCTGGGCACAGCCAAGGCCCCAAGATGTGACTCCGTGTTGGACAAATTTATCTTGGTCCAGACAAACTAGAGGTCCTCCGCTGTCGCCCTAGACAGAGAAAGAACAGGATGATTCTTTCTTGGACAGACCCATGTGGCCTTCCCACTGGAGGCACAGAAACAGAAGTACCTCCTACATGCGAAGCATGCAGAAGTTATGAGGAAATGCTGGAATTCTAGCAAGGTGAGAGTTCTCTCTTCATGTTGTTGAACACTTTTGTAAAGTCACCTCTTCATGTCACCCAGGCATTACATTTATTTTTCACGTAAGGGGATTTATTGAGACAGAATCTGATTGCCCCTGTTAACTTAAACTGTGCTTCCTCCCTCAGTCTCTTTTCTGAGGTCTTCATAGGTTCCTGTTGTTGATGATCATCCTGTAGATGATCCAGTGGCACTGATTCTTGGAAATTCATAGTTCCTTTGCCCCTTTTTTTGCCTCCTTGGCAGGCTCCACTGCATCCTTCCTTGACTGCTAATTGTTAACTGAGCTATCTTGGACATTGGTGGTAGTCTGGCTGAGGCAAGAAAAGGGGCCTGGGGAAAAAAATCAGACTTTTTGTCCTTCTAAGTTGGCTTCCATAGACCTGACTTGTGCAGCTGTGTGTTACCATGTGCTCTGTAGTTCAGGCTTATCTGAAAAACTGCCCCACTTCCCAGCAGCAGACAAGGGAGCAAGGAAAGAGCAGAATATACGGGCATTTTTCAGCTCAGACACCACGTGGTGTGGTAACATCCTGAGGGTAATTCTGGGCCTCTAAAGACCAAAAAGCAATATTTGATTTTAATGTGCTTACAGCCAACTCCAATGCTCACAGACTTTCTTACCTGGCAGGTATCTGTGCCACCATGAATATTCCCAGCACAGAGTTCGTGATTTTTGACCCTGCCATTCAAAAATTCAGGGCGGTTGCATATTTTATTCTCAATTACAGGAAAGCCAGTTTCCTTTAAGTAGCCATCACCACGAGTACCTTTGCAAATAAAAATGAAACCAAAAGAGAATGAGAAAGGTAATTATCATATTCACAAAACACAAATATCAGGATATGGATAAGCAGTAAAATCAGCATAGTGTGCACTGTGCATACACTTCCCAGGCACAGTATGAAGATATACCAAAATCAGTAAGCATTATCAGTATTATGGTATTTATCACCTTCTACCACCCACCATTGACCTTCCTGCTCTCACAGTAGATCCATGTGGATCCAGTACCCACGGATACTTGTGGGACTCATTCTCAAGCCATTTTATTTCTCCATATCTGAGTTTTCTGTGGAAGACATTAGGTAGGAAGTAAACAGTTTAAAATTACATGATGGGCAAGGAGGCAGAGAAGGTACCAATGCATTTCTCCACGAAGACAGAGTCGGAGGTTTTGGAAATGAGGGCTTTATTTGTGTGAGATGCAAACCAGGCTGCTTGGGAGGAAGAATCATTCAAGAGAATGAGCAAACTCTCATCTATGTTATTAAGAAATAACCTAAATCTAGACAAACTTTCTGTCCAATTCGGCAAAAGCCCACTTTGGGGAAAAGCATATGGACTGAGAGAGAAGTGACTCCTTAGCTCTGCTTCTCCTCTTGTAGCATCTGTTTAGAGGCTTTCAGTTTACATGGCATTGAACGATTTAGGAGAATCCATGTCAGAGAGAGACAGTAAAGACTGGCAGCACCTGATGAATTTTGATGAAATGAGTTTTTCATCAGTAGCTTGTGTGGGGCACTAAGAGAATACACTTTGAATACAAGTATACACCAGTCTCCAAACATGGAGCTTTTAAATGGGTTAATGCTGTCTCACCTCTTGTATCCCCCCAGCCCGTCACATAGCACTCCTCTCTTCCTCCTAACACAGAGTTTTCTTTTGGTAAACAAACTGGGATTACATGATTATTAACGACTGCTGGTCTGAAATGAACAAACAGGAACAATCATTAGCACAATTATAATTGATACTACCGTCAGGATTCTAAAAAGACCTTATATACATTCAGCATTTTATCATTTAAATCCTTAGTTTCAGTTAAGGTTTTTTTCTGATGTGCAAAATTGCTTTTAGGCTCTAAACCTATCAGAAAGTGATACACAAAAGGGAAAAGTCTGAAATGAAGAATGACATAAAAAGAAACAACATTAATCCAGGAGAATGCTTTGACTTAGGCTAATGCATAGCCAACAGAACCCAGTTACAAAACTATTACAAAGGGTGTGAATTAGTGGCGTTTAATACCTGGGTGTTAGCTTGCTCTGTCTGCATCCAGTCTGATTATAAATCACTTTCTGCCAGGACACTTAGCACACAGCAGAACCCAAGTCCATCTGACTCGCCTCTGGGTGCAGCTAAAGCTCACTTACAAGGCCACATTTTTATGCTGACCCTGCATCTGTTTTGGACATGCACTGCAGCCAGAGCAATGAAAGCCCAAGCACCACACATTCACATCTGCTTGCAGCTGCATGGACAAATTCCTTTTGATTGCACAGTTCCACAGAGAGCATTTCTGATGAATGAAAACAGATCCAAGAAGGGCCATACCGGGTATCACATCAAACCCTTTGCCTGCCCACTGGCCAAGACCTGCTGGAAGAAGAAATCTCCCCACTACAGCATGGAAAAAGCATGGAGTGACATCATGCTAATATTGCAGGTTTCAATCATCATTACCTTATTGGTAGAAGCATGTAGAAATACAGACTGAAAGCTCCTCTAGGCATTACCTCCTTCTATTCTGCTGCCACTGCCTCACCTTCCAGCAGCTGACACCCAGTGCATTTCCAGCCTGGGTAACTGTCCCTAGCCCTTCTCCCCTCCCAAGGCAGCATTTCCCTGTCTGAAATCCTGGAGCTTTTGCAGAAAAGGAAGAAAGAGAGGGCTCAAATCACTAATTGAACAAAGAGTGCACAGAAACACTCATTTCTACAACACCAGCAAACACCTTTTAGTCATTTTGTCCCATCAGAACAAAGGGTACCTCCTCAGTTTGAGCAGGGCAATATCTGCTCTGCGTGGCTCCTTGAACAACTTCTCTACCTCACGTATTTGTACTGATGGCTCTGTTGCTGCTTCTTTGTGTAATCCAAGGTATACTCTATATGCAGCCGGTCGTGAGGACCTATTGGAAGTGATTGCACATGGTGAGCTGATGAATACATAACCAGGACATAGACCACTTACAATGTTATTTGGTACCTTGTCCTATCAAAGCCAGATAGCCAGCTTTGGAGTGAACTTAATCCCTTATAATGGCCCACGAAATCAAATTGGCAGAAGTTATCACTGTCACTCTGTTTTACAGTCAAAACTCAGCTTTAATGAATGACAAATAGACTTGGCTCAATTCCCAACGGCTTGCAAGCTGTTTGCAACCAGCTCTCGTTGGTTATTGGGTGTCTTTTGTTTCTCCTGTGATTTTCTATCTAGTGTAAGAAGCTGGTGGTGCAAACTGTAACAGATACTTACTTTTCTAAGCAATGGGCAGCAGTAAGAACCCATTGAGGATCTATCAGAGTTCCTCCACAGAAATGCAAGCCAAAACTGTAATAGAGCAAAAAGGCATGAAAAGGGCAGTGGTTTAAGATGGGGAGGTTAATCCTATTGTAATTTATCAGACAATATTTCTAACATGAGTGCCTTTACAAACTAAAGACATTATTCCACAATTTCATTAAGAAATGTTTTGCTCTCCTTGAATAATGTTTCTTACAATGACAGTAGGGTTCCATGGATGTTTTCATGAGGCCTTGTATGAAAACACCTAGATCTTCGTTCTTAGTCAGTGTTTCTATTACTGGAAAACCCCATGTGCAGTGAGGTTCACCATTTTAGAGATTTTGACTTTTTCTAATCACAGTCATAAAGCTTTGCAACTGGTCTTGATTCCTAATTTTATTAATAATTTTGCCATTAGGATCAAATACTTACATGGAAGGACTGATCAAGAAGTATACTAGCCATACCGTTACTTTTATTCATTGGAAACTGATTCTGTTGTAGAATATAGTGACAGATTTAAAGTCATTCCACCTTCTACTGAAAATGATATTGAAATTAACAATTTTATATATCTTCTCTCTATGTGTCACAAAATAGAACGTTCTTGGTTGTCTAAATTACTTTCTTTAAGAATAGCACACACAATGTTTAGCCTTGAGCTATTTTAAAGTTCAAATCAAGTTTAAAATGCTTAAGCCACATACTGTAACATCCTATGAGAGGCAAGGTTTCCTTTCACGTAGAGTCTAATGTAATGGGGAATAACCATACCTGGTACGGAGACTGATCTGCCAGGGCCAGGAGTGAGGATGTGAAACACACCCTGCAACAATCCTTTGAGCACACAATTTTGGTCTGAACTTGGATTTTCCACATTCATACTGAAGAGCAGCTTCAGAATAAGAAAAAAAAAATCACTTAAAGGAACTTTAGCAATCTGATTTACATTCACTATGAACTCACTAAACTAGAAGGTGAACCTGTTACATTTGTCACTTCAACTTCTGATTCTCTTCAAGTAATTCTATACCATACATCACATATATATTTGGTTAGGTTACCTTCATCTGGAACACCTAAAAAAGTCTAGTAAATTTTTTTTTTCACACACAGTTCTCAGCGGCCAACCAATTATGCATGAGTAGCTCTATAGACAGATAGAAAAAAAAAAAAAAACAAAACAAAAATGGAAGGGGAAGGAGAAGAAAAGAGAGAGAAAGAAGAAATAAATTCTCCCAATGTTCTTAAATGGACTCTTATGGATGTCAGCAGTGCAGAAGCTGCACTGGCAGATGTTTTAAACTAATATTGGTGGTACAGAAAGTGAAATTCTATCGCTGTCACTGAGGAACAAAATTTTGTCAACTTTTATCTCAGGATCATTTGGCACTTCAGATGTCTCTGAGTTATTAAAAAAGGTAGTTCTTATTTGGCCTTGGTGAACTGACTCTTATCAACACAGAATTTAGAATTTTGGCAGCAAAAAGAGCTAACTAATGAAATTAAAGCCAAAAGCCATGTTTCCTCTGTTCTTAACATCTCAACAAAAAAATCCAGTATTAATTTAAAGAAGAAATGGATTATCAAAATTGAATACAATAATCATGTGAAAATGTAATTTTTTTCCTTAAGAATCCTAACCACACATGTTCACTGTGGTACTACTTTCACAGCTACAGTGTGTATAGAACCACTTCCTTTTTCTTGTTTGCTCCATTTTTGGGTTTTGATCTGAGCACATTTTCTTCTGCTCACTTCTGAGAAGATAAAGCAGCAAGAAAGTCATCTTTCTTTTGAGAGCTACCTCTCTTCCTTAGCATAGTTTTTGTTGTTGATAGACATGAAAGGATTGGAAACCAAAATGTTATAGAACTTTATCACTGTACACTTTGTTGCACCACCTCATTCAGAGTACCAAATAGCTTGATTACAACTAACAAAGACAGAAGGCATCTTGTTGAATATTTAGGATCAGATGCACTTTGCAGACATCAGATATGGTACAACATCAGAGGAGGGACAATCTGGTTGTCATCCAGAACAGAACCAGAGACACATGAGTAGGGAGTACAAAAATTTTGCTGTGACAAAAGCATGCCTTGTTCAGCAAGGCCACACACAGAGCTATGCCAGGAGATTAGGCAGGAGCAGGGAAAATTTCTGCTGGAACGGCCCATTTTGAAACACATGGCAAAACCCCATGAGCTTTAGTGGGCTCCACACCTTGTGGTGCATTTGGGGCTTTCAAGGAAGACCAGTCTTAAGATTTCAGACAGAGACCTTGAACATCACTTCCCAAGAGCCTTAATTTCTAATCTAAAGCTATTGCATGTAGATCAGTCTTTCAGACTAATCACCAATTATTCTCCAGCTGTTATAAAAAGGTACAGGAAAGGGAGACACTAGTCTTTAAAGGAATAATTACGGCACTTGGGAATGTCACAGTACTCCCAGGCTTTTCTCGGGTCTGTTGTGTAGCACCAAGGTCCATTCACATCTCCATCAGGATTCCTGCAATACTGTAACAAAGAATAAAGTCACCAGCTATTAACCAGGGAATAAAAAGCCAACCAATTAAAGTTTACAAATAAAATAAAATAAAATTTGGGAAATATTTTTTAATTTCCTTTCTTACAAGGGATTTCCAATTCCTTTTGTCAAAATTTGTTTCATTTTTCCATTTGCTCTGTGAGTTTGGAAAAGGATAATAAAAATCAGACTTCTTCAACTGTCTTCAGACAGTAATCTTCCCTAGGGCAACCTTGGATCTCTGAGGTCTCAAAAAGTAGGAGATCTTGACCTTGGACGAAGCCTTCTAAAGCACAGAAAATATCCACTCCTGCTTTCACTGCTATTAAGAGGAGCAGTAGGATCAGTCCTGAGGTCTTTCCGCATCCACTCTTGGCTGCATGACTGAGGGACAAGTGAGTATTGTGTAAGCTGATCTTGCACAACCTGGTGATGCCTATGGTGATGCAGTGCTCACCCTCATGTGGGTGCTGGTTAGCTGAATCACTCTCTAGGTTTTTCCTGGGCATACTGATCTCTGCTCAGCACAGACACCTCATGCAACAGCACACTACCAGGTATCTTTTCTAATTCCCTTCCCTATCCTGAAATATATCCCAGGTCTTAGAAAAAAGGAGAAAATATTTGCTACCAAGAGCCCCTGACAAATGCAAGAACCAAGAATTTATGGCAGGCAGCTTTTTAGAGGGAGTTTTCCCCAATCTGAGCTGGAATTCAATACAGGGTATGTGATGCCATCAAAGAATTGACTAAAGCAAGTTCTAAAGTCATCTACCTAGTACAAAAATAGTTCAAGCTGGCAACATCAAACAAGCTCTTTATATCACATAAAAAGCTTGTCACAAATTACGCAAATATTGTATATGGGATGTTACAAGTCTAAAGAACTGGTGATGAGTACATTTGCTAAGACTAGGGAGATGAAGGTTAAAAAGGGAGATTGCTTTACAGGAGGGTCAGGTACGTGAATAGCCCTGAATAATGGGCTGTGGCAGAAGATGGAGGGCTGAGGGGGAATTACTAGGGGATGGGGGTGCTACAGTCCATCAGCTGTATATCTCAAGGAACTTGCACTGAACATCAGATTCATCACCATCTCACCTGTCCCTGGTACTCCTGAAACCTATGACCCCCTCTGTCAGAGGAGACAGAGGCGCTGACCACAGACCAACTCTGGTTAGTCCTCAGTAGTGAGTAGAAGCAAGTACCCATCTGAAGGCCCTTGGCTGTGCTGCAGAAGCATTCACTAGAGCTTCTGGGCATCTCTGTGCCCCACAGAAGTACAGATTGGTCATGTCAGCAAGAATTATCATGATCAGATTTTTAGACTGAACTGAGGAAAAGAAATTAATTAACAAAGACCTGTCACAGGGTCTTTGCTGAGGGACCCTGAAAAAGACTGGCAAAGCTCAATGACAACAAGTCTTGAATGAACAGTTGCTTACATTTTTATCCAGGCCTGATTCTGGATGAGTTGTGGGAGTGAAATAGTCGTGGCTATGAGGTGTCTGAGAACTCCACTCTTGACAAGTCCTGCCCCTTGCAGTTTTTGCCACTGTGCCACGGTAGTCTGCACCATTTTCATTAATGCAGTCTGTGAAAAGTCAAGAAAAGGAAATGGTTGTTAGCTGTGAGCTGTTGGGCCACATTTGTACTTGATGGTGGTGAAGCAGAGAGAAATTTGAGGAAATACTACCACAATTTGCAAGTCCTACACAATATGTAGACAAGGAAAGAAGGGCTACATAGTGTCAGTGATGACTAACAATGGCATTTTAATTTCCTTGTATTCTAAGAGTTTTATTCATGATCACAAAAGGCGTAAATCAAAGAAGCGTACATTCAGTTGATCCTTCATGACTCCAGAAATCAGGACTGCAATGACCATGCATTCATAAAGTGTTTTCCTTGCAGACACTGATATCTGTCCATTGCCCCATTTTACAGCAGGTAAAAAGCAGTAACACATGCTCAGCCAAAATTATTATCCTTCTAACCAGCGAAACGTGCCACAGCAAAAAAAGAATGAAAAAAAGAAAGCTGCAGTACTCTAACCATCTACTGCAGAACAGAGCTGCATCTGAACTGAATCAAAAAAAGTCAGCTGTCCTCTGATGGGAAATGGAATCCTGGGAATGTGAATACATGGCACAGGAAAAGACCTTTTGGAGAAGTTGCCAGCCAAATGCCATCACTGCTGAATTTTCTGTCATTGTTAGTTGCCCTCCCACAGCAGTGTGGAGACTGGTAACCATCTGCTTCCTCGTGTTTCCAATATTGCCAGATGTAGCAGGTAAAAGATGCGATATTAGTCTAAAATCTGACACAGAAACCCTGCTATAAAATTCTACAGAAATGCTCAGAAAATTAAGAGAGTAGATACAATACTATATTAAATTCTGTATTTATTTAGAGTTTCCTGTATTTCATCCTCATTAAATTCTTGAAGCTGCTTCCATAAAAACCAGCTTGCTGGTTATGAGCATTTCTGGGGGAGGCTGAAAGTATTCTCACCAGGGTTTCTTTCCAGTGTTGTCTGAGGAGGCTTAGGTACAGTCTGTAGCCCTTGGCCATCACACTTCTTCAGGTGACAGTACTCCCACCTCACACTGGGGTCGGTGGTGTAGCACCAGGGACGGCTGTCGGCATCCGGGTTTCTGCAGTAATTTTGGCTCAAGCCCCTGCAAACACAAACATATTATATTCCTATCCGTACCACTGCCCTGGGGAGGGCTCAAAAGAACATTTTGGAAAGCAGATCTGCTATGGAGTTAGCATATATCATTTATCATGTACATTCTGTCATAATCAGTTGAAATTGTTTTTGCAGCAGAAAAAAATCAGGACACATATACCGAATATTTAAATATGCCAAATAGTTATTCACTGATTAACAGTTCTGGTAGAACATAATTTAAAAATCCAGAAAAGTAAATGCATACATGTATAGCAAAGATATAATTTATTTTATTTTTTCAAATACAGTAATAGCTTTTAAAAAGGAATAGCTTTTTGCATTTTGCAAAAAATAAATGATAAATATTAGGAATAAGAAAACAACCTATCCCTTCCTCAAAGCTCTAATGACATGCAGACTAAGAAGAAAAGACTTAAACTCATTAATAAATTAATATATAGAAACAGTTCATTTCAGCATAAGGGAAAATTTATGATAACTATTAATTACGTTAGAAGAAATGCAGAAACACACAGTCAATTAGTCTAAAGTATAATAGTGACAACTGTGGTTTCTTTCAAGATGAGGTTAATAAAAAATGTTTCCATGATAAAAATAGAAGAAAAGGAAGGGATTATTTTTATCAAGTACACTCCCATCCCAGGTTTATAATCATTGCTGTGCAGTGATGATGCAAGCTCAAACAAGTTCACGAATGATCATTGTCCAGTGAAACCTGGAAATGGGAAATCCACATACGCATTTGGGAAGTTCTCTGCCGTTTTGTTGTGCCGGTGAGGCGACATTGAGCTCCAGGCTTGACATTTCTTGCCCGTGAGAGTGAAAGAAGCTGTACCACGGTAAGTGACTCCATTGCCCTGATAGCAGTCCTCAGTAACTTCAGCCTGCTCAGGCACATCAACATCTGTAGTGAATAACAGAAACCAATCTCTTGCATCTTAACACTGACATTTATACTCAAGCATAGAAAGACAACAGAAAACAACAAGCCAGAGTGTTTCATTGACCACCACAGCATGCTCGCTGTAACAGAATCCTTCTCAGACAGTAGATCAAAAGGAAGATTTCGAAAGATGTTTGCAAAAGTTTAATGATATGTTAGATTAAAAGCACTTGTTACATCAATTTTGCTGTGATGCCTGGGGGTTTATATCAGCTAACAAGCCAAATAGTTAACATATGGATCAAATTTTTTTCAGGATAGCAGGTCGTCTGTGTCTGCCACAGACATATGTGTGGAACAAGACTACCTTGCGTAAGGAGAGTTTTCTTCTCATTGTTTTCTATTGAGCCTTGGTTACGTGCTCTTAAATTATCTTAGGTTTTGCTTCAGATTCAGTTTTTAAGGAACTGGCATGTAAAGCTAACTAACTTTTCCATGGAGCATTTAAAAATTTAGAAGTGGAGGTAACCACCACTTGGCAAAATGAAAAGACCTCTGTTCCTGCAATATTTCCTGATCTGAGTCAGTAGCTGACACTCAAAATCTTCTATACTTAACCACCAGACTGAACACACCAGCCTGGGCTCCATATCAGACCCAGGAGTTCAACTGGACATGGCAATGCTGACAGTGACAGCAACAATGCAACTGAGCAGACTCACACAAGATTTTTCAAAATAAACCATGATGACCCTTCATTTTCAGTTGTCTCCTGTTCTTACCAGGGGCCTCTGGCTTGGTACTATCACAGGAGGGGATGTTGCAATATTCCCACCGGGCAGTTGTGTTGGTGGTATAACACCATGGCCTCTTCTCACCATCGGGATTTCTGCAGTAGTTTTCATCCAGGCTCCTAAAACAGAAAACTTGACTGATAAAAGTCTCTCATGGAAATCTATTAAAAGTTATGAACAAAAGGAAAATCTCTTGCTGCCTAGTTTACTGTTGTATTTATTGGTAGATAACTGCTGCTCTCATTTACAGGTGCCATCTATTACATGAAGAATTGCAATTTATTGGTGTTTCGGATGTGCTAAACCAGACACCTGCTCAACTGATGGATGAATTAAGAGATTGTAGTGCTTTGAGGCCAAGAGCAGCACAGCAGAAAGAATGCAGGGTGAAAGAATCTAGCCCGAAGCAAATACTATAATTGTAGCTTTCCTACTTCACATAGTTTCATCTGAGCAACCATACAGTAGAAGGATGAAATGAGGAGGGGAAAAGTCAGTCAAGCAGAGCTTGACAGTCAGAAGAGGAGATACCAATATTCAAGAAGAAAGAAGTCAATAAAAAGAAATATGTGAAAAAATTGAAAATATGAGATCCAGCAGCTGATGAATCCTGGTGTAACTGAAGAACTTTGCAATACAGATGAAGAAAACTGAAGTAATTTTTAGACTTGGTATTTCTCATGGACACGGAACAACAGAGGGGTTTCACTTACTGGCAGGGATAGTTTTCAGGAGTGCGAGCGTGTCTGTGGGGGGATTGAGAACTCCAGCGCTGACAGGTATTTCCCGACTCGGTAACAGATATTGTGCCTCGATAGTCTTCTCCTCTTCCTGAGAGACACTGACGTCCTGGTGCAGGAGGTGGTGGGGGTGTTGCTGTTACAGAAAAAGGAACTGAAATTAATTAGTGCCTTCTAGATATAGTAAAAAACTAAACCAACAAATCACTCTGAACTTTATAATTAAGTGGGCTTTTTAGATTTCTTTGCAGGTAAGTTCTAAATATCAAAATATTTGAAAAGTCCGAAAGGCAGAGAAAAGATCTAAAGATATCTTTCTTAACTTTTCTTTTTCCCATTTTAACTTCTTCACAAGCAGTCAGGCTGAAGAAAGGCAGTTGCATCTGCCCCTTTACAGCAGCCAGGATACAATACAGGATACAAAAGTCAGGATATGGAAATGCTAGCAGCCTCATCAGAACAGAGCTGGAAAGTGGGCAAGTGGTAATGCTGTGAAGAAAACTGGGGTGGAATTGTCAGGCCCATCAGTGATACATACAAGTGCAGGTGTAAAATAGACATACTCTAACTGGTGAGAGACAGCAAGGATGAGGTCTGGTGAGAAGTCCCAAGGAAAAGTATAATGGCAAGGACAGGCCTTTAGGGGAAAAGGAAACCGAAAAGGTGGAGAATTGATTTGGAAGAGCAAAACAAAAGCCAAAGTATTTTCAGGAAGAGTGAAACTGCTTGGCATCAAAAGAGGAACATCAGAAGAAACACCAGAAATGCCTGGTCATAGAAAAACACATCAAGGAAGGGAGATGTTCTCCAGACAAAACCATTAGAAATGCCTATGAAAGAAATGTCTAGCCTCAATAAATCTACCAGAAGTTCATTTCAAAATGATTAATTTTTTTCTTTGAGATAAAATTCAGCTGTCTTTTATACTTTTCTTTATCTTTGGGACCTCTTCTGTTTGTTCTAGATCCTTGCACCACTCTGACTGGAAGAAGTCTAGAAGTCAGACTCACTGCAACGAGGAATGTCACAATATTCCCAGCGTTTAGTTGGACTGGTAGTGAAACACCAGGGCCGAGGTTCACCATCAGGATTACGACAATAATTATTCTTCAGATCCTTCTCTGGAAAACTGAACCAGAAAAATAATAATGTTACTAATAGCTGTAACAATTATCTTGTCTGGTGCAAGGTGGTCTTCAGCCCACCACTGATGATAAATAGACCATCACAGAACCCGACTCACTTTTCTGGGAGGTATCCATGAGAGTGAGGTTGCTGGGAGTCCCAGCGCTGGCACTCAAGCCCAGACACTGTCGTTGCAACTACTCCATGGTAGTTTTCTCCACTGCAGTGCATGCACTCTACTGTAGGAACAAGGCAGAATAAAGACAAGAGAGACAGAAAGCCCCTGATGAACTGGTCCATAAACACTCCCACTCATCTCACACGAAGCTCAAGAGCCTGATCACAGCACAAGGCTGAAGTACAGTCATTTTTTTGGCAAAAGCAAAAGCTTCTTTTCCTCAGTAAGATGACTTTAACTAGTTGATTACACTTGTAGTATTCCATTAAAAAACCCAAACCAACATTATAGGCTACAGGTTTTAAAAGAGCTAAATTGAATCTATTAAGATATAATTTAAAATCTGTGCTTTGCTACTGTCACATTTTATTGAGTTTTGCCCTAGCAACTGTCATTTGGTTCTATTATAAGTTTAGGATATGCAAATACATCTATATGCCATTTTTTATCTCGGGGAAAAAAAATACTTTGTATAGCTGTTTTCAGGGTCTTTTGATATCTTCCTTGTTGATGTTGAAAATGTTTTGGAAAGTTTTGTATTGAACTAAATTCAAGTTTTAAACAAATGCTCAGTTTAAAAGAAATAACTTCACATTCTTGAACACATCTTGTAAAAAATGGAAAGAAGTCAGTATATGTATCCTGACCTTCACACTCAGGGATGTTACAGTAGTCAAATCTGGTATCAGGATCTGTTGTATAACACCAGGGTCCCTTTTCATCCTTGTCAGGATTTCTGCAGTAGTTTTCCTCCAGTCCTGCATCAGGATATTTTTCAGGTGTGTAACTGGAACAGAATTAAATGGGATTGCAGAATAAGGAAAGTGTCCCAACTGTTCGGCTGAGGACTCTAAATACGAAATCTTTATCTGAGGACCATTTTGTAGATGTTGGTCTTTAGAGGGCTCCTAATTGTCACTGTGTGCCATTGCTGAAATTTAGAAGTGCTACAATGATAGACTTCAGGAAATATGGTGCCTCTAAGGCCAGTCATGCCTTTAATACCTGCATTTACTTTAGCTATTGGTTTCCAGCAGTTATTGCTTGGTCAGGGTACCATGAAGCATGTAGTGAATTGTTTCCTCTGGGATGTATTCCCTGGGAGACGCAATGGGAATATATTTGCCAAAATGTGAGAGTCCTCTGTAACCTGAATGCTATAACTTCTGACTTGAAGGCTACTAACTAAACCCAGTTAGGTATTTTTGATTAAATACAAGAAATACTGCCTTGTTAATTGTGGATTCACTAACAAAATGATGCACTTCTATCTCATCTGCCACATGTTAGACCTCTGGCCAAGAGATGAAGTTCTTGCTCTGGTGAGATTACTGAAAAATTTTGATTTCAGCAGAATCAGATGTTTCCCTGTCTAGTGTTTTGCTCATGTAAAGATCATAAAATTTAAGTGTGACTGCCAAGGCTGACAGTGTCTCTATTGATCACGGTCTCACTTGGAGAGCACCACTTGGAGGTCTCTGAATTACAGCTCAGATTAGAGAATGATCTTATTTTAGATAGGTATAGAAAAATATTTCATAAGAAGACTTTTAACACCAAACAAATTGCTTACCAGACTAATTAGCACACATGTATGGCTTGACAAAATTTCAAGCAAACATATAAACAGATATGAAAGGACCTTACTTTGGTTTATGTGGGTGAATATCAGCCCACTTCTGGCACCGCACACCTTTCCGAGTCTTGGCTTCTGTTCCTCTGTAATCCACTCCTTTGCCCTCCTTGCATTCCAGAAGATAAACTGAAATGATACATGCCTAATCAGTATCATGACATATCCACTGGATTCAAACATATACAAAATCCACTTTCATGCTAACACACTTAAATACATTTGATCATATTTTGACTTTCTTATGTTCTCAAAACTAGACAGTTCACATTGTAAAAACCTATTAGTTAGCTGATGCCTAAGTTGACTTAATTAGGACTGAAAAATGTTTGTGAAAGCAAAAAAAGTTCCACAACAGAGTTCCAGAGATATAAGTGTAACATAACCCAGTTATTTTGGGAACATGCCATAGTAGATTTAAATAATAAAATATGCTTTTAACATTTAAATAGATACTATAACAAAACAGAAACACATTCTCTTTTTCCTACTGATGACATTATTATAGTTATGCACAGTAATTAAAATCAAATCTTTAAAGACAGACACCTGAACGCAGCTGAAGACGAGAAGACAGACTCACAGGTGCACACATATACTATGTTACCAGTTTAAATAAAGCAATTTTTTGGAAGTTAATTTAAACTCAGATGACATTTTTTCATTAAAGTTTACCATGTGATGAATGAAATTTAATTAATTTGTGATATGCTGAAACAATGACTTTCTGCTGTTCAACATAAAATGGACAGTTGGTTGAATGTGTGTATTATATATACCTTTGAACTCTTATATTTTGGAACTTAATAGTGCTTTCATGAAAAATAGAAAAATAAGGACCGAAAGAATTAGCAGTGAAATCCTGTCTCTGTATAAGACACAAGGGAATGCTGACTAAGTCTGGGGTTAGTAGTCTTAAAACATAAAATTGTTTGAAATTACTAATCATTAAATTAAAGGAGAACTGAAAGCTCAATGTTGCAATTTTTTTTCCCAGGAGCTGGGAGCAACCATAACCTCATTGCAGCCTCTAAGATTTTCCTGGGAGACCTGGGCAATCACCTTTCCCAGCACAGAAGTGGTGACTGCGAGGGGAGAGATGGCTTCCAAGGGGCATCTCTTCCAAAGCACAGCTGAAGGAACTCAGATCTTGGCACATTCCCCCAGAGCTTCTGTATTTGCAGTTTAGGGACAGTCACTGTCAGGCAACGTGTCCTCTGGCTCGGAAAACTAAGTAGGAAACTCATTTAATACTTCCCTAGGGAAGCAATCTCTCTTTTATGTTGTGGCCTGGTTTGCCTCACTGTCTTTAAGTAGTGTCCAAACCGAATACTTGTAGAGACCCAGTTTTGCTACAGTTTTTCTCAGCATCAAAGTTGTAACAAAGCTGACATACAAGTGGAGAAAATATAAAAGCTGGAGAAATAATGCCATTTTACACAGATGCGTCTTGCCCAAAGTGAAAAGGATTAATATTTGAATCCAAAATATGGTTCAGCTTTTCTGAGGGCTGATAGTTTAGACCTGAATTCATAGATGTACCTTTAGGAATGCTTTTATTTCAATGTATGTATAGAGGCAAGTTTACTCTAGAAACTTTAGCTGGAAGTCATTTGGATCTCTCAAACAATTTTGCAATAAAATAACATTAAACCCCTCAATTACTGAACATTGAATCAGTCAAGTGCTGACTCTTTTTGTTTGTGTAAACTTTTGACCGTTTATATAACCTTTAGGGCTTTTTCTTTCTGATGACAAATGACTAACTTTGATCCCCAAACTCAACCTGTGTCCCTTGGGTTAACTATTTCCAAAGAGATACGTAGGTAACAATTCCCAAATGCAGCTTTAATTCTTATTACTTTTACTATAAGTCACAGAAGATTAACTTTCTCTTTTATAGTACATACTATAGAAAACATAAGTTTCTATGAAACTGTCAGTTTTGTACTAATTGTAATCTTTTTCTTCGAATGCAATGATATAAAGCAACTAGGTCTCATTGAGTAATTGCTTTGACTGAAAAAATTACTGCAAATAAAAAGATGAGCAACACAGAAACCATCTGACACATACACAATGGGTTGTGGTTTTGATGTTTATGATACCAAGGTCCATCCTTTGGTTTCTGCAGGTAGAGGTGCAATTTTTGGAAATTTTGGTTATGTCAAACAACAGTTTTTCACACTTTTAGTGGTGTGGTTCTGCTGTTTCAAGAAACTAAAACACGTCTATGGCCTCAAAAGACGTAACAAATCTTCAGTGAGTATTGCTGGACCAGGTTCTAGCCTCAGTAAATCCAAGGGATGTCTCAAAAATAAACCAAAATCACAGACCAGCTCCTGATCACAGTAAGCAAAACCAATACGATTATTTACATGTAACTCATTCAGTCTTTTAGCTTTGTTATTTGTTAATTGATCCACTCAGTTTTCTTTCGAAATAGGAACTGCAGAAGAATTTTTAGCATTACATGATTTATGGAAATTCCCACCTGCTTCTGTGTATGATAAAAGAGCTATTGTTCTAAACATTGAATTACCTATGGAAAAAATGCAGCTGGCCATAAGCCTCAGAAAATATTAGGTTGGAAAGGACCCTCCACGGTCTTTGGTCCATAGCCCCAGAAACAGCACATTCAGGTTCTAAGGTGGATGAGACTGCTCAGAGCTGTGTACAGCCAATATCTGCAAGGGTGAAGGCTCCACAGCCTCTCTGAGAAATGTGGCCCAGTGCTTACCCACCTTTCTGTGGAAAATTACCTCCTAATATCCTAACAATGTCTGAACAAAATCTCATTTGGATGTTCAGCTGCAACCCAGCTAAAGCTGTTGAACTACTAAAATCTCCTTGCAGCTGCTATACACACAGCATTGTCTTATCCCACAGGGAGGGATAAAGGCAGATTGACAGAGAAGTAAAGATGCAGTTTTCTGGAGCTCATGGGTATTTACTATCCAGTTATTAGGATTCTTGCCTTTTGCTTAGAAACTGGCCCATCAAAACCTCTTCATGATTTTCAGCAGCTGAGAACCTGGTTCATCTTAGCTTTTGATGCACCCTTCTTTGTTGAAGGAGACCAAAGTCTTGATATAACATAGTTTCCAAATTCTGAATATTTTCAAATGTATTAATATTTTTTTCAAATTTACAAATCAGGAAATGGTCAAAGACAATGTTCATGAAGTCATTTAACACAGAACAGAAGTAATTCTACTCAGAGTTTACTACATTATCTTATATCTGAATGATCCCTAAGGAGATCTTTTCTCCCTTATGTATTGCTGAAGTCAAGGAACAGCACAATGAAATTTATTTTGCAGTAAAAATAAACCACATTCCTTCTTCCCTGTATATAGCAAGAGCTCCATGCTCAATAATGTAATTCAAAAATAGTCTAAAAACCCAATTGTTTCCTTCCATCTGGAATAAGGTGATAATTTTTGAAACAGGATAAAAAATTGGATAGCTGCCATTTCTCAGAGACACGCTTCCTATTTCCAGAAAGAATTAGAGACCATTTCTGCCAAATAATCCTCATCTATGACAAAAACATTCATAAATAAAATATGTACAAAAGGGGAATACAAAAATTCACCATGTCAATTAATTATGCCACAAAAATAAGAACAGGATAAAAATGTCACAAAATTCATTAACTGAAGAGGACAAACATCATATAGCAACATAAAAATACTATAAAAATAGATCCTTTTTGTCTGAAGCACAGTCCAATAATATAAAAAAGACATAGACATACTTCTTTTTTCATAAAGAACTGCATTTGCTCTTCTGAATATCATTGCTGTTTTGGTGTTCTCAGTCAATGTTAAACACTGTTGGTCTTTACTGGTAAATAAGAAGGCCCTGTTGAAATTAAGAGGAGAGAGCAATGTAAGAAGCAATAGCTGGATGTATGCTTATTTTCCCGAAAACATTTTTGAGTATTCAGTTGTCATTTTATCAAGCACTACAGTTCAGCGATATTTAAGACTGAGAAACCGAGCTCACATTTTCAGTGGTGATTTTCACTTCTAAGGGTTCATATCAAAGTTAGGCTGAAATGGAGCTACAAGAACAAATTATAACAAGGGATAAAAGGTTTATAACTTGCCAGAGGTTCAAGAGACCATGCTGAAGGGGATATGTGCACACAGCACCTTGACCTTATTTCAGAAATACTCGTGGTCACTCAAGGAGTGGGACATTCCACAGCATGCAGCAGTTACCAAGGATGTAACCAAGGTAAAACACAGTCCAGGACCTTAAATTATTTTGTGGTAACTGTTCTGAATCTTTGTACATGAAGCAGTGTAAGCACTTCTTAAGACATAGCCTTTTGTCTTCTCAGCAAGTGCCTACACTGGAAGCTGCAAAACTGAAGCAGATGGTGTAGCCTTTACAATAGCATCTAAGGAAACCTTCTGACAGGCTATGCAATTCCTACAGCTGGCTTTGCTGAACTAGGAAAAGAGAAATAGCAGCATGGCATTCAGTGGGTAGATCCATACCAGGAAAGCAAATACTGACAAAGCACATTCTGCAGCCCTGCGACCAGGTGGCACGGCCCCAGTGTGCCTGTGCTTGTAGATTCACACAGCCTCTTCCCAAAGGAGCAGGATCACATCCAGACTCATTGCTGGCAACCATATCCATGAGTGGTCTGGAGAGTGCTGGTTGTCCTGGGTCAAAACTACACTGGGGCTGTTGCCCCCAGTTAAGCCAGTCAAGCTGTCAGTAATGTTAAATTTGTAAGTAGGGAAGTAACTAAGGAGCACAGCCCAATTTACCTCTAAGGTGGGATAACAAGTCTGAAGTATTGATCTGAACAGATTGGTCTGAAGCATTAATGTGAGGATGCTGCAGTGCTAGCCTGGTCTTAAGCTCTGCCTAACATTTACCTTTCTTCCCTCAAATCCTTCCTGCCAGATAGCACCTGTTCTGACTTGATTGTAATAGATCTCACATAATTAAATAAGGAGGCAATAACCTGATATTCCAGTGCCAGGTAATGGTAGGCTCAGACCCCAGGACAGAAGCTAAAGAATGATACTATGCCTGAATATGCCTCAAAAGGGAACATTAATTCCCTGAAAACTGTAAATATATAATCTGAATATACAGACTTCACCTCTCTGCCTTCCTCCCTACCCTCCTGAACCACATCCTACTGAACCTCTGCTGTCTTTGTGGTTTTCAGAATGAAGCTGGCTCAAAGGGAATTGGTGGTACTTCACACAGTCAGCAAACCCCTGTCATTCTTCAGGATGACCTTTTTAAAGTAAGTCCCATTCTCCCTTTTGAGTTAAAACACAAAGTTACAAAACACGTTTAAGAAGCCAGCACCAATGTATCCCTGCCTCGAATAAAAGCATTAAGTAGAACCAAGCGCTTGAAACAGCACTGCAGACAATGAGTCTGCTGAGCTCAAAAAGGTGTGTTGCAGAAGTGGTAGATCAAGATCTTCTGAAGACTGGAAGAGAAAACCCCTCTGGCCCATGTGTGCAGATTGCCTCCCACTGCAGTAATGGATCTCTCTCCTCACTGACCCAGTTTCCTGCTATACTGCTGGAGCTCAATGGGCTCCGAGGCTTTGGCACAGGAGATCCAGAAGCCTTAGGCTCAGAGCAGCAGGCTCCACTGGGGCAGAAGCCTGAGCAAAGACCAATGGTACAGACTCATCAATGCATTTCATGCTTTCTAGCCCCTTGAACCTGGTTAATGCAAGTGCAGAGAGAGGGCTTGGCGGAAAGTAGGGTTTAGGATCATGAAGGTTTAGGTGGCCATCTCTTTCTCAAAGTAACCTTTGAAGTTACTTTGAGAAGTACCTAAGTGCTAATTCTAGTAAAATTCAGAATAATGGATTTATCTGCAAGATAGCCAATGCAAAGAACATAAGCAATGCTATTACTGCTGTCCTAAATTTCCAAGAAATTAATTGTGACCCCTTGTTCCAGAAGGAGTGCAAAAGTCTTGATAAAATCATGCCAAGTTGGTTTGCAGTGTGTCAAGCTGTGCATCAAGATATTGTAAAGTTTTTCAATAAAAATTCAACATAACTTTCTTAATTTCTCTATTTCTTCTGTCTTCATCTATATGTCCAAGGCATTCTGTTTCTACACATTTTTTGTTTTTCCAGCAAACCTCAAACCCACACACAGTCATAAGGAAGCCCTTTAAGGTTCAGACTGCTGATAAATAAGGCATATTGTTCCACCACCTGCAAGGAAAGATGTATGTGAGAACCAGTAAAAATTACCTGCAAGCAAACTTTTCTTCATTTTCACATTTCTCTGCACATTCTTCTTCACTATTTGCTCTATAAACTTGCTTCATTGGGTTGAGCAACCAAGCTCCCTCTGTTCTCACATAGCGGTCTAGGATGCTTCCTTGCGCTGAAAGGAAAAAGACAAAAAGGAGTGAAAATGGGAATGACAATTTGATTTATTTGAAACTCTCATTTTAAATTCTTTGTCACCTAGTGGTGTGGCATCATCATTTAATTGATGGAATAATTGGGTTAATGGTAACAATATATGGGGGTAAATCTAAAATGCCTTCCTGGAACGATAAAAGGTAGCATCAGTGAAAACCCAGTGTAGGGCACGACAGAGAAATGGCTTGGACAGTGCTTTGTATCATACTGAAAGTCATAACAAGTAACACAAATCTATGGTATAAGGTGATTGGAGCACAGAAGACAACCCAAGGAGCAAAAAAAAGTGAGGTGTTTCAGAAAGAAAATATTGGCCATTCATACTTAGGAGAAAGTGGAGAAAGGAGACACAAGAAAGATGTGAAACAGTTTGTCCATTGCTGTGCATCTATTCACATGGAATGACTTCAAATTTATCAGTCACCTCTTTGCAAAGGCTCCTACTCTTGCAAGAAACAGACCATCCTCAGTCACCAGGGTTGTCAGATGTTCAGTTTGTCATTTTTGTAATAACCCTGTACTGAACTTCCTTAATAATCAAGGTAGCAGTTGCTGCCCACCATTGCAATGAATTAGTACAAGACACTAAACTGGTAAATAAATTCACCCAACAACCTCTGGGATACAGCTTCATGTCAATCACAGAGGATACTAAAAAGTACAACTATGTTTAATGGTAAACTCAAAAAATGTTCTAGAACAGTCCTCCTCGTAAAGGACTTCATCATTTAGTATTTTCCTGCTACAGCTATGCAATCTCTGAATTAGTGCACAGCACTGTGACTTTCATGACTTCCAGCTGCAGGGTCATGGAGTTGCACGAGTCCTGTGATTTTCACAGTTTCTTTATCAGAGGAGCATATGACTCTTCTGATGAACATTTGGCTCTGGGAGCTACCTGTTCTGTAGGGTTTCAACCTCGAAGAGACACCCTGGCCCCTGGTCATTGCAGGACATCTCAGTCCTGCTCTTGTGTTTTTGTGCCTGGCCTCATGCAATTGCTGGCTAAAAGGCAGACAGGAGATGAACCAGACCATGACTGGCATCTCAGGAATAACAGCCATGCTGCAGAGAGGAACTTCTTCACTTTTTCGGACCCCTGTCTGTCTCAGCCAAGGCCCAGTGTCAGCAGGAAGGACAAAAAGCCTCCTTGTCCCACTCAGACCCATGGTCTGTGACCGGGGACTTCACTGAGTTGTTCAGGGGTGTCTTTCCAGCTGAGAAAGGCAACAGCTCCTGCCTTTCCTGAGTAACTCTTTAGTGTGAAGCAGGCTCGGATGCATCCTGGTATTAAATAACCTGAGAGGTAGCTCAACCTGCAACTGAGTATTTTCTTGAAGATCATTTTGCATCTACAAGTTGAAGCTGATAAAATAGGGATAATAAGCCAAATTGTGCTTCCTCTCATATAATTGTGAAAGCAGAGAAGTTACTGCAGGGGTTTTTCTGCATGTAGACTAGGGAAGAGTTCATCCCTGAGGGTTGCTAGTTACTTTAACAGTATGCATGGAAGAAAAGGATAGCTGCTGGAAAAGAAAAGGATAAGTGAGAAAGAACACAATGCAATTTCATGTGACAGGCAGAGGAATCAGATTCCACTAGTTATTTCAAAACAAAAACATTGAGAAGAAATGAGTTTTGAGAGAAAACATTAAACTAGGTTAAGACAATATCATAGGGATGCTGCAATGCTCTCCACAAGGAAAAGAAAAAACAAGTAAAGGATTCTTACTATGGTACAGCTTCCATGCAAACTTAATTCTGTCCTGTTTTGACATTTTGCAATAATATTGTCATTATTATTACAGCATTTTATTTTAGAAATATTGACAGGTCATAATTAATTTGGGTCATGAAAATATTTTCCCCCTTTCCTGTTCTATTTATGTGGCATGGCATAATACTTTAAGAAAAAAAAGGAAAGTATGCAATCTGAATAAAAAATCAGTAAATTTTCTAGCTACCATTTCCCCTATATATATGGTATTTTACAGTCTCAGAAAAATGTATAACTATCTTATTCAGAAATGCAAATATTTACTACCATTTGATAAAGGATTTGCACACAAAAGTATAGTATTTCAGATAAAAGGACAAATTCTATATTTTTCTCCCCCATATAAAGTTCTTACTTAATTGAGAAAGGTATTTGATTTGACTGAGGCTGTTCATTTGCAAAAACAATGCTTAAAAACTAGACTTAAGCTAGGATAAAACTTCCTAGCATTAAATAACAGATTTTTTTATGCTGGGGCATGTCTCCAATATTTCCAGCTAAAATCTACCCATACATTTTCCTAACTGTTACCCTTTTTTTATGTTTTAAAACCACACATGTAAAATGTTTGTTTATTTTATTGCATCTTTATATATGCACTAGCACACTCGTAACTATTTTTTACTGCAATCATAACATACTGTGTGGTTATACAGATACCTGAAAGATGTGTGGTCTGAATCTCATAGTTCATTGGGTTTTAAGGTTTTTAGGACAGATAATATTCATATATATGAAACCCACATAAATATATCTAAAGAATCCTATTCAGTTCTTGTGTGTTAAAAAGTTTTTGTACCATCTTCCACAAAAATATCTTTTCATAACAAAAGTGTTGCAGAAACTAACGCTGATCAGATTTGGTCTCCCTATCACATGGAATGAAAAATTTACTGTTAAGATTGTGGTTACGAAAAAGGCTGAAACTGCGGTGCGTAGAACGAGCTTTACTTTCCTTTGTGATTCTGTTTTGCACAAGCACTAACAAATTTTAAAGCAATCAAAATAAGGATCACAGTAGCTGGCAGTAGCGTAGAAAAAAATCCCCAAACCTAAGATAAAAGGCTGCTGAAACCAGAGAGAGCCATGCCTTTGTACCAGCCTTTGACAGGCTGCTTCCCAAGGGTGCCCCCATCTCTAGACATGGGAAACGTTTGCTGGGAGCCATTAGTTGCCCATGCAGACACCAAGGCTGCTGCTTTTCTGGTGTCTCTAATGAACACAACCCTGGCGCAACCACAGCTCTCCCTCCATTCAGCAGCAGCTGTTGCTGGCCAGCAAGCCCCAAATCCATCACTGTCCAGGGAAGTTGTGATGCAGGGGTTTGGGGACCTACCTTCACCATATGGAGCTTGTAAGTGTTTGGCCCCAGTCTGACCTAGGCAAGCAGAAGGCAAAGGACTCTTACCTGAGCTGAGCAAGAAAAGAAAGAGAAAGGCAGCTTTGCTAATCCCCATTTTGGCCCAGCTGGTGGGTGCTGGAAGTTGTGTGTGTTGGTGCACAAAGTTTTATTGACTCGTGCTGGAGTGAGGCAGTATCAAACAAACAAGGCAGGAGGATTAAGTTAATCATTCTCCCATGCTGTTCCCCCCATGCTGTGGTGTGGCAGTCCAAACAACCTTGAATTGGATGGATTACCAAATCAGATTCAATCATTTCTACTGGATGCTATTAAATGCGAAGGCACTTTCTTGTTTTACAGGATATGTTTAGTTCTAAAATGGTTAGGTCTTTCTCTACTAGAAAAAAGACAGGAATAATGTTACTGGAAAGCATGGGAAATCATGTGTCCAGGCAGGATCTGAATTCCTCTTGACACAAGAGTCCCAATAGTAAATTCAGCCATGCATACATGTATTGATTTATAAGAAGCAACTTCTATTCAATCTCATGGGAAGCATGAATATAAGATTCAGATAATATTAACTCTGTAAAATGGTTTAATTTTATATGTTTATTAAAGAATTCCTTTTCTGCTGTCTCCTTGACCTAGAGTTTCCTTTTTTATCTTCTATTTGGGAGTAGGACTTAATTTTAATTTCATTTAAACTTTAGATTTAAGAGGCTACTTTAAACCTTAAACATTAGGTTTAAGAACCATAGGTAGAAATTTAGTGTTCTTCCTTACCAGGCATTTAACCTCACACTGCATGCACAAACTCATCCAGTGAGGGTGTCAGACTTTGCTCATCTGTGTGTTTTCCTGATTTCAACATCAGCTCACTCTGCATTTCCCAAGCAGCCTTTACCTCGGAAAAGTTGCACTGCAGCACCATTTCATGGCTTCTCTTACACGTTAACTCTCTGGTGCTGCTTCAAAACAACTTATTGAATCAAATGTGCTAGTGAGTCACCAGAGGCAGGAGCAGGATGAATATTTGGATAGGGAGAACAGACTTGAATGGACACTGCTGGATCATGCAATTCAGTCTTCTGCAATTGAAGGCCAAAAATCTACGGAATCATGAGTTGCTTCCAAAAGCTAATGAGGCTATCCACTTCGACATCATCCTGCTTGCTTTAAGTAGAAGTTACACTGTACTGATGGCTTGGGGTAAAGCTAGGAGTGCAGGAGTAAATATGTGAGAGAGGCATTCTAGCATGAGAGCCAGATTAGCTTCTATTTTACTGATTATGTGAAAAATTTAAAGCTGATCCTGCCTGTGGTCCTCTGCTGGTTTTCTCCTGTAGGGTAGCATAATACTACGTTATTTGGTTGTTTTCTGTGGTTGAATCTGTTTTAATTCAACTTGTGAACAACAGCAAAGCATGGGATATCTGTAGAAGCTTGGGATACCACTGATGTTAGTGCAAAGAAACAAAGCAGATGAGCTAGGGAGAGGAGCCTATTGGAGCTGGACTCAGCTCAGGGAAACATTTGAAGGGTGACAGGGAGAATGGGTCAGATATAGTGCAATTACACATGGGATCAGGCTTCTTAGGTTTTAGGAACAGTTACTCATTGGGAAAGAAGGGTAAAACAAAGGAGCAGTAGGCTTTACAACCAAGTAGGCTTTAGTAGCAAACAGGCTTTTGAGAGCTATTCAGTCCTGGTTTAGCCTCACATGTTTTTAACAATCTTAATCCCATTCTCAATTCTTGCTCCAGATCCTGGTTTCCATCTCTCCTGCTCTATAGCCTCTGACTCCCTGGCCACAAACAGCATCTGCTCACCAATCGCTGTGCCTCCTTCCCATCAGATATTATCTGATAGTGGGTTTTTTTCCTTACTCCAATGCAAAATTTGTTGTCTGCTCAGCCCTGCCCTCCCCAGCATCTTTGGCATCTTCCCCATTTTTCTGTATTCCCCATTTCCAATAAGGTAGTCATTGGGTTACTGTGTTACGGTGCACATCTGGTGGTAAAAATCTAAGAAAAAAAGCTGCAGAAGTGGGTGAGTGCAGCTTTTTCTGCTGCATGGAGAGATTTGAAAGGCTGTGAGTCTTAACTGAGTTTGTAAAACTCGTCAATAAACACAATGTGTTAGAGATTTTAATCAGATCAGCTCTTCCTACTGGCTTTCCAAACCAAAGCAGCTAATTGTGGTAGCCAAAGGTTTGTTAACACATGTCCAGGATAGTTAGGGAAAATTTGCATGCATCACATAAGCAAACTCTTTTGCAAGCTTTCCTCATGTTAAAGGTCTACATATACTCCTTCAGAATCTATACTCCTTCCTCAAAGTCTATAGTTGTTGCCACGTTTAGGCTTGGCTCTTGCTCTTCTCTCAATCTCATTGCCTCAAATCTGATTAAAATCCACCTACATTGGTGTGGATGCTCTGAAGAAAGGAAAGAATACTCATATTGCCATTTCATTCAAGGACGGCAATGCAGATTGGAAGAAATCTTAGTAACCTCTGCCTAAAGGGATCTGATCCTGGAAAACTGGACTTGAGAATATTGTCAGCAATTGTTCCTGGTACAAAAACAGTAATTCTGTAAGTTTTCCACAAGAAAATGACAAAACAGAGCTGTCTTTCATCTGCCACACTGGCACTCCTCACTGTCGTCTTGTGAAAAGGATGTGACCTGTTAGGACATTATGTTTGAAAGGATCTCTTTTAAACTGTCGATTTATCCTTTGGTGCCTTTCCTTCTTTCCTCTTTTCCCTCACAGATGCACACAGTATCTAAATCTCTCCCCAGTTCTGGTCTTGTGGTGTTTGTTCTCATTTATTTGATCACTGGGAGGCCCACCCATAGGTGGAAGTTTATCAGATCTTATTTCAGAGTCAGGGTACATTAGTTAGCACAGTGGTTAAAATATAAACAACAACAGGAGGCTTTTTAAATAGAAGTTGACCCTTGAAATTGGGTTTACTGTAAGTTCAGAAAAATAACCCCACAACAGAAATTGCAAACAATGTCAGAACACAGAGCACAATTTTTTCAAAATTTCAAAATTCACTTAAACATAAATTCTCTAAATTTCAGAATCAGAAAATGCCAGAAAACAGACACTTAGATATCACTTACTTGCTAAGAGGAAAGAACCAAAGGAAAGATTTAGTTATCTTTGAACATCTTCAAAGGAAGGGAAAATTTCAAAACGCATCTCTAAGACACTGCACATCCACAAGACTGGGGTGAGCATGAAGTAGAGGAGTTCATGTAGCTGCTCCAAAGAGTAATGCCATGACATAGAGCCATGAGCAGCTGGGAAAGAAGGACAGTATTTTTACTTTCTTTTCAAACACAACTAGAAAAAGTAAGAGTTACACTGCCCTATTCCCAGAGCCAGAGGGAATTTTGGGCAGCAACCCCAGATGGACAATGTGAACGGCTTCTAACAGCAGGAGCTGCTGAATGTAAGGTAGGGAGGAGTTCGGGAGAGGGAAAGGTAGCCAAGTTAAAAATAAATTCTGATCTTGCTCTGCACATGAAAGAACACAGAGGGCAGAAGACCTGGTAGATAAAATCATCTTTGCGATTTCTGGCCACAGATGCTAATAGATCCAAGGAAAGGAAAGTGACAATAAGGTGATACAGAGAGGATGTTCTTCCAGTAGTGAAATCTTCCGTCTTTGAAATGTTCTTTTGTTCTGGCTGCTGCCAAATGTAAGAAACCAGCAGAATAAAGACATGCAAATGAGAAGAAGTTAGGAAGTGAGCATGCCATCTTTACAGTAGAAAGATCTAAAGAATTAATTACAGAGGTTTCTGCATTGCTGAAAAAGTGTCTGGAAATACAGAGACTGTGCAATTGCCTTTAACAGAAGTGTGGAGAGCATCAAAGCCATGGAGAATCTCACAGCCAGCACTGAGCCCAAAGTATGCTAGAAGTGTTTGTACAGGAGGGACAACTGCATCATGTCGCTGCTAGACAAGAGGGTAAAATCATTCTTCATTTCCTAGACAGAGAACATCAGAGAAACCACAGCTATGCTACAGGATTGCGGACAGCAGACTGACCCTGTGTGCAGCTTTGAGTCCTGCCTGAGCCCCCCAGCATGTAACATCCAGCAGTAGCACTGCTTTGGCAAGCAATTCAGCAAAACTGCTATGGTGATCCACGTTTCTCTTAGGGGGAGCGCATGTCCCGCACCCAAACTTGTCCTTCCTTGATTTTGTTATTCCCCTGCTGGTACTGCTGTCACCACCCTGCCTAAAGCGTGCTATCCACTCTTTACATGTAGGGCAGCAGATAATAGGGCCTGAAATGCAACTCTTTTTAGTTCTGTGTTCTTCTTGGAAGACTCTGTAAGAAAGTAAGAATCTGTTTGTATTCAGGCTCCTCAAAGACTGGCGCACGCCAGGTCATGGCTGCACTTTTTTGTGTTTAGCAGGCGAGCAGTTCCTGTCTCTGCTGTTCCAAGTCACAGGACTCAGCTGTGAGCTGTGTTCTGGAGCCCCTGCAGAGGGAGGGTTGTTGAACTCTTATCAGTCGTTCCTCTCACACCTAATGGTGCAGCTTAACCCTTTGACCACCCTGTTCAAAATGTTTAGAGTTACAGGGGAGTCCTTGGATGAGGGTAAAGGCAATCTGGCAGCAGAATGTGGAAGAGAAAATGAAGAAAAGAAGCATAACCATTATGCCACTTCTGGTTTTTAGAAAAGCAGAGGAGAGACTGTGTGGAGAGATTTTGCATTTTACCCAACAGTTGTCCAAGTGCTCCCAAAGACCCCTGCAAATGCCTGCTATTTGTAAGGTGCTGTTCTGTTCTTTTTCTACACACTTAGGCAGTTATATACAATGATCAGTGCTGCAGTGTTTTGCCTACTGATGGTTCCAGCTAGTGATGAAATCAACTGTCTAGAAATGTCACTGAAATAAGATGAATATGTTTATAGTTCCTTACTTCTGTGACAGTTTCAGAAAAGAGGGACAAGCCTCCTCCATTTTCCACAATTCCTTACTTCTGTGACAGTTTCAGAAAAGAGGGACAAGCCTCCTCCATTTTCCACAAAAAGGGTATATTGAAATTTCCAAGTGCATTTGCTGCTTGTCACTTACATATAGGTTTATTTCCATGCTTGTTCTTGGCTCATTAACTTGCATAAAGGAGGGATGTTCTAATAAATTTAATCTTATTGAAAGTAAGTGTTAAAAGGGTAAGGCAGCAAATTATGTTAATGTTCCATTCAGGACTGTGTGGAATGGGATCAGTTCAAGACACTTGAATCAGTGAGATTTTCAACAATATGCCAGCAAGGTGAGAATATTACCTTCAGGTTTAGTTTAATATTTTGACAAATTACATGGTGGGGGGTCATGCATATGTGTGAGTGTGTTTATGTGTGTGAATATAACCTACTATAACATCTTTGTTTACAAACAGTTAATAAAATGTTTATGACAGTTCCAGTTTAATGGATGTTGTATAAAACTCCTCTATCCTTTAATCATTTTTATGTCTCTATGCAAAAAGACCTTATCATTATATTTCACAGCTTGCATTTGCTGAAGACAGCACTGGAAAAGTTGCTTGGTTCTTTTTTTTCCTGACTCTCATGTAAACTCACAAGTTGAGATTGGGAAATTTTGCATTAGAAATTATGGAAAATTTGCTGATCAGCCTTATCACTTGCTCCTACTACATTTTAATTCAAAGTAAATTTCTGAAAGATATGCCATTTACATGTGCTGTGTGTCCCAAAGACAGTAGCATACTGTGTTCTATTTTTGGCATAGAAAGTGCAGAAGTACAGGAGTCATCACAAAACAGTGGGGTAGAAGGTAAAAACTTAAACAGATGATGCTGTCAGCAACTGGAATTATCTTCATAACTTTTTCCAAACTTGTTTTTCAAACACTGCAACACCTTCCCTAGTTACAAACTACCCATTAGTATTCTGACGTCTTGTGTAAGATACCTTCTTGGAAAAAAACCCAAACTTTTCTAGCACTTAAAAAGCTTTGGAGTGTTGCCCTTATCTACAGGCTTACAATACAGGAAAACAAAAAAATCCAGTGTGACAGAATTTGAAAATGTGACAGAATGAGGACATACAGATCACCAAAGCAGACCCAGAGAGATGAAATGAAGAGGATGGTGCCAAGGATGCAGAGTCCCCTCTGATGACAAAGTGCTGGTGTTATCATCAGAATCAGGGTCCAAGTTCTCACATTCTATGACAATGTATTGACATACCCCTACTAGTAATGGCATAGTCCTAATAGTCAACTGTAAATATGAGAAAAAGATTTATTATTTAGGCACATCAAAAGACTGGAAAATGCAGGAAACCTCGCCAGAAGTATCACTGGTGCCTGAATTAGGACAGACGACATAGTAAATCAAGAATTCCCGTGCTGCAAGAGAGCACATAAAATTGCAGCCATTTTCTCAGCTGGAGAAAATAATGCAAGATTTCCAGACTGTATGCTCACAAAAGCTAAAAAAAATGTCCCAAGTCATGAAATGACACATAGAAAAGACTCCAATAACTGTAGATTCAAGTCACAGAAGATTCACAGAATATTGCAAAGTGAAGGCCTGACAGTCTTCAGCTCCTGGGAACATCCTGTAGCAAGAGGATGGACTGCTAATGAGTCACACAGATTTCTGGGCAAGAAACCTGATTTCCAAATGCGATGTTTAATAACATGAAAATTGTTATACTGATGGTCACCCAAAATCTAACCAAAGAGCACTGAGAGCTACAATGACAAAAGTGTCCAAGGAGAGTAGCCTTTTTTAAACTTTAAAATCAAGAACAATAGCCTTTGGTTTACAGGAAACAGCAGCAGCAGCATTTCAATGACAAACTTGTGGGGTTGGGTTCCATGGGGAGTACGCTGCACATCTGTCCTGCTGTGATATGTGCCTTACAGGCACACTGTGCAAAGCCTCTGCAGGCAACAGCATCACCTAAGGGCACAGATCCCTAGCAGGCACAGTTCAGCATCTGCT
This sequence comes from Oriolus oriolus, assembly GCA_013400235.1. NCBI lineage: Eukaryota > Metazoa > Chordata > Aves > Passeriformes > Corvidae > Oriolus > Oriolus oriolus. The sequence goes on along the minus strand of VXBT01001432.1, from coordinate 151,211 downwards.
AGCAAAAGACAGTATCAAATACCAGAAATTTCCATTAGACAGTGCCCACAGGACCTGCAGAATGTCTCACAGGAACCAAAAGAAACAGGAACAATTTTTGGGTCTGGCCAGTTATTACGGAGAACCAGTGCCAATGTTTTTTTAAAGAACAGCACTACTGGCAGAACTTTCAAAGCCAACAGTACATGGGAGATAGAAAGCAAGTGCCAGATGGCAGCAAGCCTTTTTTGTGCTCTGGAAAATGTTGTGCTCAACAGGTTCTGAAAGCATCCAAATTTACTGAGCATGAAGCTCAAGACTCGCCTTTGGGGCTTTAGTACAGAGTTTTTAGGAGAACTAGAGAGACACACTGAGTACTACACTTGAGCAAGTAGTTTTTGAGTTCACATTTCAGGTTTTTCTCTGACCTTGTCTCACTGGTTGATTAGTGAGGGAAATGCTAACAGCAGGCTGCAGAAGTGGCTGTGGTCCCCGGTAACAGCCTGTTCAGATGATCACACAGAAAAAAGTGGAAGAGAGCCACCACCATTTCCAGCTCCTCTGGGAGAGAGTACAGGGGTCTGTGGCAGTGGGAGAAACTCCACACTAAGGGCCACGTGCTTTAAAAAGGTAGCCTGTTCTTATGGCTGTGGTGGGGATACAGAACTAAGGGCAGACTGAATGGAAGGAGAGCAGTGGCAGTCCTTTTCCACTGCTCTGGGTGGCATCCAGGCCAGATTCCATGGCTCTGGGAGGCTTGACTAACCTGTGGGTGCTTCTTTCTCCATTTCCCTGCAGGACAGTTAGCCTAGATTTACATTGATTTGAACTCTTTCAAACATAAGGCGTTTTCCAAACAAGCAAGATTTTGTGAAACCAAGGTTGAACTTCCCCAATATATCGTTTATTTAGATGTGGGATTCTGTCTCTGCTCTCCCTCCCCTGCTTATTTTGTGACCAAGCTGCATGATATTGCGGGGTTCTCTTTCCCTCTGCTTAAATGCAAAAGTGTGTGTTGATTTTTCCATCCTAATAGACTTCAGAAGAAATCTAGACTGTAGCATTTTTTTTGGCTGTGATCACCAGAAGATAGGAAGCAGCTGCCACCATGTGGCAAACTGAACAAAAAAAAAAGGAAAAATTGCAAGGTAAGAGAGAGGAGAAAGGTGAGAGGAAAGCCAGTAATTACTGTCTATGCTAAAGGAAAGTGTTTCTTTACAATGCTGATGATTTACACTAATATTAGAGCGACTATTCTTATATTTATTTTCACAGCATCAATTTTGTTGCTAAATGACATGAGAAGGGGAAGACAGTACAGCAACCTCTGTAGAAGCTTTATGGTAAAACTCAGAGAAAGGGATGTGGTTTGTTCTCTCTTTTTCCTTTTTTTTCCCTATTCCATGGATGCACATACAAACAATAATCCTTGGCTTTGTTTTACAGGTGGATTATTAAAAAAGGTAGGTCTGGCAAATGGGCTGGAAGGGCATCTCTTGCATATAGCTGAGCAAGGCCAAGTGTGCATGTGGGAGTTGCAACTGAATGAGGACAGATACCAGCATCACTGCTGGAAGCTGCAGGGATGAGGAGTTGCCTCCTGCTGCAGCAAAAGCCAGTCAAAGACATCTGGGTATTCCCACTCACAGGCGGAGCGAGAGCTCGGCAGCAGGACACCACGGGGTGGATTTTTAATGCTAGACTGTGAACAAGATTTGTGAACACCATGTTTGCAGTAGAACTATTAAAGTATTCCCCAAGTTAAAAAATGGCCACTTGTTTGCTGACAGTAGTGATTCTTACTCAATAAACCAGTGGAAGGGTGGAAAGAAATGAACCTAACAAAATACTGAAGAATAAAATATCCCAGAGAGATAAACAATAATGTTTAAAAAGGTAGGCTTGAAGACTGAAAAAAAGAGTTTTAAGAATCTGTTGAAGGACTAAAAACTAAAGTCTCCCAACTGACTTGATGAAAACCCCAATCCTTTAGAAGAAAGAAAAGATACCTGATGAACCACATCAACAATTACATTCTGAAAGAAAACAAGTACATTTTAAAGAATACATACTTTTCTGAAAAAAAAAGACTGGGAGTTATTCTACAAATAAAATACTATTAACCATAGGATACAATAGGGATATTCAGGAGATCCATTACTCTTTATTAAAGTTTATTGTATAGCTAATGAACAGCACAAAAGGAAAATAATTTAATTAAAACATATGAAAAGATGCACCAACCACACAAAGGGAACAACTGCATTTTGGAAAGCTAAAAAGCAACGATGCTGCACTTAGTTACAAATTCTAGCTCCAATATCCAACGCTTCCAGAACACTTCAGAAAAACTAGACTTAATGACACGTGCTGTTACACTGCCGTCCTGTGGCGAAGTACCCGAAGTTTTCTGAGAACATGAGGGTTTTCCAAATGATAACCTGCTTTCGAAAAGACTTAGCATTCTTGCTCTAAGGACAGGAAAAACATCAGTAGAGATTTAGCTATACCTCAAGAGATGTTGCTCAAGAAACAATAATACTGAAAACACAATAAAATTTTTCTTCAGCAGGTTCATGACTTCTTTGTCTGGACACCATTCGAACCTGTGGCTTCTGAAACCCAGTTTTCTGGCAGTTAAATCAAACGAGTTTAGCTTCTTTTCCTCATGTTGGAAAATAAATGTATATTCTAGTACGTTGAACATATCGGTACAGAATCTGATATATAAGGAAGTGTTCATGTGACTTTCCTAATAACTCCAGCCCATTTAAAATGAAAAATAAAATTACTTATTAAAAATTCAGGAGTCTTACATTTTGTGTTAATAACAGACCCCTAGGATTGTGCCACTTCCTAATTCCAGCCTTGTTTCAAGTCTCTGCATTAATATGATGACTAAGACTTGATTTCCTCAAAACATTTTAAAGTCCTAAACTGGAAACACATCCAAAAAAGAAAGAAGAAAGTAGGTTTCTTTAAATGTTTTGCTGAATTTTAAAAAAATATTTTTTTGCTTTTGGTCTACAAGTAAAAACTGTAGTAGACTGTGAAAAATTCCGTATTACAGAATTTTTGCTTAGGGAGATCTGCCACCCACAAGAAGTTGATAATACACAAGAAAAAAAAACTCCGTGGTCATAACTGGTCTTGTACCTACTATGGAGAAAATTTTGAGAAGGTAAATATGGCTCAACAAAGCCAGTGAGGACAAAGAACGTTCTTAAACTCTTTTCTGAGAAAGGACTGCTTACATGCCCCCGTGAACTAAGGGCACCCACTTCAGGACTAGGAGACAAGACAAGGATGGAACTAACATGAAAATCTTTTCAGTTCAAAGACTTTCAGATCTCTGAGAAGCTGCCACAGAAATTCAGATTGCCAAATAAACACATACAGATATTTCTACTGCCAATATCCACATATTTGGGGCACACCAGCTTTCCAGCAGAGTTAGTCCTTATGACTTGCTTTCAAAGCACTAGAAATTTAGCATGCAAGATACAATAATCTCAGGATGTAGAACATCTCGCACAATTGGTGTCTAATTATTAAATAAATTGATGACTGACTTTAACTTTTTGACGCTTCTTTTTCTTATCAATATTATATGTCTAAAATTCTTCTTTCAGTTGCCCCAACTCAAGCTTCAAAATATGTCAAGCAGTCATGTCGTTTGCTCAGAATACCAAATACCAGAAACCCGATTGTATTTTGCTTCCAAGAGAAAGTAACCCGCTGATCAGTTGAACAATTAACTTCTGCCAAAATATCACGGTACCTTTAGAGCTCTCCGAGTTACCCAGCGCCAGATCTTGCTCCTATTTTGTGCAATCGAGTGACACCTAGAGGTTGTCCCTGCATGTGACAGATTCTACCTTTCGCCGAATGTTAGGCTCTGACAAGAAGCTTCATCCATTCCTCATCATCCCGGAATTCCTGAGGGATTTTCAGAATGCATCTGATATCTACAAACTGTTTACCTGTACGCTACAATTTGCCAGCTTTTTTTCATGTCCCATTCTACTTCCCACACATCTCAAATGTAAGATAATGGAAAGACTTCTCTATACAAGCCCCTGCAACTGAAAAATCAGGTGAACACAGTGAGCACATGCTTTTGAATCCATTCAAAAAAATCCATGCATCCATAATTGCTGTTCCATATTTTTCAAAAGTCTTGCTTTTCTCCTTCTAGCAGAATAGGAATTGCACACTTGTCTCTGCTTACGAACAGGATGTGTTGTGTTTGGAGTACGCTTTCTTTTCTTTGGTCTGTTCCACAGGCCATCAAAGTGCAGACAGAACCCATTCTGTTATTTTGGGGGCTGCACAGGTTCCCCTGGATTCTTTAGGTGCTGCTCCTGACTTCCAGTGCTTTTGTAATAACGAGTAAAGTCCAAATATTGTAAAAAAAACTCCACTGTCAGGAAATGGAAAAAAATAGATTTGTGCACTGACACAGGAATTCACATTGCAGCATCTTTAGCTGTAATGAAAGTGATTAGCAGCCTCAGGAACTGCTTCATATCGGCAGGTCATGTTATGCACTACACAAAGTACATCAGAAGAACTGTAGGACATAGGACCTCATAAGAAGTAACATGGATCTTCTTCAGATCAGCACATTCAAACCTTGGCTTACAGTGGCTTTCTATATGGAACATTCTTAACTCCAGAATAGTGATTTTTAAGTATTCCAGGACAAAAGTAATAAATTTTACATAGACTTACTGGTTTATCTATTATTTATGAGTAAGAACTGCAGTGTTGTCATCTGTCTATACCCCCCAAAAACCCAACTAAAGCTGAAGAGGTCAGATGCACTCTCCTCTGATATGGAAAATGGGCCTGACCACTACTTGCTTATAGATCTCAGATGGCACAAATACCTTGTGTTTGTCAGAGGTGTATTGGTCACAGAAATCTTTAAGACATTCCTTTGAAACAAGTGTTCCTGGAAACTTGACACAAGCTTGTGCTTGCAATAGAAAACCTGTTGAGGTCTCGTGCCAGGCTTATTTAGAAGGCTTTGTGGCCCATTACGGCTGTCGACAGCTCAAATTAGACAACACCAAGTCTACTCTCTATGTCAATGATTAAAAATGACTGGGTTTGAATTTACTGTAACTGGGCCTCTCAGCTGCCAGGAAGTTAGTTAGAAAGGAGCATCTGGATTTCTGGTCCAAGGACAGAGAGATAAAAGAGTGGAGATACGCTAAGGATAAAAAGAAGCACAAGAATGCTGAGGAGTTGGTTTTTGTTTGTGTTATGCCAAGGCAGCCCAGGACAGCTACCTTATGAAAAAAGAAATATCCCTATCAGCTGAGTGCATGTAAGCATTTGAGAAAGCAGAGGACAGGTAAGTACAAAAAAGAGATAGTGCCATCTGGCACTAATAACTCTTGAGGAACAGGGAAGCCAGGTTTCAGAAGGTGCATTCTTTTAGAAGCCAGTGTAATTCACTGACAGAATTTAAGGGATGCAATGCTTGGGAACCATGTCACAAACTCAGGATCACAAGCATTTGCTCACCTCTAGTCTGTGCAAATTGCTGTCAACTGAAGACTAGTTTTACCCACCTTTATTTCTGAAAAAACCTAACCATGTTAATCCAAAACCTTGTATTAATTTCTCAAACCTTCTAATGCATGAGAGACCTTTGACATCTTACCACATTAATCACTTTTTACAGAGAAGAAATGAACATACAGTTTTTTCCTTACAACAATTATTAGGTAATTATACACAATTATATTATCTATTAGGTAATTATCCACAACGGGGAAAAAATCCCCCAAAACACTGCTTAAATCAACTACTAAATCAGGCAACAAATGAAAGTTTCTCCGGTATCTGCGTTACTCGAGGACATCCATTTGTGCTATTTTCAGAAAGCTTCTGTGCATTCCAAGCACTTGTCACTTGCCCAACAGAGCCCATTACCCAGAGACTTTATTCTTCCGGAAGCAACTTCTGTTAGTCTGAACTCTGAGAGCTAATATGTACTTTTGACACTTTTTTTTTTCCCCCAATGGACCATAAAGTACCCGTGGGACGGCTTCCGTTTCTAACGCTTTTCACCGTCTTTTTTTTTCCCCTTCAAATTCCAATCACACGCTCCCAAAAAGGTTTTCGTAACCAGCTCATCATGCATCAGTGGAAAACAATCCCGTCCTCATGCCTCCAGCAAGGTTTCCAGAAGCAGCACATGACGCGCGGGAGGAAAACGAGCAGCCCTGGAACGCGGAAGGAGGCGCGGCAGAGCGCAGCGCGGAGCTGCTGCCGCGTAAAACGCGCCGCCCTAACACCCCCGGAGCGACGGGAGGCGGCACCGGGATTCGCGCTCCCGCCGCGCCTCCCTGCGCGCCTGCGCCGCGCGCGCCGTTCCCTTGGGAGCCGGGATTGTTTTGGGCGGAACCACCCGCCCGGCGCTGCGGAGGGGGGAGCGGGGGCAAGGAAGAACCCACTGGTGGAGGGTAGGAGGGGAGACAGGGCGGTCGCAGCAGCCGCCGGAGCACGTCGCGGCCGCCACGGGAGCGGACGGGGCCGACGTGAGTGATGCCCTCGGCGGGGCGCGGGGACCGGGGCCGGGCCGGGCCCCGCCGGCCGTGTGCCGCCGCTCGCCCCAGTGCGCGGCCCCGGG